>VZTM01014677.1:140997-252474 GCA_013400555.1 Jacana jacana
CTCTGCCCCGCTGTTGTTCTCCAACAGCCATCCCAGTAACCGTTCTGTGCAGCAAACCCCTACAGGGGCATAAGGATGCCACAAATAGAACTGAGGGGCCTTGTATTTGTTTAATGAACTGAACAATCCATATCACTGGATTAAACAGTCCCTTTTCATGTTAAGCAGCCTCCCCCATCCACTGCCCTTTGCCTGACTGGACTTTGTTCATTGGTCTGTTTTTGAAGTCTTCAAGTCAGACAATTTATCAACAGACTCCACCATCTATTTGATACCTCATTTTTTTTTTTTCATTTAAAAGCTCCTTATTATATGAGTCCAGCTCGCAAATTTACAGGGGCATTTAAGTGTTGCTGCACATATTACACACATACTTTTGCTGCATTTCCACCTTGCTTCCCTGCCTACTACTGGAGACCAGAGTTACGCTCTGTTACAGCTACTACTATTCCCGTTCTGGCTTGTCCTATCGGTGACTGACAAAGTGATCTCAAACACTATTATCTGAAGGATTTAGCACATCTTAATGGGTGCCATGTTACTGTTGAGGGACAAGCTAGATAAACATCCTAGCAGAGAAAAATGGAAACAATGACCATAGAACAAGTGTAGCTTCTCTGTTGTTAGAAAAAGATGTGAATACAGTGGTAACAGGGAGAGCTGGCAGGGGCTTGTGGCACACATAGCTGTAGTGTTACTTGCTTGCAGCTCAAATCCACAATAAAAATAAACCTTTCTATTCACAAGCCTAGCTGAGTCAAGTCAGTAGCATCCAGATCTGACTAGGTTTACTATCAGGGCTATTCTGAGAAGTATAACCACAGCTAAACACTCACACTTGTAGCAAAGCAGGCTGGAGGAATGCAGCAAGAACCAGCTGTTTGTGTAGGCTTCCTTGTAGTATAGCAATGTGTTGTCACCACTCTGCAGGCTGCTCAGCACAGGAGCAGATGAAGCCAGTTACTAACTGGCAGAACCTCTCCAAATCCTGTAGTCCAGCCCTCGCTTAGCTACGTGTTGCCATCTTCCTTTCACAGCTGAGGTGGTTACTGTGCTTGTGTCTTTCGTAAGGTTGCATTGCCAACAAGAACGAGTCCTTCTTAGACCTGTTTGTGGGTTTCCCACCCTAGGACCTGACCTGATGAGGAATAACCTCTGGGAGATGATACCACCAGCACATGGGAGCCCCTGCCAGTGAGCTCAGGCATCCCACAGCTCCTTCTCAGATGGAGTTTGATGGCAAGGAGTCAGTGCTGGAGCAAGAGAAGAGTTGAAAAGTAAGGGAAGGAAGTACTGTTTCAGGGGTGCCTAGATACAACAGGGCCCCTTACATCCCTCACATCCCATGTGATGTCCCTGGAGCTCTAGGGTGGCAGGCATACTAGAACAGTGATATCACTATGAGTAATGTCACTAGGACTGAAACATGCTGTACAACCCAGGCCTCACAGCAAATAGCCTACGCATGCAGCAGAATCCATGGTGACAGATTGAATTACAGGTAAATTTACAGCCATTTTTAAGAAAGCATACTCATGTTCCATAGCCCCATATTTTCAGTTTCCTCAGCTAGATAGGGAGAGAGAAGTCTGAAAAATTCCATTCTTACAACTTTCATGAAGCAAGGTAGACAAGTAAGGTTGCATTAGCGCAGGCTTTGCACTGTCCACCAGGAGCACAGAAAACAGTAATTTCTCCTTCATAGTAGCACATAGTAGGTGCTAAGAACCACCACATTTTACACAATCTCCCCTCACAGGTCATACTTTCCAGCTCTCTGACCATTCCTGTAGTTTACACCCATTAATCAGCTCTGTCCTGAAGCTAGGTGTCCAGATCCAGATGCAGTGCAACAGCTAAGACCCCAGAAGTGCTGACTAGAAGGGAACAATTTCACCTCTCCTTCAGAATCCACTTCTGGCCAGCATCAGCCCCCTTGTGTAACATTACCACCCACCTAGCTGACTCATTGGGCACATGATCTGCTTTTACCCCACCGCTCCCCTGCACAGTCCACTTGTTTCCCTTACGGCAATTCAGCACTCTTTCCTGTACAATTTGTCTACATTTAATCCTATAGTGTCCTCCAGATTATCACAATTATTTTGAATTCTATCAATCATTCTCCCCTGATCTATTTGCAGCTGCTCTGTATTTCACCTGTTCTTTCTACGTACCTTCCAGTCCATCATCAAAGCTACTGATAAAAACACTGGCTAACATTGGCCCTGCAAAAATTATATAAAATTTTACTAGGAAACTATTGATGATTGCTCTCAGGCACAAACCATTTCTGCATACCTCCACATAGTTTTGTTTGGAATGTATTCTTAACAGCAGCACATGCAAGTGTCACATAAGACATAAGGCACGTTGAATTCCAAGAGTATGAATACTTGGCTGTCTTCCCTAGTACAGAAAGCCTACTACCCCACAAAGAAAGAAACTAGACAGGTCTGATGTGATCCACTCTTGACAAACCCATGTTAGCTTTTATTTCTCTCATTGTCCTCTTTTAAGAGCTGGCAAGGAGCTTGTTTGAGCAGAAAGCAGCTTTTCTGGTCTTTTTTCACCCCCCTCTTTGTTGTGACCTCTCAGGGCTCAGACTAGCCTCCAGAGCCGTTTTATGTGTAGGAAGTACTGGAATATAAATAACCATGCCCATAATAAAAATACGGGTTGGTTAGAAATGGATACACTAGTTTGTTTCCTAGAAAAGATACAGAATTTTGAAAGAAATAACTAGGCTTTCAAGTTGTTAAAAAGATAAAACACCCCAAAATTCTTTAGTTTAGGGCCAGTGTGACCTGGCAATTAGTCATAGGACAGGCTCCAACTCAAGACAAACAGCCCAGTGTAATGGAAGAGGTAATGTGACCAATAGGAGCAACCTGAGTTATAGTCTCAATTTTCTCCATGCCTGATAGATTTGAAATAAGTTCAAAGAAGGTCAAGTGGTTGACTCTTCATTTGCTGATCTCCAAGTTTTATTATTCATTTCTCTCCCCTTGTGAACTCTGAACATATCATAATCCTGGGAGACAGAAGACACACCCAGCTGTATCTGTGCTGTGCAGCAGGTGCAAAACCAAATCTGAGCACAGTCCAAGTGTCATTTCCCATTCTTTCCACACATTTTCTGCCTGGTGTTTCTCAGACTTTTCCCTTTCACATTAATCAGCTCAGACTTGAAAAGGGAGCAAAGCCCAGCACTTGCTGATATTCTTTACATCTATCATCTAACTACCCAGCACAATACAAAAAGAGTCATAAAACAGGGTCTGAGGCCATCTCATTACACCTAACAATGCAAAGGCAGTGTGGGCTGCATCCACCTTCTGCTTTCCGTAACCTTGAGCGGCCAACCACGACTCTGTCAACTGTAGACTGAGAAAGTGGCACAGTCTCCTGGTTTGTAAGAAACGTGCCTAAGCTGAAGGCTTCATGTGCCATTCCTTGCTAGAGAACACTCACAATGACATGCAATGCCTCTCTTCCTTGAGAACAGAAGGAACCAGCCGAAGTAATATGAAAAAGCCAGCACGAGTACCATTTCAAAACATCTGTCCCTGGAACCAGGGCCTTCTTACCTTCCAGATCAATGCAGCTCCTTTGACATTTGTGCAAGGCAACATTGCCACCCAGTGGCTGCCAGCTCTGAGCCCAAGGCCAACCACTCCCTTTCACCTCCGGGGCAGATTGGTTGCATTTTTCCATCTACTCCAAGTCAGGAATGGAGTAGGAATCACAATGGCTATCCACTGCTGCAGGGCTGAGTGTCCAAGTAGTTGGGCATTAGCAAAGAGCTGTTATTGTGATATCACCGTGTGCTCCACCAAAGCTTATTTTTATTGTCACCTCAATATTCCTTAAGTTATGCAATTGAATAACTGAGGAAGCATTATAAAGCAACGATGCAAAGGAATCCCTCACCATTTATAGCATTGCAAGGGCTGATTTTGCAAATACATGTTTCAGCTAACCAGATCACACTTGCTAAGTTTCACAGGCAATTAACCCTTTTGCCAGCCTGACTTTCCCCTTACCTTTGACATTCTCATTGCAGTTTGTGGACAGCCTATCCTCTGCACAGCTCTTAGAAGAGCAAAAGTGTCCATAGCTTCTGTATAGAAATTCAGACTCCTGCTATAGTACAGCATGGCTTATCTTTTGATTTTGTTTGCTGAATACTCTTTTTCCCAGTTGTAGATCTGAATTCTTTGATTTCCAAGGTAGGAATTTGTGAAATAGGCCCTCTGCTTTCACTGTCTTATTAGATCTGCTGCTAACCACCAGTGAATTGCAAAGCTTCATCTCTACAGAATGAAAGAGTTGATTCTTTGTGTTTGTTGTTTGTTTTTTTTTTATCTAGGGTCTCAATGGCAAACAGGTGGCAGCCTTGTAAATCCACACCTACAGGATGCTTAACCTTAAAGGAAGTGGTTACTTTCTCATTCTTTCCAAGGTCCCTGAAGACTGAGAAACCTTGAGGCATTGCTTTCCTCTGCATTGGGCTCACCAAAATGGCATCTTAATTTTCACAGAGGGCCAACCAGAATTTTGTTCATATTGTCAAGAGCAATCACTGCAGTATGTATAGTTTCAAGTGGTGAGTGCCATCATCGTTTTATACCCGGTCTGAAGAAAAACTATTACGTGCTGGATCAACCAGATGTTCTCTAGAATATTACGTGAGAATTTTATGTTGCTCAACTGTGGAGTTGGTCACAGAAAACAAGTCTTAAAAAGCAGCAATGGTATACACCTTTGAGCTACTTAGGGAAAATCAGACCAGGTATCCCTGTTATTTAGTACAGGATACCAGGTTGCTCCCTGATCAGACAGCGCATGAAGCAGTAGCTGGTCAGCAGATTTACACAGGTTTAGAAGATAAGGGACCTGTTTTTACAATGGGGGCACTCAGCCAGTGGAACAAGCTGCCCAAAGTAGTAATTGGAAGGTTCTATTGCTGCTGAATCAGGGTCCTAGGTGCCTTCTTGGAAGACACCTGCCCTGAGATCAGAGCAGGGCTCAGCAGATCTAACACTATAGAGCCTGTGTGAGACAGAACAACCTAGATGACACAATAGTCCATTCAGACATTGAAACTGATTCATCTTTGTTGTTAGCTCTTTTATGCCGTTTGCTTTTACTCACTTCATTCCATTATTCCCCTTTAAACCCTTGCTCCCCTGGCCTGTGATTCATCAGGCATAGCTCTTCTCCCTCATTAGTGCCTTCACTGTTCCAGTGTCAATGAAATCATCCATTCCTGGCACTTCTATCACACTTCCTGTTCTTTTTCTACCCAGATGTTCAGGCAAAAGCCCTTCAAATTCAAAAGTAAATCTCAATGAGATACTGTCCCAGTACACACGTCTCAGATTCAGCTTATTCCTTTACCATAGTATGCTGCTAAATGTGGCCCAAATACTCAGAGCTGCAAAAGTCAAGAACTTCTTGATAGACTATGATCAGCAACACAACTTATCTCCATCCCATGTAATCTACACAGAGGGACTCTAAACTCCAACGTAGTTCTCCCCTAAAGGGCTAAAACCAACAAAAAGTTCAGAGGGTTCTGCCTGGCTTCATCATAATCCAATTTCAGATATCTGAATGCAGTTTGTGATGCTGTGCAGAGTGAAACTTTTGAGAACAGATTCTTAGCCTGTCTCAGATGTGACAAACTTCTTCGCCTTAAGACAATACACATGTTCCTGCTATGTGAAGCCCTGAGGCTCAAGGAAAGGCTTGCTGCACAGGCAAGACCTTCTATTGCTCTGCAGGGAGTATTAAAAGGAACACAGGGAACTGCTTCAACAGAACAAGTTTCAAGAGAAACTCCCACGCAGGGCAAAATCTGTTCAGGTCTTATCAGTAGCCAAACATGACATTTAGTAGCCAAAGTTACCTTAGCATCATACAATAGCTTGGAAATTTGAGAAGACTGCTTCTCCCATATACTCCACACAAAGCTCGACAGCCATTTCAACTGACCCAATTTCTCTTTAGTTGCAAAGCATATTGTCCCATAAGGCTTTAAAAATGAAAGAAATAGTTAAATACCCTACCCCCATAGGGAGCTCTGTGCTCAATCTGGCCAGCAGCAACCCTCCGAAACAGGTAAAAAGTCAACTCATTCTCGTGCACACACAGAGCATCCTCACTAACAAGTGAGGTGGGTTTGTGGATTTCCATCAAGACAGCAATTTTTCCGATTCTGTTCAATTACAATATAAAGTCAGCCACATTAGACCAAGAGTCTCAGAAGCTATGATTCTTGAGAAAGAGATAATGAACCTAATAAAATTAGGTTTTCCTCTTCCCAGAGGGCCACTGAGTTGTATACAAGGTGTAGACTGCCTTGGTCCCATTTAATTGCATCCTATAGGTCTGGGGCTGGTAACAAGTAGTTTATCTCGGGGATTTTTACTGGAAAACATTTTATTTGCTCCTGCAAAATTGTTTTTGAACCAGCCACTGAGCAAACTTTTGTAACGTGAGGCAATCACAAATGAAGCACTACACAAGCATCCCCGAGATGAAGATTTGTCTTGAAATGAGTGAGCTCAACCATTTGGAGACTCCAACTCCCATCTACTGCTATCATGGGATTTGGAAACTAGTTAAGACTCACCAGTAGAGCTAAGCCTTGTATGTGGGCACACCTGGTGCTCACAAGCACATGAAGAGTTGCCGGAAGACTTCCGGGCTGCAGCCTTGCTCACAGGTACAACCAGCAGACACACTAGCACTGAGGATCAGTTAGAAGGCTGATCTTGATACAGAGACTTGAGCTCTCTCCAGAGCTGTGGGAGCTGTCCCAGCATCGTGTCCCTCCTGAGGCTGTGCTGTCTCAAGTGTTTGGTTTTTCCCCCCTCTGAAATAGCATAAGAGACAGCAAAAAGGAATCTGCCAAGACAAGAATGTAGTACAATCCAGTTCCTGTCACTGTTGGCCTTCAGAGGGAAGTGCATTTCATTTGTCCCCACCTGCAGGGGCTGCAAATGCTTAAAAGAATGAGGAGTGCACGGTATTCTGCAGCTGGGAAAGACAGGGGCACTGTCAATATGTTTAATTCTTCACACATTCCTCCCTGTTTTGTCCTCAGCTCAGGCATCAAAGCTCCCTTTTAATCTGCAGTAGAGAAAAAAAAACAACATGGCTGAGAATTTCAATTCAGGGGCTAGTTTTTTTTTAAAGGTTTCCTGCCAAAACCCTTATACCTGATGGTTTTCACAATGTCACAGAGGATGCATACTGGGCTCCCAAGGATGCATCCCACCGCATATTTGTTTAAAAATTAAAACGGTCAGGTGTCCCACTTAAAAAAACAATTCAGTGAATGTCAGACGTGGGACCGTGTTGTCTTGTGTCTCCTGGAGAAGATCCCCCTCTTCTGATTTCCTCCACAATCCTTTGTAGCCCAGAAGGTCCTTTTATATTTTAAAAACTGCACTTTCTTGATGCAGGGTGATGCTTCTACTAGCTGTCTACTCATTCACTGATATTTGTAGTGTTGAATAGAAATGACCATGGATGACAGGAGACTGGACAAAGCCATTTCTGACTCCTGAGAAACAACATGAAATGAGTCCTTCCAAATCTTTTGCCCACAAATGTCTGCTGCTGAGGTGAAGACCAGCTTATACAGCCTAGACTATGTGCTCAGCATGTGCAGAAAAGGCAATGAAATATTTTTCCTTTTAAAAACTGGGAAGTTAAAAGCTGAAACTTAGTTGTAATGACACTCTCCACAATTGCTCTTCTGATAAAAATTTTAAGAGGTCATGTGAAAAAAGTCCCATCAAAATTTTTTCATCCAGAAGTCAGTTTTCATTCCCAAGTTTTCTTAGCAAAGCACCTTTTCGCAGCATCACCCAGGGGTTAGAAGGCTTCAGTACCTTTCCCACTAAGTTCTTTAAACACAGTCTAGTCATAGATATTGTTTTCCATATTCTACAAGCAGATGCTGTCTTGAGGCATCAAGAATTTGTTTTGGGGAAAAACTTTCCTTCAAGAAAAAAAAAGACTGAAGTCCCAGTTCCACTCTTATTTACCTTCTTACGCTATGTAAAACCTGTGGATTTCACATTCACATAGTACTGCTGCACAAAGGGGTGGCCGCATGCTCTCTAGGCTCAGCCCTGGACCACCCATTGCTCACTCTGCAAAAAGGCTGACAAGGGATTGCTTTTAATATTAAATGACAACCCATCTACTAAGGTGATTCACACAGATTTCAAAGAACAGCTGAGTCAAAAGAGAATGGTGCCAAATCAAAAGTTTTCCTCTTAGTAACAATATGAGCAACTAATTAACAATCAATAATACCAATAAAAAAATTACATTTGAGTCCATAAGGGGTACTGTGCCAATAGTGCTTTGTGTTAATGAAGCAAGAAAGCCTTCCTGGCTTGCAAGCAGATGGCTGTGAATCAGTTCAGAGAGTGTAATGATATAACTTGACTAGTCACCCAAAGAATAGATGAAAACTAACCTGGGGCTTCCTTTAACACTGACATCTCAAAACACTGGGTATTCTCACACATACTTTCACTCTGCAGCTTTCACAAGCTCAAGATACAGGTAGCATGAAAATTCAGCCCATGCTTTACAGTTAGCCTGAGCTCATGGTCCCTTCTGGACTTAAAAATGGAAGAGGATTAAGCCACCAGTCCAACCACGGGAGGCTCAAATGCCAAAGAAACAATGGTGCCCTGGGTTAGACAAGCCATCCTTGATAATTCAAGTAGCTCACAGAGCTGTTGCAACCTCAGCACATTCACACACAACCCATTGGTGACCACCACAGTTGCCAAGAAGGCCTCAGGTACAACACTGAGCAGATAGCAACAAAGAACTGCACCATTCCCTGCTGGCCAGTGTTAAATGAAGCTCCTCAGAGTTCAATTACTAGCACACCTCTATGAGCCAGCCAGCTTACAAAAGTAGAAGCCTAGGAAACAATCAGCTTGAAGCTTATGTCTTGAAACTGCAAACAAGGAAGCAAGGGCCTAACAATCGTTAAAGCATTTTGAGTGCCAGTTCCTTGCTTTCTAGCCTGGAACACAAACATGCAAGAGCCCCCATGCAGCAAGCAGTGGAATCTGACAGAACATTTTTAAGGACTGACCCTAAGTTCTTGGTAACTGTGACTGTCTTTTTGGCTTAGTGTAACACTTGGTGCATCAGGGCCTTTGAATGCTATACCTATCATCATGTTCCATAAGCAGATCACTGCACCTTAATAATTCAAGAAATGCAGCAATTAGAGCAATGGCTCCCTTGACTCCATTTTAACCTAGTCACTAATCTGTTTCCATCAAAGCAATGGACAACTCTGCTCCTCACAGCAAGAGCATCCTGCGATTTCTCAAAGCCTTTGTTTGTGGACAGATATCAGATCTCACAGGAACTCAAAAGACACTGCAGCAGAGAAAGCAGTGCAGAGAATACTCCAAACATTCCTTCCACTGTACCAGGAGAGAGTGCGTTTTTCTTGTCTGCTAACACCCTGAAGTTCACATTGAGATGCCATCCATTACAGACAGCCTGCAGCCAGGAATAAAGCAGGCAACCAGAAAGAATACGCAACGGAGGCCTGGCACAGCCCCATGGCCCTGGCTCCACCCATCTTTTGGTTTTAACAGCAACGTTTTTTGAAGGGCCAGTCTCAAACCTCTTTAGAAAACATGGCTGTGTCAAGAATTTGTAAACAGTAAAACTGATGAAATGGCTTCATTCCCCTAAAGAAACAGACTGGATGCACCTTCTATCAGAGCTACAGGGATGGAAAGGGTTACACGCCAGCCTTCACAGCTCAAAGGCTTAGTTTCCCCACTTGAGAAAGTGTTTTTATTTGGGCCACGGCAGGGATTGATCACTTAAGTCCTCTTCCCTACAGAAGCAATGCCTACTCCTACCTCTCTCTACACTATCTTACCTTATTTGGGTCAAGTAAACCATGGGGCCAGCACTTAGGAGGACTGACCACCTCCTTCCCTCCATGGAACAGCCATTTGGAACCAACTTGGTTGTCAGCAGTTCCTCCTGAACCCAGGTTTTGTACTAAGCACAAGCAAAATCTGAGAGTCTGGGTCAGTTTATTCAGGCAGATATGAAGCACTCATTTACAGCCTATGCTACTGAGCTGTTGAGCATGGTCAGCTGTTTAGTATAGATTGCTACATCTCTAGTGCAAGAGAACAGCAAAACAAACAGAAGGCACTCATGCCTCTAACCAAAACCCAAGCTAACACACCCAAGCTAACTTTGCAGTCTGAAGCAACCATCAAGTTGGAGTTAGGTTTTTTCCTTAGAGGTCTGTTAATTCCTTACATGGCATCTGTACTAGGGAAGCCAGTAGTTATGGGATGGGAACTCACGCCAGAGCAAAACAAATTTGGTTGGAATGAGAAAACTGATGGAAAGAGCAAGCAGCTGGCTTCAGTTAGGGCCTTATTTTCAGAAAATGTTTGCCAAGGGATTCAAAGGAGAATGGCAAGCTCCCTTGAGGACAGATGAACACAAATGAAGACACAAGTTGAACACAAATGAAGACACAAGTTTATATGGTTTAGAGATGTGGAATTTGCCCACCCATTGGCACTTACAGAGTCTAGCTGCCCCTTGCAGATGCTGCAAGCACAGAGAACTGAATCAATCAGCTCTGTGAGACAAGCCTCTTGTGGGAGAGAGGTACTGGGCTGGTGGGATTTCAGATCCATAGGAGTCAGCGCTGGGAGGAACTACCAAGGTCAGCTAGACCACCATCATGCCATCAGACTAAAGAGAAAGAGCATCTGGGATAGGAATGCAAAAAGGCACAAGAACTAGTAGCTCCTGCAGTTCTCACTGATACCACCTGGATTGCCTTGGTTTAACTGAGCCTGAGCACTGAATATCCTGTGATGCCAGAGAGAGGAACTCACACTTACCACCTCTGCTTCCTGCAGAGGTTTGAGACAGGCCTTCCCCAAAACTTTATTTTTAAAACCATGGGGCTACCCAGAAGCCCTGGTAGAATCCACCTGGAGAATGGTACCTGTCACAGATCCTGCCTTCCACTTTGGACACCGATTGTCTCTTTGCAAGATTCAGACACCTTGAGACATTTGTTGAGATGCTTGGGCCCAGCGAAAAGAGAACCTACAAGGAAATAAGGGCAGTGAGTGCACACTAGGCCCCTGCTTGGGGTAGGGGGGGAAGTGGGATCACAAAGACGCCACAAAGTAGAAAGACTTAAGAGGTATCAGGATTTTTTTTACCTCCAGCAGTGTAAAACAATGCAGCAAAAACCCATAACTTCACACTGCAACTGGTCTCTATGGGAGTCCTGAGGTTAATGCCTCAATTTAAATGGAAATTGAGCGCCAAATTATTAGCACCCGTTTTCAAAAAAAGGCCTCAACAAATGACAAAGAATCAGTACAGTACAGTTCCTAGCAAGTGTTCCATTTACTGTAGCTCAACAGGCTAGACCTGACTGAAGGTCACTGAGCCAGCAGGAGGACTACTCTCCAACAAGCTGAGCATTTCCACATGAGTAGTGTCCCCAGGGGATTTTGCCTGGGCATGGAAGAAGCCAATTCAGAGAGATGAGGTCAGTCCCTGAGCACTGTAGACAATAAGTCAGCCAAGAGAAGCTGGTTATACCAAGTAGGGACAAGCTAAACTGAAATAATCTACATTTAATAGTGCAGGAGAGGTATTCTGGCTGGCCATAAAACTGTGTCAGAGCCACTGACTGTCCCTAGGCTGTATCCAGCCAGCACTGCTCACAATAACCCAGCTGGCAAGGTCCGATTGCAGCCTGTCAAATTCAGTGGGTCTCTGACCATTTCCCATGTTGCAGCAACCAGTATAAGCAAAGACAGTATTGACCCAAAGCTTTTCTTCAAATTCTTTTGAAATTGATCTGGTTAGAAAGTGGGAAGAATCATAACCCCACAAACACAATGTGCGCCAAAATAAGGCAGAAATAGGTGGTTTGAGAGATGCCACCTTCAGAAGCTGTGCCTTTAGGGAAGAGCATCATCATCCAAGAACTTGATCCTTTCACAACCTTAAATCCTGTCTGCAGTCCAAAGAGCTGAGAACAAAGAGGAAGCCCGCAGAACACCGCAATATTGCCTCCTGTCCAAAATATCCTTACAACTTCCAGTAGCCAGGGACTTTGTATGTATGAGAGCAATTTGAGGCTGGAATCAACCAGCATGTCCCTAAAGACATCCTGAAACTCCTTTCTTTCTTGGCTCTGGCCTCAGGCTTTCTTAACCTGTTTTTGTCAAACTGCTGAGTGCAGGGGGAAACGCCCTGGATTTTGCCAAAACCCAACCAGTGACAGCATGGAAGAGGAATTTGGGTGGAGAAGGAGTCTTAAAAGGGAAACACACTTGTAACTACTACAGCCTGGAGAAAAGTATAAAAGAATATAATTTCAGAAACATTTACAGCTTCACTGCATTGCTGCAGGAAAAGCTCACGCTGCCATGTTTCATTTATTTCAGACTTAGAAGGATAAAACTCATTAAGGGCTAGTGCTTTCTTTTCACAAGGGGAAAGCATGTGTTCACACTTAAGATAATTGCAAACATCCATGGCTTTAAAAATAAACCCTCTTGCATCAGCATGAGCTCTGAATCCATGCCTGTGAGCAGCTCCAGTTTGAGCAACCCTACGAGGATGCTGTTAAAGGCAGCAAGACAGGTCCAAACCAAGCACAAAGTGGAGGGAGCAGGGAGAAAAGCAACATTCTTAGAGGGAGAAATTGCTCCCTGTAAGCCTAAGCACTACTCTGAAACAGAAACTAGAGGCTATTGTCCTTTACTTTGATACCACCTGGTAAAAGCACCGCTACACATAGTTCAGTGCCTGGGTTCACCCACTCACATTCAGCTCCCATTATACCAAGCCCTTAGAGAGTCTTAAAACCCCTGCTTCTATATATCCCCACATCCAGGAAACACAAGCATTGCATAATCTTTTCAAGATACTCACCTGAAACTATGGTTAATCCTCTACAGCTGCTGTAGAGGATTACACACAGGGAGTGTTAGATCAGGCCTGATTTAGACTGTCAGTTCTAAAGAGAAAGAAATCACTACATGTTCAAAACATTGCATGCGGCACTGTTCTGCCTGGATTATTCATATACCTTATTCTTCCTGCTTCTCTGCCCTCATCTGTTTCCCTGTGAGCTCCGCAGGCATTTCCGAAGGGTATCTGTGCTGTGTGTGAGAATTAGTGCGCCAAAAGCATGGATTACTATTCCAGGGTTTCTTAGCAATTTTGCAATAAAGGAAAAGTTGAAAGTATCCTGATCTGGAAATGAAAAATCGATTTTAAGCATGTCCAAAGAAACATAAGTTAATAAAAAAAAAAACACTTGGCTGTGCACTTTTTGTAAGGCACGTTCCTCTTGATCTGAAATCTTTTAATCACCTGGCAGAAATAAAATTACGCAGAATTTTGAGGCAAAGTAAGTAGAAAATGGAAAGTTGAACATTTCAACAGTAGCCAAAACAACCATTGTGCTTTATTTAGGGATACACACAAATTTTGACTAAAACACACCTATGAGCTTTATGTCTGGAAGTATTTCAGTACTATGCATCTCATAGGATAAATTGTTACTGACTCTCTCAGCTAAGGGGTGCTGCAGAGTTCAGGTATATCCCTGCTAGAACTGCGTGCGAAGAGGCCGAGGGAAGAGTGCCACATCAAGAAGTAATTTAACATCATCATTTACCTTTTTTAGCTGTGGGGCTTCAATCTCATCTGCCTTTGTAGTCTGTAAGCATAGCAAGGTTATAACTTCATCTTAGATGTTGTTCCCCTCTCAGACTTTATATTTCAAATTTCTTTTCCACAAATTAAATAGAACCAAAGATAAGACATAAAGAGAGCTTGGTGACAAGTAGCACAGTCAATACAGAGGCACTACCATCTGATTTGTCACCTGAATGTGATATTCCTCCTTCAGAGCTCAGAATGCCCCTTTGATCAGTAACTCCTGCAGAAAGCTGACGTGCCGCTGATGACTGAAAGAAGCAATATGAAAAGAGAACATGGAGTTTGTAACAAGATCTCTCCAGTTCTTTGTAAATACCCTGCTTGGTCTGATTCTAGGATCTTCAGCACTTTGAGAGAAAACAGGCCAGCAAGTAATGACAGGACATTGTGATCAGGTGAGTTAAAGTGAATGTGATATACACAAAGGAAGTACGAGTTGCACTGCTTTGCCAACACCCTCAAGTAACTCTGTACCAGAGGTTGCAACATGACAGATGAACCTGATGGAGAAGCATTTGCAAACTACCTTTTAGAGATAGAAAGATATCTCCAGTTGCATCAATGTTTGCAACCCAGCCATCCCTCAAGTTCATTAATTCTGTGATTTCTTCATTGACATTACATCATGCAAGCATTTGCAACTTTGCTAGGATGGGTGTTTTTGTTGTTCTCCAGAGATCAGAACCAGTAATCAGAACAATTGCTGAGACCTGCCTCTTAGCCAGATGATTAATCTCAACACCACCATATATCCACATCATTGACCTAAGGGCTGTACAATCAAGCCTGTCCCTTATGTAGTGCTGCTACCTCACCCGCCTTGTCTATCCCTCCTCACCAGGCTGTAGCCCTCCGTCTTCCAGGAAAATCCCATTACAACCCACAGCCAGAACCATGGGTTGTGGCATGCTTGACAAGGAGCCCTGTGTGGCTGCATTGATTCTACCAGATACTAAAAGCTCAGGTAAAGCACAGGACCCTGCCTGCCACTATTTGCCCACCCACATCACTTGAGGAATGTGCCCTGCTCACACAAGCCTCTGCTTGTCCATGCACACCCTGTGTCCTGCCGCTGCCTGCTGTCACCATTGCTGTCATTCCTTGTACTGGTCCAATGCCTCTTGTAGTCCCAGACACCTCTACCATTTTTGTAATGAAAGCAGGCCTAGCTATCTAAAATATCTATGCAGCTATTATGCATTTAACTGCTACCACTGGTACCCTTTTGGTGCTGTTCTTGCAATTCACAGGGTAGTGTTCTCCATGCTATTCTGCAAATGCTATCTTGAACGCTAACTTAAGTGGCAAGAAAATTTATTCTCCTTTACTGATGGCATCTGTTTCAAAACAGTTATCAGTGCTGACTTTTAAGCATCCGAACCCACATCAACTTTTGCCAGCAGCTCTTGTGAAGCACCTGATTAGTTTCATAAGCCAGTTGCATAATTTCTGTATTCAGCAGGTGCCATGAATCACTTGACACTCTGGCTCCCAAAAATCAAATGCTAGAAGAGCAAACAATTGCTTTCTTGTTTCCCGCAAAAGGAAACATGACATTCACCGTTAGGTCAAGCTCATTAAAGAAAGTAGGACTAAATTTAAGTGGGATGAGTAAACTGGATGTTATTAATGAGGTTATTTCACTTTACTATTGCAGCAGCACCTACATTATGTTGGCTGCCATACAGAGATAAAGAAACTGCAACTAGAGCATTATTTAGCCTACCCATGCTACTTTCAATCTAAACAATGCAAATAGCCACAAAGACAAGGTGTCACACACACTGTGTTAGCAATTCAATTATAACTTTTCCAGTGATCCTCTAGGCACAGTCAGACTGCTCACCCACACCTAGCCCAGTACTGTTGCATCTGCACTGCCAGTATTACCTGTGCTGGCTCCACTGAGTTCATGTTCTACAAATATTGTTGTGTTCTGCAGTAATATATCCACAGTGATCCCATCCCTGCTCTAAATTATACTGATGAAATGGAGAGCAACATTAAGCACAAGACTACAAAGCATCCTTAAACATGCTGACAACTTCAGAGGCAGCAAAGTTTTTTAAGTGAACCCATTACTGCCTTTTTGTACTGCACATTCACCTCAGTTATATATTTTATTATTTAAGCACATGCAGTTCAAGCCATGGAAGTATTTCCTACGGTTGTAGCCAAGAAGCCACACCCATCTCACTGCTCCACTCAAGATTTCTACTGCAGAGAAAATCCCTCTCTATCCATATACATATAAAGGCCTCAAACCAACAGTTTAAAGCACAGATACCGTCTTTACCAATAGCACTGAGGTAACAGAACAAGGGAAACTTTATACTCACACAGAAGATACATATCATCTGAGGACACATAACCAAGATGGCAATGTCTGCCTTGCTTTGAAGGGGGCGAGCACATAACATCCACTATGCCTCATAATGCGTATAACATTATGTAAACTGCATCTTAATGGAGAATGTCAGTATGAGGAGAATTGCTCATACAGTAATGACTCTCTGCAACACAGCTCTGGCAACAGGAAGGTTCATTAGGAATGTCAATGTGTTTTGCTGGGAGCAGGAGGGGGACAGGTTTCTTTTCAATACCCTCACTGCAAAACATTTAAAATGGAAAATAGTAACAGGAACCAAAATGTATCCAGACACATCTGTCTTATGCCATCCTAACAAAATGAAGACTTTAAAAATGCCATTTTTTTTCTGGTTTTATTTTAGTTTTCGTGGTTACTTCGGTTTGAGAGGAGCTGAGAAGACAATTTCCTGCCTAGGCAGGGTCTGAGGAACAACTGATTGAGAGTCCTATCCCAACCTGGCATAAGAGCACGCTGCACCAAGACAATGTAGCCCCAGACACTTAAATGCCATAGGTTATTGATATCACCGACAGATAAACTAAGTCATTCATGTAAATTGCTCCATGCACATGGTTTGCGTGTGTCAGGTGGGACAGAACATGCCCAAGAAACATTTCTACTACATTACATCAAGCAGTCATTTCCCTCTCCAAACCCCCGACAAACTTGTGACTCTTGAGTCTCAATTCTTCTGGCCCATTTCTATTCACTGCTTTAACTATGCCTCCATTTGAACAATCAAGACAAAATTTACATTCCCTTTAATCCAACATTGAGTGGTAAATTATTTTTAATTATTCCTCTATACTCTTGATAGATTAGAACATTGACAAACATGGAAGCTGCACATCTTTATTCTGAGGCCCATCCTCAACTTGATCAAGGCACTTGCAAGCTGGTTTTATCTCCTTCCTACCTGGCAGCTAGTCCGTCTCCAATGACAACATCAGAAGTATGACTGAAAGCTGTTCTCCTTGTTCTGTTCTACATGCTTCTCCAGCAAGTCAAGTACTTGCAAAAGAGATAATTACAAGCAAGGAGCATTACAGGGAGGAAAAACTCATGTGTTCAAGGTTTTGTTTTGGTTTATATGATCTGTTACACATACAAGTAATTGCCAAGGAAAGAGGTCTCTACACAACGCCACCTTCCTCCTTCAGTAAAAGCTGCTTGTGTTTTCCTGCAATAAAGCAGCTGAATGTATGTATTTTTTTCATGCTCCAGAACTCAGATCTCCTGGAATCATAACTAGCCACCCTACAGACTCACTCTCCTGGTCACTGATGGTGCCTCCATAGATTTGGCATCCTACGGCAACATCATTGGAGAGGGGACTGCCATAAAAGCCTCAGTTTAAGGAGCAAGAAGTTCAGCTGCATCATGCCAGAGTGGAAGCCATGTACTGGCAAGCTGACTCTCCATTGCCTACCAAAGGAAGGTTTTGCTTCACAGCCACTGTTAGGACTACCTCTTTATTCCTACACCCATGCGTAAGCCTGGAAAATGACAGCAGCAATTAAATTATCCACATTTCTCAAGCTTGATGCACAGATTGTACCACTGATCTCAGCTTTGAAAAGTGCTCTTATGCAGCTATTTCCTCCTTCTAGCAACTAGGGGCTCTGCAGCTTTGGCAAAGGAAGGTATCTCCACAGGCATTAATTTAAATATAAATGCAAAGTACAAGCAACTCCACATCATGGAAAAACTCAGTATGCTCAAACAGATGGATTTTACAGCTTGAATTATTGCATTTCATTGTCTTGTGCTGGCAGAGTCCAAGCTTCTTTGTGACACAAAAACAACTGTGGGTTGCTGACGGGCTGTTATTTTGCAAGAGAAAAGCAAGTGGGCAACCACAATGTGGGGCATTCTGTTCAACCCAGAGGACAATGCTGCAAGGTCAGCCTGGGGTCCAGACCAGTCAAAATGTTATAATTCGCCCATGAGAGACGCTCTAAATGAAAAGCTTAACGTTTCCCACAGGAAAAAAATTAGAAAAAAACCAACAAAGTTCTGAAGAGAAAGCTTTGTGTCACAATTGTTTCAACTTCAGGTGGTAACTTAATCACATTTTAGCACCCTACTTTTCAGTTCTTCCTTGCCTTACCTGAAACAAAAGCTCTCAAGACCAGAAGCTATCTAGAGAGGAGATATTGCTTTATTTGACATCAGATGCTAGGTGGAAATCCACAAATCTAGCACACCTTATTGGAGACATTCACCCATTATTTATACACAGAAGATACTCAACTTCTACCTAATACATAACTTGTTATCCCATCCTTATCACTTTCAGCACGGTGGCCAACTGTTTTCTCACACAATAAGCAGCTCAGCAATTAAGTCATTTTATTTAGCATATGGTTATAAACAAAGCAGAGGCCTGCCTTTGGTAACACATGCATGGTTTTGGAGGATCTGGAACCCATCTTTTGTATCTCCCTTCATTAAGGCAGAAAAAGAAGTTCCAGAATATTTCAGAATATGCCTCCTGCCTTGGTCTTGTTTATCCACCTTTTATTCTTCAGGGCAGGGAATGCCTCATCTTTTTGCTCCTGCCACATGCCGTGCACAGGAGAACCAAGGCGAGTTACCATTTTCAGTGCTGGACTCATTGCCTGGGGAGAGTTCCAAGAGACAGAGGTATGCTTGTCAAGGATAGCCTTTGTAAAAGCTGTCTAGAACAGCAGGAGGGACTCAAAGCTCTCACAATATCACACAGGTAGTTTCAGGTAGAAATTGACAAAAGACCCTTAAAACGGAAGGGCTGAGAGCAAGGTAAAACCAACTGGCTTATAGTATCTTCAGTACAAGCTGAGAAGTCCATGTCCTGACAACCCCAGCCAGCTTCCCACATCACAGAACACTAAAGTTTTGGCAGGCAGGGTAGAAATAGGACAGGGAAAGCCGCTTGCAGGCTTTCTGTTCCTTTCTGTCCTCCATCTCTCCCTCTTGCTCCCAGAAGGACAGAGCAATGTCCAGTATACAACCAAGTGCCAGTACCTGCAAGCTGCCATTTTTATCTTGCTCCTTGCTTCTCTTCCCACAATACCACCAGCCTGCTTGGAAGTGAGCAGACTCCTCAAGCAGACATGCTCCATATCTACAAACTAACAGACATAAATATTGCTGTTCTGTGCCTGAGCAGCAGAGCCATTCTCTGGGACAATGCCAGCACTTCACATACTCTATTTATTATTTCTGCAACAATTTGTCTTCCTAAAAAAGCCAGTGTATTATATCTATTATTTAATGTTTTCTCTCAATGATGCTCTGTAATTTATACCAGGCTTTAATAACACATTAAAGCTTTGTGCTGTTATTTTCTTTGCCATTGTGCTTTTCAAGATTACAAGTAGCAAATTTAGCCACAGCTTTGGAACATCCCTAGTATATCTGGCCTTGAGTATTTACTCTTGACAATTAAAAGCACTGTTGCTCCGCAGTGGAAAATATCCTGCTCTGTCATGGCTAGAAGAAGAGTAGTGGATTCATTTCCTGCCCTTATAAATGAAGTTAAAAGCACAGGCAGTGGTCAGACCCTCCATAGAGGGATACGTTATAGTCTCAGCAGCAACAGAATCTTTTCCAGTCTTTCCAGTCTACGCTGACCCAAGACACCGGCTTACCCCACTACAGCCTTGCTCTGCTAATTATGCCTATGCTGAAGCCAGTCAAAAAAACTTCAGAAGAGAGCAATTTCACTGCTGAGTAACTTTAATTTTACAGCTCAGAAAACATTTGCTTACAAGCCAGTAACGTAGCTCCCAGCCCCAATCTAGTAGTTGGCAAATCCTTGTAAAACAGCAACAGTACTACTGTAGCCGTCTGGTCAAGACTGAAAAAGACCATTGCAATATATCAGGAAATTACAACAGATACATAAGGTTCTCTCTTCTAGCAGCAGAACATGTTTCCTTTGTGAGAACTCAACTTGCTTTAGCACAAAACACATTCCAGGCACCCTAGGCACACTGGCCAAAACACCACACGAGCACATATACAATATACAAAAAGCTTTATAATCTGACTATCTACAGTCCACAATACTTTAGATAAAGAATACTTCAAGTTTAATACCCATGCTCTCACATGTTAGAGCACAGCTGTGCACCAACCAACACGCTTTCACACTACAGAGAGTGAAGACATTACTTTACAGGCAATACAAAAATGAAACAACTGCTTCAGCCCTACCTCATGCAGATCTTCTCTTGAGACGTTGAAGACATCTAGGCCTGAACAGCCAGCCTTCCTACAAACAGAACCAAGCAGTATAACAAATACCTTTGGAACTGGTTCCTTATAAAGGGCTCAAGCCATACCTTTTCCACTTCCCACCTGCTTTCAGTTCTTTTCTGAAATGGTTAAAGTGCCTGACATAATTAGCTGCTAATTGTTAGCAGCTGTATCCATTATCAGTTTAATTCCTAATTAATTGTTACAATTAACGTTGCCTTGCCTACCCTATCTTATGAAGCGTTTGTTAGGGAAGGAAATGTTACATGTTAATTAACCTGCTACCAAATTTTAGCTTCTAATTAAATATTCTGTTGCTATTTTGCTCTGTAAACAATTAATGAGCCAGGGGTCAATTAAACATGCGTTAACCTGCACCCTACTCTGTGTGCATGACAAGGTAGAGATCTTTATCAGAAGGAAATTTTAAGTTGCTTCTCATCCTCAAAAAGATACTGGCAACAAAAGTGCTATGAGCACATTCTTGAGTACTAGTAGCTGGCCATCTTTTCCTTAATCCAGCATTGCCTGTAGCACAGGCCTGAATACACTGCATTTGTAGTAATCAAGCCATCAAGTCAGTAACAGGGAGGGACTCTTGTATGTCCCAATCTTCCAGTCTGAGTCAGCACAGCTGCTGTGCCATTGCCGATGGCTCTTGGTGCTGGAATCAGACAGCAGGGATTTGTAGCACTCTGCCACGTTGCATAGGTCTTGCTTGGCTTCAGGTTGATGACAGAGCCTGTTCCCACACCAGCTATGTGGAAAAGCTACGGACTTGTTAGTGAGCCGCAGGGTGCTTCTACAGTCTTGGATGAAAATGGATCTAGGAATTTCACTGTCAAATAAGATATGTGAGAGTAGGACATGTCTCCCTTTCTCTGCCTCTCCCCATTCTTTTCTTCAGGCCTTCAGGGGTTATTGAGCTGGAACCACTGCCAAAGTACCGGGCTATAAACAGGCCAGGGCTTATGCAGATCTGCTGCTGCTGGGATTTTAAGACAGTGCCATTTTCTTAAGCAAGCTTAAGAAATCTGTTCTGAGCTTGGTTTAAACTGAAAAAGTAATTTAGCAGGTGCTGTGCTTGGCAGAATCACATGGAACCAGATGATTTAATCCTCAAATGTGTCTTTTCTCATGCACAACTCGCGTACCTCTCACCTGCTTGTTGTGCTAGAGAAAGCCCTTATTTGCAAGGGTGCAGCCTCCACATGTGCACACAGGCGAGCATGTGACTACTCTCACATTAAGACATGCCTCTTTATGCAGGCATGCGTGCCCTTGTTTTCAGACTAACGATTTTGCCTCTCTTCGATTCTGTCCCTACACCAGCACTGCTCTTTCTGAGAAGGGGGCTTTACTTCCAATGCAGGAAGACATTGGTGATGAATATTAATTGCTTTAACATCTTGTTGTGATAAGGCCAAGCACATTTCTGTGCTTTGGCTTGTTGCTAGGGAACTGAGAATGGCAAGTCATGGATTTCATTTGCTTCAGGGCCCACTTGGGTTGCAAAACAGCATTAAGCCACAGAGCGGGATTTGCCTGTTAATTATTTAGAGTTTAATAAAAGAAAGGGGGTGGGGGGTGGGGGGGGGAACCAGTGTTTTTTCTCGTTCCTCCCAATTTGGCTTTCAGACTACATAGGGTCGTTAATTCCCCCGCCAGACAGCTTCTTGGTCACACATGATACCTTCCCCTGGAGCAGGGCAAGGATGCCCCTACTTGTTTAATGGAGCTCTGCTGAACTGCACCTTGCAGAACACCGCAGCAAATGACTATATTTAAATTTAATTGTCTAGAAATTGGAAGCATAATATTCACTCATTTAACTTCTAATTTTAGATGTAAACAAGCTGGCAAGTCAAGCTCATCCTGTTGCCTCCGCCTGCAAGCAACGCTGCTGGAAGAGCTGCTTCCCTGAGCGAGGGTTGTGCCTGCTGCTGTGTGTGTCCTCCTGCTACTGGGCTTGCAGTACAGCTATGTTGGGAGTCAGCTGGAAACCTGCTTGAAGAGATCCTGTTGGGTCTGTTTGCTGCTTTTCCTCTGCTGCTGCAAATGGCATTTGGATCACCCTTTAGGATTGCTGTCCTTGCAGCGGGGATGTCCCCCATGGGAATCTGAGCTCACAATGAGTGTGTTGCTATGGGAGATTGTCAAATTTAGTCTCTACCAGAAATTCAGTCTGCCCATGGAGAGAAACTGAAGAGGAACTGAGGTACTGGTACCTCTAGGTGTGCACATGTGCTCCTCTGTCTGCAAGGATGCCAGAAAAGCAGAGCTTTGCAAAGGACTGCTATGTGTGCAACGTGGAGTTTTTCCCTCTCAGCCCAGCTGCCCCTTTCTCCTCTATCTTTGCACCCAGGCAAGATGTTTGGCAGATCACTGGTGATTGCACAATGTCTAGCTGGACACACACTACTGACTAACTGACTGCTCCAAATCGCTGCCTTGCCTGGGGAGCATCAAGAAGTAGTGGTGGGCAAGCAATTAAAAGAAACATCAGAGACAGAAAGGAATGATCCATTTGTAAGCAGGAACCTAGGCAGGCTATTATCCACAGGGTGTGCTCCAAGGAACCATCCGCGTGTGTTAAATCTCCCAAACATAAAAGCTGCCCCAGTGTCACACCATGTTGAAATGTCTCCCTCCTGCCTTCCATTTCTCCTGCAGCATTCACAGATTTTATGTATTTGCTTCTTATCAGAGCTGAGCAAGTGATTAAGTTAATTTATTTATCAGATTTCTTCTTTTAAAATCTGCTGTAGAATGCATCTGATTAACTTTTCCCCAAAGGCCATACCACCAGAATCCCTACCTTTTCAGGATGTCAGAGTGATCCATCTGCCCCAGGGCCATGCTCTTTCCTCAAAGCAAAAACTCTCTCTTTTACATGACCGCGAATCTACAGCAAACTGCATGGCTACAGCATCCTTGAAAAGCAAAACATCAGAGGTTTAGCACCCCTGCAGTTGATCCTCACCTGTTTGAGGGGTTTTCTTTGGTTAAGGCTAGGCAGGGCCCCCTTCTGAAATACAACTCAGCCTCAGCCAGGTACAGAGCTTGCAAATGTGACCTCTCAATTTATGAGAGAGTATTTCTACTTATGCAGCCTCATGCTCCTTTTTCCTGATATTCAGACTGAAAGCCTCCAGTCAACTCCTTCACCAGGCTTTTCAGGAGATTGTTTTTTCTGGGGGTTGGTTAGTTACTAGGAGACAATCAGAGTCAATAGCTCAAGAATGCTGTGTCACTTCCCCTCCTAGAAATGGATGCTCCCCTCCTTCACACAGGTTGCTATGCAGCGCAAAGGTAACTCTCAAAAGAAAAACTGCAGTAAAATTCAAAGCTCCCCAAAATGGACTGTGTTCATAGTTCAACACAAATTCTCACCTTCCCTCACTGAAGGCAAAAAGGTTTGCAGCATAAAAGTGATACAATGCTTTAGCCATGCAAGAAGCATAGTTCGAATGAGTATGATTATTACTGAGAGGAAATGATAATGCCTGGGAATGGGAGTCAAGAGAAGTGAACTCTGTTTCCTACCTCCCACCAAGGGGTTAGTGTATGAGGCCATTTGTCTCAGCCTCTCCACTTATGTACTGACAAAATGATCCCACCTCTGCAAAACATGATGATCTCCACAGATGGAAAGGTCTATGCAAGTGCTAATTGCTAATATGTTTTTTTGTTCTACTGGGTGTTGCTTTTATAGCTATGAAGTTGTTTTAAACGTGTTTTCCAAAGGTGAGGGAACATA
Source organism: Jacana jacana (assembly GCA_013400555.1). Lineage (NCBI taxonomy): Eukaryota > Metazoa > Chordata > Aves > Charadriiformes > Jacanidae > Jacana > Jacana jacana. The sequence goes on from VZTM01014677.1 coordinate 165,171, forward strand.
ACGATAGACCACAATAATACATAGTGCTCTGTGAGCTGTTGCACCACAATGCAGGGATCCTTGTGCTTCAGCAATGAGTGGATTGATTATACGTATTACTTTAATAGTTAGAAAAATGAGTTTTATAACAAAGAGTATGTTGGCGCTCCACTCTGACTTGCCATATGCTTTCACTCACAGTCACTAGGGATAACTGTCCGTTTAGCGGTGAAACCATTTAGTTTCAAAATCCATGTTAAGGAACACACTGTGTTCTCCAAATTGCTGGGGTTTACCTGTTGCCAACTTGTGTTTTGTCTATATGTGCCTCAATTCTGTTTTTCTATAGTATAGGTATTTTTTTTCTTCTATCTTATCTACATAGGCTTTAAAGTTTGCAGAGCTGGGACTGTCTCTGTATTTTGCCCATGAAAGAGAATGTTATCTCTCCCAGAGCTCAGGACTGCTAACCATAATTCTAATATGTTAATGCAATAACAAATAACATTTACGTAGCAGTGTTTTCAAGAGCACCTGACTTATAATGTAGGTGTATAGAACAGTAAACCTGATATATTCCTCTTTTCTTTTCTTTCTTTTCTTTTCTTTTCTTTTCTTTTCTTTTCTTTTCTTTTCTTTTCTTTTCTTTTCTTTTCTTTTCTTTTCTTTTCTTTTCTTTTCTTTTTTAGTGGGGAATTCTCTGAAATTCCATCATTATAAACCATGAGTGAACTTCTGCCACCTTGTCTGCAGTGGGATGTCTCCGTTAGTGTGCTATTAACAGAAATGGTCTTCCAAGCTTTTTAATTGACTCCTGGTGCTCCTTTCTTATAGTCATTGTACTCCAGATCTGCCTGCAATTTTTCTCTGAAAAATAATGGAATTGCATATGGCTTCAATCAGGGGGAAAGAACTCTACCCATCTGGGACCTTATGTATTTTTCACACCTGAAAATACTTACCAAATGGCAATAAGCAAATGCAAAGGACGTAGAAGCTTAGAGGAAGCCTCTGTAATTGAGGAGCAGTATAATGGGAAAAGGCTGAATAATAACAGCCATTAATAACAAGACTGTAATTAGAGGTCAGTTGGAGAAAGTCTCAGTGTGTTCCACTGACTGGCTTCAAGGCATGCAGAAAAACAACCCTGGAGGTTTACCACAGAGTAATATGAGTTGTGAATACCTTGTTTATCCAAAACACCATGCTGCCACATCATTAATGCCAAGAGCACTGCTGGCAGACAGTAGGTTTTTAAAAGCAGCATTGCTAATGCTCCACTGAGATATTGGGCCTGGCAATGGGGCTGATCTGACTGCATCCATTTATCAGCAAGAGGGATATATGGGTCTCTGTGGTATTTTTGATTTGTCAGAGACCTGCTGGGGCCTTTCAGAGCAGGATCTGGGGTGTTTTCTGTCGATGGTTGGAGCAACAGAGCTGCATCTCTGTACCCACAGTAATGTTGGACACATGCTGAGACACCCAAGAGACTGCGCTTGCCCAGTTATCCAGTACAACAGCCAGGGAGTAATTTGGGTTTGGAATGAGTGCAGCCCCATCCTCTCTAAAGTGATGCATGGATAGGACTTACCTCTCCAGTTATTAATTGTGCACTTATTAAGCTACCTTGCTGCAGTTTTGCCACCTGCTCAGCTTTACCAAAGGGAGTGGTTCCCTGCCAGATTTCTTGTGCAGAAATAATGAACCAGTAAGAAACAAAACAAGGAATTCCAGCACTATCTTCTACATCAGTACTAAAGAAGAATATTCAGGATGAACTTTTGATGAACCTTCCCATTCTTGCACTGTCACTACTCCTTAGGAAACTGCTTGTTTTGTGCATATATAGATAGATAGGAAACATACAACGCTAAAGATTTCAGCCAGTTATTCAGTAGAGAACCACACTAATTTATTAGTTTGGCCACAGTTCATAATGAAAAACATTGCACTGTTTCTGCCTGTTTCAGGAGACTGGGAGGTTCTCTCTCTGTGTTACAAGAAACATCTCAGAGCTGAGGTGGAACTTCACCCAACACAGGGTATGGACAAGTGTACTGGGGTAAATGGAGGTTCTTATTGCTGTCTAAGAAGGGGATTTGCAGACTGGGACACTGAAAATGAGCCAGTTAAATATTGGTGTAGTTCACTCATACCAGTTCTACTGGAGTCTGCGGAAATAGTGTTTAACACTCTTCCTGAGGCCTCTGCTGCATTGCTTCTTTTTTCTTTCATCAATAGTAGAGGAGCTGGTCAGCCTTTCCCGCTGAGCTCAGAATGGGCAGATGATTTTTTAGTGATGGCTTTTTCAAGGTGTTTGGTTTTTTTCCAGAGCCATTACAAAACACACAAACCACACAGCCAAATTACACTGCAAGGTGAACTCACCACCCTGAAATCAAATTCTCATGGAAATGAAATGACTGACCCAAAATCTCCAGAACACTGGATGAGCTTGCATGACAAACAACTTTTAATGGCTCTGCTGGCACCACTGAGTCTGTTAAATGTCACTGCTTTCCTAAATACCTTTGGAGGATGACTGCTTTATCTGTATTGTGCATTTTCCCCTTTTTATTATTAGTGTCTGCAAAGTTGCCATCCTGGAAGCCATTGTGTAGGGACTGCAGGTTGCTTCACACTCATTTTCTCCCTGTTCACACCATCTATTCCTTACTACCCAAGCAGAATTTTTGCTTGGGTCAATTTTAAAGCAAGATGCCTGTTGCATGGCAGGCTGGGCTGGCATAGATGCCGCATTCCTCCTCTGAAAGGGCAGGGAGCATCCTCGAGGAGACACATGTGCTGATCCCTGCTGACAACCCTGATTAATGTCAACCCTAATCCAGATTTGGTTTATAGTAAAATCTAAGCCACCAGCATCAACAACCTCTCTCTGCTTCCCTTTTGGGAATACTCCTTGATTCTTTTAGGTCAACAGAATATTTGCACTACTGATGCTTTTATTATAGAGGTCTATATTAGAGGTGGTGAAAATAACTTGCACTGTTAATAAAAGCAATAAAAGTAATACCGGACTCAGTACTTTGTTAAAGCGTGTGATCAGCACCAAGCAGATAATCCAGCCCAGTGGTTTATTCACTGTGACATAGCAAACCCTGCATTGTTTTCTCTAAATGTCGCTGAAGTCTGTAGAGACAAGTCTAAATACAATTAGAAAGCATTGGAAGTGAAATGATTGGGGCACTTGCATCCAGCTATTAGACTGAAGCACAGATTGTTGTGCACAAAACTCAAGGGTTTAAGCATTGACCAAAATAGCAGAAATACAGAGTTCCGCTGGGGTTTGCTTTGTGGTTGACTGCTTTCCGTAGTTCGACATTGCAGTTTGTTACATCCACTACTTTCCTGGATTCTTTCATGGGTTGAATGGATGGCAAGAAGTGGCTTGCAGAACACAAAGCAGGGTTGAAGCACTTCATATTTGAACATTCACTCACATTGAAAGATGCTTGTATTTTCTATGAGTTTCTTTTGTTTAATCATCTGGACTACATTTCCAGGATTTAGAAGAAAACTGGATGCCTGGAAAGGTGAGAAGTTAGAAGTTCTCTCACGTTTGAAAAGGCAAGATTCTGAACTCCTAAGTGGTGGCCAGATAGCCAATGCCATCAATGTCTGAGTTTTGCCTTTGATCACATCAGACTTTGCCAGGTGTGAAAGGGTGTTAATTAGGGTGTTAAAGCAATGTATGAAAGGTAGGAAACTCTGCCAGTGCAGATAAAACAAGTGGCCGGTGGCGATTTATTCCTTTTGGTTCCACAATACACTTCTAGCTTTGGCCTCAGGTTGCTTTTCTCTGCAAGGAAAATATCACCCTTAAGATACAGGCAGTCAAGAGTACTCCAAAATGTGGAGGAAATTTGGGGTTGCACAGAAAGCTAGGGGAGAACTTGTAGAGTAGGGTTGATGGTTGGACTTGATGATCCCAAGGGTCTCTTCCAACCTAAATGATTCTATGATTGCCAGGGTCCAGAGGCCTTCTGCACTCTTCCTCCTTGCGGCAGCCCCCTCACTGCTTTTCATCTGCTCAACATCCTTTGCAAGTCTCTTGCATGATCCAACATTTTGCCAACACAAATTCCTTCCGGGCTCCTGCCTTTGCAGGGATGGACCGCGTGCTGTGTGGGCTCCTGTAGCACACACACTGTTCTCTTATATCAGCAGGTACTGCAGCTTAAATTCCCTCTATGTGAAGCCTTTATTGTCACTTTGATGTTGCAAGTTCACATTGTGCCCTTGTCACAGACAATATAGTTTCTTCTGTTTCTTTCTCTGTTGCTCTGGCTCCTTTTTGTCTTCACAGTTTTCTTTCTGCTCTCTGTTGTGTGGATACAATAGCCCCTCTCAGTTCTCTACAGACTCTGACCTGTAATTGCTCTCCTATCTCTAAGGAAGGGAAAATTCGTTCTGATTTGATCACCTTATTTTTCTCTGTATAAGTGATGCTTCCATTAATCCATCTGTTTTCAGTGGTGTATCTGGGTGAAGCACAAATAAAACTTCTAACATAACAGCATGTCAAAGAGAAATTTCCCTGTAACCAATTCTATGGGATACTGTCACTGTTAACACACCTCCTTCCTTTATCTGCTTAAAATAATGCTGGTGCTAAGCCTTTGAGACCCTCTTCCAGAGCAGGGCCATCAGCTGGAAACAGGAGCAGAAAATGTAGAAGCAGCTGCTGAGCAGGCCATTCTCTCCTAGGTGAAGACCTTCTTTGAAGCCAGGGGGAAAATTTCCCTAATGCTTTCTGAGAATATGGTTTTTCATCACGAATGAAGAAGATGCAACAGCAGGGCGAAAAGCCGAGTACTGAATGCCACAGCAGTATCTGTCAGGTGTGGGTCTTTGGTCCACCCACAATGAGGCAGTCACAGAACTGAACAGCAGCAGACAGCTCTGTTGTCTTGTCCTGCTGCTTCACTTTGTGCAGTATTCTTCAGTGTTTCCCCAGCTACAATCCAGTCACAGTAACTTTCACAATAACAGTATTTTTGCAGCAGAAATTGCATTACAATAGAATCACTCCCATTAGAGCTGTTATTATCCCATGGTCACTACCATGATAAAGCTATGCTCATTACACAAGCAGTAAACTCAGTTTGGGGAGAGCTTAGCATAAGAAGCCAGGACTAAATCTGCCATGTGGGGATTAGAATTGCAGGTTCTTTCTCTCCCACTTGTTTTTCTTCTTTTTGTTAATAAGTAGAAATAAACCACGGTTGCAGCTTGTCACCTCTTAGCTGGTATCAAAACCTTGCAGAGCTTCATCAAGCTGTGCAGTCAAGTGGATGAATATAAGAATATAAACTAGGCCATACTGGTAGATACCAACAGTCTATGTAGCTGAATACCCGCCTCTGTAGAAAGGGTTTCAGACTAGGGCAAATAGAGACTTTGCCCCAGGGCCCAGTGCCCAGCATCGCACCTGCTTTACTTCCTGCCTTCCAGGTAATATACTTGTGTTGGGCAAGTGAAGGGATTTTTGATGAGTTACAAAATTATTAGAAAAGCACACGCCAAGGGATGGTTCGGGATCCTGGGGACAGAGGCACTTGCGTGCAATGCAGACTCACCAAACCAGGCTTCCCCTTCAGTCTGGTGCCTGCCTCTACTAGTTCCTATATAAAGCTAAAAGGGCAGCAAAATTTCAGCATCACAGATAAAACACTCAAGTTTTACAAGCAAAGAAAGTATTTTATTGGCACAGACTCTTTTTCACTAACCTGGCATAAAAGCTATCAAACTCTATAAATAAACCTAGGGAATGATCTCCTCCCTCAGCCAGGACTCTCACTGGCACCTGAATGGATTCATTTAACATGGGTTATAAATTTCTGATAAAGGATATTTCAACTCCAAATTGCGTATTTAATGATGCTTTTGCTGCAGTGCTCCTCCACCTGTACAGAGCAAGACCAAACTCTCAGCGGCACTAAATCAGTTGGACTCTGGCCTGGACCATGCCACATGAGCCACCCTGCCCCTCTCTTTCCCTTCCTCATTGATGATGTTCTAATGATTAAACCTACCAACTAGTTCAGACTATACAAATAGCTTTAGATTTTCCAACAAATTCAGTTGATTCTTAGGTATGGGAATCTGCTCCTTTCTCTCTAAGGATTGCCTGACAGTAGCTGCCTCTGTTATATAAAGTAGGGGAGATGGCAAAGCTGCCAAATCTCAGCAGCAGGGTATGGAATTTAACCATTTTTTATCTAAAATATTGTTTTATGAAGGCTGGATCCGGAACACATTGAATTAAAAAATCCCAATGGCCCTAAGATTGTGCTGCTAAGTGTGCTTTGTCATATGATATCCAGGATCTCTATAGTTTCGACCTAGCTAGAAACACTGCTAGAAGCCAGAAGCTTTGCTTTTGATATTTTCCTAACATCTCATCAGAGAACTGTTAATATCCAGCTGCACCAGTGCAGATACCTTCCAAATTGTTTCCAGTGGACATTTTAACCTATAAACTGTCCAAATTGTTTTAAGGAAGCATGATACTCGGAGATGGATGACCCATTAGGAGGCTGTGCCCTGAGACTCAATTCCCTGCTGGCGCTGATATGAGGGACAAGCTCCGAGCATGCCTTTTGCTGCTGAGCAATTGTGCATCCTCTCATCCTGGGCAAAGAGGAGATTACTGAACTCCCCAGCACACAGGGGCTGCTTGGGTCTGTTCTCTGCCATGGAACAGTTAGTGCCACCTGCCTTCCTCAGGCCAATTACTTTTCCGGTTCTATGTTTGTCCCATGCACTCTCAGGCTGTCTTTCACCAAAAGGCACTCCGAACAAATCAAGTGCAATGGACCTGAGAACACCCAGTCTATAGAAAATGGTCTTCAAATGCTCCCATTCACTTCATATTCCCCTGCGGCTGTAGCTAAAGCACCGCTGGGTCTTCCTGTCTCCCTAACCACCAAAAGCAGCTCTGTCCTGCCTGGGAAAGCAAAACTACAAGGGCTGGTCTTTTGACAGAGAGCTTGCTTGAAACCAAACACGGTTTTGCAGTTAGGAATTAATGTTTTGGAACACAATATTATGGGATTGATTTTAAATAGATGTTTCCCTTCTAATTCGTAATAAAGTGAATGGTGCTAAGAAAGCCAGAGGAAATTATATAAACTCAGCCTGCCTATTGCTTTGGAAATGTCTTTAAATATTTCCCTCCCACAGGCAGTGCTGGATTGTGGGTAGCAAATGACAGACAGAAGAGAGCAGATGACTACCTATTTATGCAGGAAAATGATATGTATGAATAGTTATTTTGAGGACAAATATATTTTGACAGGTATCTAATTTCATTCTGTTGATAAAATGCACTTTGTGAAGTACTTTCTTGCATACTAGAGTTGATGACTGGTTTGTTTGGTTTTTCTTCAGTTTGCAATCTTTCTCTATGTGTAAAAAAAACTTGAAAAATTACATTTGTCAAACATCACGAAGCAATTTAATTTTTGTCATCCCAAATGTGTTTAAAAGAAGAAAGGAAATCAAATTCCCAGGCACAGGTTTATTCAGCACAAAACCCCAAACTAACAGGGGGCTGTGGTAAGACACAAACATATAGAGAAGGATCCAATTGTAACCTGGCAATGAACAAGAGCCCACAAATCTCTTCACAACTTTGCAGTCAAAACAAAAGAGAGAAGAAACATGGATCTTGCATGATGCTGCCAACCTCAAACAGCCATAAAGCTAGAATCAGCACTCAGCTCTGCTGTTGGCCTAGTGTAGAGACTGGTATCTGCCTGCATCACTGTTTTCCTTCCCTTCCTCTGCCTGTTGGGTCTGTAGACTCTTGGAGGCACGGACCGCATATTTTCATGGTAACATGCATCACTGCACAGCATGGCAGGTTCCACTAATACAAGTTATTCCATAAAGCAAACAACAGAGGCAGCTCAACTACTACTGTAATTGTTTTTATTATTGTTGTGCTTAAACTGAGACAAATGTTTTCTCACGGCATGGTATATTTTCTATGTCTGCTTTCCATTGAGAATTTTAAGGATATCTCAATCCCACAAACAAACTCACCTACATTTGGAGGACATGCGCTGTTTCTCATCACTAACCAATTATAACGTCTGAGAAATACCAACATCCTTCAGCAAGGGAAGAAAAAGCACAGCTTCTGACCTCACTTTTACTCATAAACAACAGCGAATGGAGCAGTCAAGCAAACATGCTGCAGTCCTCTTCCCTGTGGGAACAGAAGATAGAAAGGGGACAATTATTTTGTTGTTCAATGTACTGCTGATGGGTGCTCAGATATTCTGGTAATAGGTCTCAAGTAGAGCCTTAGATGCAGGAGAGAATGCCTGCCAGTCAATACAGCAGTTTCTAACAATCAGCAGATCAGGCCACAAGCAGAGTCCCTGGATGCTGTTGTCCTCCACAGCTAGGTCTAGAGTACTGGTATACTGTCCTCAGCTGCCTTTTGTCTTGAACTCCATTCTTCTGACATAAAAGATGTTAGATTATTTTGCTGAAGTCCAACCTTTACAACTTTATAGCTATCTGCCGTAGGCAGAAGCCCTCTCCCACTTGCTCCTTTGGGGCTAGTGTAGTGGGAGCTCCATGGCTGCTCACAACAGCAATGCAACTAATGTGCTCTTGCTTTATTCCAGGAGTGTCAGTACTGTGGCTGTCACTGAGCTGAATTCCACTGATGGGAAGTGATTTGCTGCTGACCTGAGCCTTCCAGGGAGCAAAATGAAAGATGCTACAGGAGGACGATACCTGGGTCATGCTTCCAGGACAGTGCATTTGGGTCACACACCTCACCATACTCGCATCCCAGAGGCCCTTCAGAGAGCCTGTTTCTCAGTCAGGGCTGCTCTGTAATGCCTAGTGATGAACTGCAAGTGTCCCACTAACAAGCTTTATAGATTAGAAGGCATTTAATGAACTACGAGTGCAGTACATTGAGAAAGACAAAGACTGCTCCCCAAACGCTGCCTGAATTTGTTCTGGCCTTTGCCCAGGAAGATCAACGGGTGCATTTCCCAGGCTCACCTCTAGCCGGCATCTTGCACCCAAGCTCATATTCATAGTGACTTTCCCGTTGCACCCCAGCAGCTTTTACTTGTCTCTCAGCCCTACGCTAGGCTTGCCTGCTTAGTTCTTAAGCACCTGCAAACTGCCCTAGTGCCAGGGCAGCTGCCCTGCCCGGGGCCTCTCAAGGAGACAGAAGCCAACAGGGCTCAGCTGCCCATACACAAGCAACAGCTCCTGCTTCAAACTTGTCCCTGCCAATTTCCCTGTGTCAACCAGGGGGGAACTCTGCCTGAGGAAGGGAGCTTCAGCAGGTGAGAGCACTGGGTGGCTGCTGCATGATAATGGCGTTGCTTAGCAACATCTGCACCTGCAGTTCATTTAATTAGGACGTTTCTGAGCCTCTGACGAGGCTGAACTCGAGAGGACATCTGCCAGCAGGGAGTGACATGTGTTAGTCATAGTCAGGTACCAGCTCTACCCCATCAGCTTCAGGCTCCACAACCTGAGGCGAAACAACACTGGGATCAGCATACAGCTCTGCTGCCCAAATCTGGGCTCACACAAGGTACCATGCCCCTACAACTAGACAGCAGCCAAGGCTGTTCCTCACTGCCTCCTGTTCAGCTCTGCGTTGTTCTTCAGGCTTTTTCTTTTCCCTGGAGAGCAATTACTGCTATCCACTATAGAGCTAACTTCCCACAATCACTTTTGAAGCAAAGCAGAATAAAATCTATGAGCTACTATCAACCTAGCCAGCAAATCTGGCTGGCTAAACTAACGCTATCAATCACTGTTCCTGTCTTTCAACAGGCTTTGGGATCCTCTTAGAGACTGTGGCTGGCGGATGCACATCCTTATTTCAGCACACTCTCAGCCACATCCACACTACTGGCAGAAACATGCTCACTTCACCCACGTACCCATGAAACACTCCAGATGGATAGTCAGTCACTCTTTACTCCTCAGGAATGATGCAGATTACTCTCCCTTTCTGGGTTTAATGCTTAATCCCAAACATTTCTCATATTCTTCTCCAAGCCTCCTACTTCTGTGCATGTTCATTCTTTCTGAAAGCTGCTTTTTCCTTAAAATCTCTTTAATTACCTCTCCCTCGGTAGCATCTCCAGCTGGTACCTTCTGCTATGTTATCGTATGGATTGTGCCTTCTTCCAACTAAAAGCATTAGAGCTCTGGAGCAAGAACTGTCCCCTTCCTGGTGCAGTGAGAAAGGATAATTATGACATCCTCTAAACCACAATGTGACTTGAGCTGTATTCTGGCAGGTACCACGTTTCAGAAAGATGCAAAGGAGGCTTCTCTATTCTGAGTCTTTCAGAGAGGTATCATGCGAAGAGCTGACTTAGCACCGCACCATCTGCCCCAGTCAGGTTTGCTGACTGGAGATCAGGAAAAGAAAGAACCATTCGGGGTTTTACATTTTGTGCTTGTTCAGGAAGAACCCTTTTTGACCTCAATCCCATCTCCGATTTTCCATTCTTTTCCTTGCTCTCATTTGGAGTTTGCCTTTGGGACCATTTCCCCAGGAGAAGCAATAAGAGTCTGATAGAAGTAAGATTAGAGGGTATTTATTTCTGACAGTTTCAATTGCTCTGACCCTGCAGGAACAGCTACAGTCTCAGGCAAGGGCATCCTTCTCTTTCCTTTACCAGGACTAGTAACACGGATCAAATTTGCTGTCTTGCTGACAGGACAACATAGCTCCATGTAGCTACTGCCTGGTTAGGTTCCCAATAGTTTTATTGTTGTTCTGCCCAGAACCCCTTAGTGCAAAGGTGTGCAGTGTGCAAAGGAAAATCAGTGAAACCCAACCCTTTTGTGAAGCAAGAACTGCAGAAAATAACCAGTCTTAGGGACACAAGCTGCAAAAGTGAACCCACAGGACACTGGAACAGATTTGGGCTACTGAGCTCATACTTGCCCTAACGTGGAAGAGCACCCAACACTTCTATTGCTTTTCCTTTCCAGCCCATATCAGAAGAAAAGGTCTGTACAAGGTGCTTCTCTGGGAGTTGCTATGGTTACAGCACGATGTTGCATAGCAACAAGCTAAGCTGAACACCATCAAGGATTTTTTTCTTTCTAAAATCCTTCCCCGTGTGTATTCATCCAAATGAGTTACATTTGTCTCCAGCTGCAGCAGAAACACACAGCAGGGAACATCTACCTATTGATTTTGTAGTAAGACCATCTCTATGAGTGGTGTGAGAGAATGAGATGCATTCTTCAGGCAGCAGGAAAAGCACCAGGGCTGCTCTGCTGCCTGGTGCGTCTCCTCAGTATGGCGTGTGGGAGAAGCTGGCAGGGCCACAGGGTCATTGTGTATGCAACACCAGGCTGTAACAGAACCAGGGCCCAGGTGCGGAACCACATTTACACCTCCAAGCAAATATTTAGGACTTAGTTCTTGCTGCACTCCCTGAGGCTTGCCAACTTCAGCAGCCTGCTGACATCAGGGGCTGTGAAGGGGGCACCCAGTGCAGAGCCAGGGAAGCAATGCTAATAGCCCCAGAGCAAAAAGGCATCCAACACCTCCAAAGGACTTTCCTTTCTTTTTCCTTATGCCTTTCAGGCTTTTCAGCATTACCATTTCTGGCAAAGAAAACATCCGTTCTCCTTCTGGTCCAGGAGGTAACTGGCAAATGTGGCTGACATTCAGGAATGTGGTTCAGACTTAAACGCTCCTGGGGAGAAATTTGTTTTCTCACTAAGGCTTGTGCCCACACTGTTGCTTGCTCTGAAAGTTATGCACATCCACACAGCTAGCCACATATCATCAAGCCCCCCCCCCATATTTATGCACCACCCAGTGCCACACTTCTTGCTTCTTCACATGCCCTGAAACATGGCCAGTGCATAGATCAGTGTAATAGTGTGCACATTTGCACTCCTACAATCATAAGAACAAGCATGTATGCATTCCTGCCTGCATTTATTCTTCTAAGTACACACCTCTTGTAGCCTTTCACTGCAAGGCTGCTGTCAGCTACAACCGGGATGACATAAACACTTCAGAAGCATGCTACAGAGGAACATTCCAGCTCAGTCGCTTGTTATCTTAGTCAAGAAGCTATTGCGGGAGGAAATTTTATTCTGTTCTGTTACTATTACTTCTGTGAGGGGCTGTCTAGCCAGATACAACTCAAGAATAATGGTGAACCTGGCATTTATAGAGATTATTTCCTTTGTCATCCAAGAGCTCACCTCTGTTGACCCCCAGCCCTCTACCTTCAGCCAGTGCTATTTTCCAGTTTCCTCATACTGTCTGTTTACTATATTAGCTCTTTCTGTCTGGTTTCTGGTCTCCAGGGAAAAGAAAAAAAAAGAAAAAANAAAAGAAAGGAGGACAAGGCTTTCTTCTCTGACATGGAGAATCAACTGTTTTTCTTCGTGTGCTGTTGGTATGAGGGGACAATGTAAGGGCCCCCCTGGTCTTTTTTCTTTATGATTCATGTTCAGTTAGAAACCATACCCTGCCGAGGAGGCACATGGCTGCCACTGCATACATCTGTGCAGGTATACCGGCTGTGTGTGGTACTGAAGGTCTGCCAGTACAAATCTGCCTGACCTTACAAAGTCCCCAAACAGTCAGGCACAGGGAAAAAAACCCAACCACCTCAAACAACCAACAAAAAAACCTCACGGTGTCATGAAAGAAAAGTCCCTTTGCAGATTTACCTTTGGCTGCAGAGGAGAAATGTTTTCTCCTTTCTTTTCTTACCAAACACAGAATTAAGGCAGAAAACAGCCTGGCTAGCACTCCATAAAGGAACTTGTGAACTTTGGATAGCTCACACTCCTTTCTGGGTCTCCAAAGGCTGTTCACAGATTAAGACTTGCCTTTTCAGGGCACTCGGCACATTGGGCAAGACTTCTGGTCTGTGCTGCAAAGACAAATGCTAGAAAGGCTACTGCATAAGACTTTGGATTCAGCTGATCAAAAATTACAAGAGGCTTTAAGAGAGGGACAGAATCAAAAAGGAATGAGGTAAAACAGGCTGGAGGGCTGACGGGTAAGTTAGATGTTAGTTTTGATAAACACTCATGATTTTGGAAGTGCAAGATTCAGGTCCAGTGTAAGGTCAGGTCTTTCACTCACCCTGACTTCACAACCAATCAGGATAACACACCAAGCACCACCATATAGTCAATGGCATTTCAGCTATTGAACGCTCACACCCACACCTTTCTCCATCCACTGCTGCAAACCCCGGCAGGCTGCTCACAAGCCCACAAACACCAGTGACAGTTGCTGTCATTAGTTTCTCTGTGCCCAGAATCATTCAAATACTCAGATGAGTTGGGTTATTTCTCACTATTCTTCTGCTGCTGACTACAGTGTGCCTCAGAGATCAGAATCTCTGTGTGAGACGCTGTACAAACCCACAGCCAAACAACAATCCCTGTGGAAGGGATAAGCAGAGTAAGGTCATCCTAGGTGACACTGAAGCAATCACAAACAGCAGAATAAGCTATGACTGCAAGCCTGCGTATGTATTTCACTAGCATTTCTGCAATGGGCGACAGGCAATTTGGAAAATCCAGCCTGATTTTCTTCACTAAGCCGAAGGGGATCCTTGGCAGCATAACCTCCTGTCTGAGCAGTGGATACAATTATTACAATATGAGCTGTGCTAATGCAGCAGCCATTGCTGTATTGGACCCAACATTCATTGCTTCCAGTGTTATTTTTAATATGCATTCACCATGCTTGCCTTTGTTGTATGACAGCTCCTGACAGATCTGGTTTCATTTGCACTGACCTAGCAGACAGGAAGGGAATTGCATCTCATTGGAAGCTGGCTGGAAGGACAGCTTAATGAATACAGTCACCAGGATTTGACTTGGTTAGGTGGTGAGCCAGCACCAGTTGCAGCATGTGCCCCTCCCCTCTGTTTTAGTGCAGTGTCACTCACATCTTTCAATGCTTTCCATGGAGAAAAGGAGTATGTCAGGAAAGTTTAATAACATAATTAATGCATTAATAATAATAATATTGTATTATAATATTATATAATATTGTATTATAATATTATATTATAATAATAATTAATAATAATGCATTAATGTCAGCTATATCTGCGCAGTGCGCTTCCCGTGTCTGCAGGTTCCACTCAAGTTGTTCCAACATCAGAAGCTTGGAGATCATTTTGTCACCATCTGGGAGCCAATAGACTTGGCACATCCCTCTTGCAAGTAAGGCTAGTTACCTGCTAGCCCCTAGGCCTTAAGGAGCCCATTGGCTTTTTTGTGGCCCTGATGGCTGGCACAGGAACAGGCTCTTTGCCAACAGGCTATTCTGCTCTTTGCTCATCGGCAGAGAAGAGTGTCATGCCTGTGCCACATCTTCCGTCCTACCATCCCCTTGTGTGCTCCTTCCCCTTTTTAATTGCAGAAGCTGCATGAAGACACCAGGAAATACCCTATTGTACTAGCTGAGAAGCTGTGACCACTGAAGCTAGGAACCAGTGTGTTTCTAATTACTGGGGCTGATAATTTCCCAAGAGCCTCTGGTTTGGCAAAACAAATCTTTGTGAGGAAGGACTAGGCTATGTGACTCCCAGCTGCCCCATCCCTAACCCAGTGCTCATTCCAGAAAGCAACTCGTATGGTACCTCAAGCATATCCTACTGTGTTTTGGCACACAGGCTAAGAACAGGCACCTCCCAGAAGGGGACCTGTTCTTACATCAAGACAAGTTGCAGCTCCATTATAACGATGACAAAATCTCTCGTACTGGCCCATTTCTGCTAAAAGCAGACCAGGTCAGAAATCTTGGTAGATAACTGTGACAGGTACCTGGACAAAGCAGGTTCATCTGTATTGTCTCCAAAAACTGATCTCAATTATATACCCAATGAAGTACAGGGACAGGTTCAAACCAGAAAAACAAGGCTCAGGAAATTTCACAAAGAAAACTTTGCTCCAGCACATAAGACCTCAACTGTGTTAGTGCATCCTCTCCTTGCAGTGGAGGTATTATCTAGTTTTGAATAATGCTATCCATTTTTAAGCAGTGAAAGGACACAGGAACTAATCAGGGGTGGAAGGAAAACACCTGAACATTTAGTGAGTGGTGACCTTGCTTGGAGGTTCATTTAAACGGTAGCAAAGATTTACCAGTGATAACAATTCTGACAGTTCAAAACAACATGGGCAAATACTTGGACCGGACCCTGCCCCTGGCAGGTGAGTCTATAATATCCTAAATGCCATTCTGAGTGAGAGAGTTCCGTTGCTTCTAGCAGCTCTGGGGCTTTGTGCAAGGATCATCTAGAACATTAAACTCTTTGCTATGCCAGTGGCACCTCCCTTTCTGGACAGATAGAACCATTCCAGACTTCGACCCACAGTTTAGCACCCATGACAAGTGTGTTTGCATTGTGCTTCCTCTGACAGATCATTTTCCATATTTAAGAAACAAAACAACAAGCAAATAGCTGCAGTCCAAGAAACAGGTGGCAAGGAAACAGCTTGCACTAAATACTTATTTGTAACTAAGTAAATCTCCTGGGATTAGGACTATTCTTACCAATATGAGAAGTTTATTTGTAATTTTCCATCCTCACAGGGAGTGAGCTGCATTAAGACCAAACTATAGCTACTGTTTAATGCTTCCAGTCCCCCATCTTCACATTAAATCATAGCCTCTAGAAATCAGTAGTGCCTATATCTTGTGGTGATCCAGAGGAGCTAAGATTTTGAGCAATGCACAAAGCTCTGCAATTATATTAGAGCCTTTGGATGTGCTTGGATTCAGTGGGCTATCACAAAGGTCCAGCCAAGTAGAGTCACTCAGGTGAAGCAAAAAAACCACCATGCCATTCAGTTATGGCAGATTGCACAAGCAGCAGAAAAGGGCACACAAAAAAGAGCAAACAGCAAGCAGTCTTTTGCTGAGGCCTGTGGTAAAACTCCGGACTGAGTAGCTCTGAACAATCATTGCTTCAGTGTGACTTTGGGAGGAGTTCAGAGAATTCATTTTTAAGGGACTGCTTGCAGCAAGGGAGCACATCTCTAGCTGGAAGAGTAACACTGCCACTCACAGAGTCTTCCCTAGGGGAAGGTCTCAGTTTTGGAGCTGTCACCTCATCTTCCTGAAAAGAAGAGGCTGAGGAAGGAGGGAAAGGGAGGAGAAAGCAAACGTCATCCTTATCTGCTCACCTCCTCCCCAGCAAATGTCCAGCAACAACCACTTTCCCTCCAAATGCTGGCTGCCTTCACTTTTGATAAGATCTACGGTCTGACCAAATGTGACAGACCTGGTGCCAAGAGGTCAAGCACTTTGCCTCCCCAATCCCCAGTGTTGACATTTCAGATGAGAATGTGAGGGCAGAGGCAGCAAGGAAGAAGATTATTTCCTTGGGCAGTGCAGCTCTCTATATTGATCTCTAGTAGTAATCCTGCGCACTTTAGTGTTTGTTTCCAAGATGGACTAATTCAGGAAAGGTAAATAGGTCAAATAAATTGTTAAACATGTGAAATATCCATTGTCTTTTTAAATTCAGGTTTCATAGGAAACATGATGCATAATCCCCAGAGCTGAGCAGGATTTGTGAGACTGCGGAATGCCACATTAAACTCGAATCTCCTGGGCCAATGATTGCAAGTCCATTTTGTAGTAATGAATTGTTTGTTATAGAACATGTCATAGAGCAGATGTCTCGTCAGTCACTGCACCAGAGCCTACAGTACTCTGAGAGCATCAAAAATAATTCCTGGATTATGGTAAAAAATTATGAGGAGAGAGACGCTAGCATTCAATCTCAGTAAGAGTGATGTTTCTGTTCTGTTCCACACGTTAATGGACAGTGCTTATCCAGAAAGCAATTGGAACAGTTTTCAGTACCTTGTGTATTGGACTATAAACACTTTAAACAAAGGCTTGGCTAAGTTAGAGCTCAGAGAACCAGCCTCAGGGCTCAGAGAGGGGTATTTGTCTCCAGCAAACAGGGTGTTTGCCGGAGACCATGCTCTCCTGTCCTTTTTCACATCATTTCTCAGGGCTCCCACTGTGCCACAAGGAGGAACTGATACAGGTAGCAAGTGACAAATCATTCACTTAGAGCCATCTGAGAGCCAAGATGCAACAAAGTAAACAGAGGCAAAAGAACTGGTGACATTTTCTTGCAAATTCACATGCTCCAGCTCCTTAATAACGCACACAGCTGCACACAAAGTGTATCTTTAATTAACACACTACAGCAAACTAACACTAACTGATACTTGACAATGGGCCATTAGAAAATCCTCCCTAATTTTGTTGATCTTCCATATCTTTGTTACTCCTCCACACCCACATGTAGAGACCCTCCTGGGGAGCCAACCCAAATCGGTCTTTCTTCCAAGACATGGCTGCTACAGAAGGGGCACAGCTCTTCTTCCCACACTGCAGGAGGCTGCATCCCAGGACTGCTCTGCAAACACCAAGCCATTTTGTTCTATAACAAGTTGGAAACCTTGGAGACTTTAATCAGAAATGCCACTAATATGACATTTATGATTCACATTCTTGTTATTTACACAGAGATATCATTCAAGCAAATTCTCTCGTATTGTTGTTTCAAATCCTTTTCTGCTCCTCAGACTTAGGGGAGCCGGGCTCCATCCACATTTAGCAGGGAAAAGAGAGAAAACACACCCACTGTGTTCACTTAATTTGGTCCCACCTTGTGTTGCCAGCTGCACATTCCCAAGCCCAAGAAGCACCCACATTAGACAGACAGGAGGGCAAGGGAGATGTTTCATTCCAGAATTCCCAAACCTCCACTCAGTGACTACAGGATCCCAGAGCATCCCACTATTCCAGGTGCTGTGGATACAACATCCTACAGTGCTAACTCCCCCATACAATTAACTCTTCCCTTGCAGCACTGCAGACCTCATCTCTTTGCTCTACTCCAGCTATTTGCTTTCCTTCAGCTAACAGCCCAGGACCTCCACTCCTTAATCTATTTTTGGTGTTTCTGCTGCTCTACTGCAAGTGTCAACCTGGGCTATTTCTAGCAATATTTGCAATATTATAGCAAAAGGAAGCTTAAAGAAACCATAGCAATCATAGAATGGAGGCAGTTGTTTTCATTACAGTCTCAAGAGCAATTCCTAGACACTAGCCATTGTCTACATGAATTCTTTTATTGATGTGAGTGTAGTATCCAGAGTGGGGAATATGTATACATCCGCTCTTAGGCTTCATTCTTAGCCTCAGCTTAGTTAGATCCATTTATTTACCTCCATTAATAAGCAATAAAGCTCTTAAGAGTAACAGTTTCCTTCTGCTGGTCATTTCTGAGGCTCAGAGACAGAAAATGCTTTTAACTAGTAGGACCGAGGAGCTAAAAAAGCTTTCCAAAGCTGTGGGTCGTGGAGGAAATTGCAAGCACCTTTGACAACCAGGACATTTTTAATGCAAATTCTGATGCGCTTTGCTGTTTTAATTGCAGTGGTTGCTTTCAAGAAATTTACAAACACATAGCCTGTAAGCAAATTGTAACGAAGGACCAACATCACCAGAGCATATGCGGTAATGACAAGAGTCCTTGCTGAACTATTGACAGAAAAGAAAAGGGGTCTTTGACAGAGTCCTATTGACAGAGATGGCGTCTGTGGGACTAAGTCCCCCCTAAGCACAGGTCAGTCTTGGTATCAGTTTCTTCCTGAGCTGATCTTAAGGACAAGTAGCTCTGAAAAGCCCTGTGAAATGTGTCTCAAACAGCAAGGCAAAGTAGCTTTACTGGGATACAACGAAGTACATTTTCATCTTTGTTGTGCTCATTTTCAAGGTTTTTGATTCTGTGATTTTATTTTTGTTTGCCTGTTCTTTAGGTAGAACTATATGCTAATAAATAATACTAACCTGTTCAATATCCTGACTAATGAGTGAAGCTTTACAGACAGCCTAAAAACCCTAAACTTATCACCCATCCTGTGCTGCCTACAAGAGTTGATTCAGGCAATCTCAGCTCAAAAACGCAAGTTTCCCAAACGAAGTCAGGTGGTGGCTCCATAGCAATACATGCACATGGTGATCACTTCCAGCTGAAGCAAGGGTTGCTTCGGATGATGAAGAGTTTCAGCTGTTTTGAGGTCAGTTTTAGATACTAATATAAACAAACAAATAAATAATCCCACAGCCAAACACCTTTTTATTGTTTCTTTCACCAGAAAGGAAAAAAAAAGATGGTTTGGAGATTTTTTTAGATGTCCTACTAAGTGAGCTCTCAGGAGGCCAAGCTATACGTGTATTTTTAAAGACGGGGAGAGAGCCTTGCATGTTGCAGAGGCTGGAGAAATGCACATCCAGTGCTGAGAGCAGGTGATCTTCCTCCTAGCTGCTGAGATGTGTTGTTACTCCTAAGGATCTAAAGCCCCATCTGTTGCACAATCACTGACCCCATCGCACATTTGCTGCTTTTCCCTTTTTGCTACTATTGTTTCCTTTTGTAGACACCTGCCTGCACCCTCTTCTTCCAAAGTGCTTAAGTGAGAGCTTAGTGCCTTTGCTATTATTCTGTCACCTGTTTAAAAGGTCCCACTTCTTCAACTCTTCCAGGCACAGTGTTGAAAGTCTGACTCACATGTTTGGCACAGAAGTCATAATAATACTCCGGGAGATTTTATCCACAGTACTAAAACCAGAAGGACCAAGATACAATATCATACTGAAAATGTTTTGTAAGTAAAATCTGGCAAAAATAGAATCCCATCCTGCTTGTCTGAACCTGGACAAAGAAACCTTTAGAGGATTCTTGTCAGAAGGACAAGATTGCAATTTTACAATATCTACTCGCTTTTAAATTATAATGGTATCTGAAATGGTCAATCTACAGCCTGTACATTCTCTGGAAAGTTTTTAATGTAACAAGACAAGAAATGTTTCAAGATATTGGTGTAAAATTCATGGGCATTTTTGAGGCACAGGCTGAGCAAAAATAAAAGGATCCAATGGTTTTTAAGTCAGTTTAAAAATGTACTGCCAATTTAAAAATGTGCTGCTTTTCATAGCAAGAAAATAGTTCCTGACGTGGAATCTGTAGCAAAGTCTCACTCTCTGTGATGGAGGCCATTTTAAACAGGGCTGTAGAAACTCACATAAGCCAGAACTCAAAATGCTCATATAAGAAAAGAACACAATTCATCCCTCTTCCAAAGCTAAGAAAACACAAAGTATTTGACTCATTTAGATTTCTAGGCCATGCTTCTGTCTGTACAAATGCTGCCTAAAAAAGCAGTTAGGGCTTCTTCTTTTGTACCTGAGGGGCAACCTGCAGCAATCTCAAGCTGCTGCCACGTGCACAAGCACACACCACCAATAAAAATTTTTTTTAAAGAAACTGGAGTCTCCTGTGTGTTCCTTAAAAAGCGCCAGAGCTCTTGGGTGAGTGAGTTTCCCTGACACAAAAGCTGCAGAGTCTGCCTATTTTTGAGGGGCAATGGCAGTGGCAATGCCCTGGCCATTTTCTGGCTAACCCTGAAATACCAAAGCTGCGTGTGTGGTTAGCTGGGCTCCTAGGCTCACATGTGTGTAAGCAAATTCAGAGCGGCTCTCAGGAGAAAGAAGACCCACTCTGCTTCAAGTAAGATTTTCAGAGCCAAAATAATTGCAAGATTTAGGACTTTGCATCCCTTGCAACAAATGTCATGAGAAAATGCACGTGTATTTTTAGTCATTGGAAAAATCCACATTCAGCTGCAAAGAGTTCATCAAAAGCCACTGAAGCAATTGCTCCTTGATTTGTTGCCCTATGTTTTCATTTAGTTTTCCCAACAACGTCAGTACCGAATATCAGAGTCACTGGCCCATGAATACCGAACAGTAAGGAAGAGAAGCAGAATATATTCCCCCAGCTAGTGGAACTGCTGAACTGAGAAACCCATGCTGTGAAAGTTAAAAGCCAGACAGAATAAGAACCGATATGGTCTAATCACTAACTTCACTGAGCAGCCTCTCCCTTGCCTCTTTGCACCCCACAAGATGCTCACTTCAAAAGCAGCCCTGCTCTCAGCCACAGTTGCTGTTCACACAGAGCCCACTCAGACAGCACACCTTAGCACAGTGCCCTCTGAGCCGGCAATGGCTTGTGCCCCTGCCCTGCAGGCAGAAGATGGCAAACCAAGGCTAAGGAATTTGACCAAGTTCATGCAGGAAATCTGTGTCACAGCAAGGAACGAAGGTCACGCTCCCAAATTCGCACATTCCCATCATGCTAGCAATCCCCTTTCTTGACTGCCTGGACTGAGGCTCTTCCTTTCCCCAGTGGAGAATTATATGCTGAAATTATGCTCAGACATCCACAGACAACCTGTCACTTTATCTTCCAGCTTTCCAATTTATTAATCTCAATTCTGTCCCTTTAAGGTTCCTGCGCAAAGCATACGAGCAGAGCAAAAAATAACAGCGTTTCTTCCCTTCATATTAAAGTTTCAAAGCCAACTGACTTAGAATTGCTGTAGCAAAACTGTAAATTATGCATGACAGACAACCCTTGCAGCCCACCCCCATCAGAGCAAGAGGAGGTGGGGGAGCATGGCTTTCCTGCTGCTGTTCACTGCTCCTGCCTGCCTGCTTGCTTCTGCAAGGTACAGTTGCACAAAAACACCATCCCATGCATCTCTCAGAGCCACCTCTTTCCAATCTCCTCGTCGCTATTTGGGAGCTACCAAATCCTTTGCTTAAGAGCTGCTAGAAGGTTCAGCCATTTGACCTGGGTTGTCATATGCTGGGAAGGGGGACAGATTTACACATGCACTGTGATGATCACCTCTCATCCTCGTGAGCTCTACATCTGTGTAGACAGGGAAGAGGGTGGAAGAGAGAAGAAGAGCTGTGTTGCCCTTGACAAAGATAAGAAAGCGTGATGTAGGCTTTCCCCTGATCAGTTCCCCAAATGGAGCAAGAATGGGGCTTGCTTCTTCCGTTACTGAGAGGATGCCCAAACCGCGCCGTTTCCTGGGCTGCCCTACGTGCAGCAAGTCTGAGCAGGGTTCCGATGATGCCTGCCACCAAGCCGCACTGCCCCCCTTTCTCCTTCCGGGCACCCAGGGACTGCCGGCTCCCTGCCCCTCCGCCCCGGCTCCCAGCCCGGCCACGTACTGCCTGGTCAGGCATTGCCATCTACTGGCACTGAGGGGAAAGCCCTGCCACGGCCTTCTGCTTGGGCCAGCTGGAGAAGACAGCTTGCCTGGAAGCGGAGCTGTGGACAGGGTGAGATCAGAGTCGTCGAATGCTTTGAGTTGGAAGTCACCTTCAAAGATCGTCTCGTCCAATCCCTAAGGACGGAGGCCTCCGCAAAACGTGGGGATGCGATGGCCTTCAGTTCTGCCAGCTTCACCAGCTTTTAGGCGGTTCTCTCAGGCACCCAGCCTGTGGCCAGCCTGCCCTCACATCCTGGCACCTGGCCTTTTTTTACCTTTGCCATGTCTCCCTAGGACAATCAGTGCAGACAATTAACAGTGCACACTCTGAAGAGATCAAAGCGTGTGTGCAACTGTAATTTAAGCAGAAACAGAGCAGATTGCAAGTCAAGGAGTAAATGTACACTGCAAAGCCTTTCAGCTGCAGTCCAGGTTTAGGTTTCTTTAATGCAGCATGACCAGGAAATGTAAATGCTGTAGCTGTTCATCGCTTTCCCTCAGGTCAGGTGGGATGCTCTGTCTTCAGCTGAAGCCTGTGCAGCTTCATCGCCAGCCAGCACACCACAGCTCCCTACTCCTCCCTCAAGCTTCTGGAGAGTCCAGATACACAACCTTCTCTCCTTTGCTTCAGCAACTTCCTCTTGCTTTCTGTGCTCCAGCATCATTGCTGCACGTTCCTGGCCATGCAGTGCCAACCAGATGCCCAAGACCGCTGTGCATGACAGTGTGGCTATAAGCAAACTCTTAGGACCTGGGATGTCTGTGCTTCCTCCAGTAGGAGAAATTGGAGGGTCCTGTGCTCATACAGGATCAATCCTGTCCACAAAATTAGAAGGAGAGTTGTAAACCAATTTTCCTTTCTATCAGTGTATCCCAAAGCATTCGGGATATCTGAGGGAGTTAAGTACATCTCTGTTTTACAAATGGGGAAACTGAGGCCCTGAGTGAGGCACATGGCTCAGCTGGCTGGTCAGGGTGTACCTGGGGGCTGCTCCCAGCCCGTATCATAACACCAAGACTCCCGCATTTCCCACTGCTCTGAGCCTGTCTGGGCTCCTCACCCTGCAAACCATTAGCCAAGAAGAGAGGAAACAGCCTGCACTGTCTCTGGGCCCAGAGCTGTCTATGAACCATTAGGTTCAAGGAAATACTGAATGTGCATGTTCGCCCTAGTGAGCAAGTTGCCATGGTGATCCTTTGGCGATGCGGCATAGATACAGAGGGGCAGTGAAAATGACTGTAATTAATCTAAGACATTAAGAACAATTAGCATTTATTAAACGAAGCTTATTGAAAGAAGCACAAAGCAAACAAATCAGATTCTTAATGCATAAAATAATGAAATCTGTTCTTCCTAATGCAGATAATGTTCAGTGGACAAAACAGTCCACAGAAAGGTAAACTCTATTACTAACCATATACAAACAGCAAATCTCATTCCTCAACCTTACAATTTATCGCCTGCTCATCTGAAATGGAAACTGTGGCCTGTTAATCCGTTTCATCCAGAACAAGCATTTCTGAAGATTAAGATGGCAAGAGGAGTAAGGTAGTTGCAGATAAAATGCCTTGGTTCGTGGCCACCAGCAAAGATCACCGCAGTCAGGACTGATGAAGTGTTACCTAAGAGCAAGAAATATGTCTTTCTATCAGTCATGAGTAACTGTTAAAGCCAATAGTTTAGAGGTGCCCTCCAGGAGAGGAGGTCTTTAAGACACTAGCAGTCTGGCAGCAGCATTACATATATTCTAAGCTTTGGCATTCACTAAATATTCACTACTGCTATTGCCAAAAGCGGGGTGTGAGACCAAGTACAGTAATTCTAAGCATTGCCTATCTACCCCTCTGTCTTTATGCTGGGTTTACCAGCATCATTTCTTTGCATAAGGTATGATAATCAAGTGTGCGTCATGCTCACTTTTAGTGGGTCATCTCAAAGAGATTAACAGCCCCCTCATGCTGCAAGCACTTGGAATGGCTCCTGCTTAAACACACTATTGATCTGTACAAAGAGAAGTTTCAGCAGTCAGACCTGCTCTGCAGGGATCATTACGTGACCATAAAAAGTAACACAATGCTTCAAGCCTGAAACAGAGCTGGAGTGGGTAACCTTCATTGCACTATACAAACATGGTAGCTATAAAATCCACAGCTCCTGACAGCCAGAGGGATAGACATTTCGCAGGAAAGGGCTACACTTTACACTGCAGTACAGGATATGCTCAGCTGAACAGCAGCTCTTCTTTGGAGTACTTTCCGGTAGACATGGTTTGGCAGCTGTACCTATCAAGCAAAGTGCCTTAAGCATACAGCAGGCAGCAAACAACCTCTGCAACCCTGTTGAAAAGATTTGTCCTGCTTCATTCCCCAAATCATCTTCTTAAGGCCTCTCTGGGCTTCGCTGACAAGCATGGGGAAATTTCCCTGTTACTATAATGCTGCAGAAGCGGGAATCCAAGTGTCCAGCCCCATCATGGGATGGTGGAAACTGGAATATAATTAGGTCACTCCCTGGATACATTAAACACAGGTGTCCAGATTCAGGAGATTACAGATTTATTGGGGATTGATTAAATGAAAAATCAAAATAAGAGCTAGGAGAGTCACAGATGACTTCCGCAGTCATTTGCCAGCTTTCCCTATGGGCATCTGAGGCAGGCTATAATTAATATTACACAGTCCTGACAGGCAAGATAAAAGGTCTGGCCAGGATGTGATGTAATTTAGCATCTATTTATGCTCTAGCATAGTTTATTAACTTGAACAAACATAGTGCAGGCAGATTCGTAGCAAGTATGGTAGGATTTCTCTGAAAAGGGTGTCAGGAGCATACTACACATGCTACTGTTCTCCCTCTCCAGATGTGGCAGAACCCTCCACCTCAAACAAACAGAGCCTCCAGCTGAAAATCCAAGTTTGAAGAGAACTTCACAAACAGAGCTGCCAGCTGTCCTCTGTAGGCAGGGAACACTGGCTCATGCAGCACCATCCCATCAATCCCTAGGAAGCTACATCAGCACCAAATGCGCTCCTGCAGCAGCAAACCCGGGCCATGCTGCTAAAATAAATGCTTTAGCAAACCCTTGCATTCATGCTCTTGGATTAGTGCCTGCTTTTAACACTGTCAGAGGCAGGAAATTCTGGCTCCAATTAAATCAATGGCAAAAGTCCCATTGACCCTAATGAGCCAGAATTTCAGCCTGGTTCCCATTACCTTGTGCTACAGCATGTATAGCTCTGTCCAAAGCCAGTTCTGTGGATCCCAGTACAGCCTTTGTGGAGCACTATCCGTAATGAATATGGGCTTCAGAGACCGACCTTTCAGAAAGCTGGTATAAATAACTAGAAATACCTTGACATGCCGTACAGGAAGAAGGCAGCAATTTCTAGCCAGCTTTCAGGTTCCAGCATTCAGCTGTTCTGTACATTTGAGACATACTATTTAATCTGTGAGGTTTGATCAGTCCATAGCATTACAGAAACATGAACTAGTCTGAGTCCTGCATTGACAGACAAATACTATTAAAAACCAGAGAAGTTAGTGATGCACCTCCCTTGGGATTCATCGTTGCACACTTCAACTTCATTGGTCCCCTCTTTCACCAGAGGGGAGAGAGTTTTTTTTCCCATTTAAAGCAGGATTAGTTACTTCTCACTCCAAAGATGTACCAAAAATGGGGATAGCTGTAAGGAGGAGATTAAAATTGGGGAAAGCATGAAAAAATGAGGACTGGCATTGCCTGTGATGGCCCCATGCGCTGTCTCCAACAGCTAAGTAGTTCAGTAGCAGCATCCACTGTAAAGCAGGGCTGTACTAATATGGTTAATGGAGATGAAACACCTTGAGATCAGCAAAAGGCCAAGGAGCTACATTTCTAATTGATCGGTATCGTAGGAGCCATAAGTCACAGGGCACTGAAAGCCTGTAGTTGGCAGCAGCTGTCTTATCCCAAATGAAGCAGATTGAAAAATCCTGAATTAATTCTACCAAAAAAGGGAAAGGTAGTTTCTCAATGGGCTCAAGGAGTGCAAAATATGCACTGGAAAGCAGGAAGAAACAACCTGAGATTTGGTTATTTCTGAAAAACAGACTCTCCTCTTTCTTTACAGCAGAAAGATAAATCACAAAATCAAATTCTTCTGGCTAGATGCATACAGTTGGGTAGCAAAAAAAACCCACAAAATAAACATTCCCACCCACTAATGTCTGCCTGGCTTTTATTTTCTTAAAACAACTTCTTACCTCTTCCTCCAGCTCTGCAAAAAACAACCCATCCTTTCAGAGTCTCAACTGAAACCCAAATTGCAGGCAGCCTGTACCCTGGGTTTATCAGGTGGCTTGTTCCCATTGTCATTGACAAGGCTGTTTATAATCCTATTAATCAGGCTGAGGGCCATACCAAGAGAGACACAGCAACTCTGCTACTGTCTGTGGAAAGGCAATACCAGCTATGTACAGGATACTGATTCTGAGCAGCTTCTAATCTCCAAGTTGAAATGATTGCTTAAAGTTAAGCCTGTCTATTTAGTATAGTGACATCAAACTTCAGAACACTGGGTGCTGTCCTAGCAATGGATAGTCTGACAGTTTAGCTTCCAAAACTTCTGGATCAGTTATTAAATTCAGAGCCTGAAACATAATGTGTTTTCTGTGAGATGAGCAACAAGAGGAGAAAACATGTGGCTGTGTCAATCCCTCAGTGATCTCTCTCAATCTGAAATCAGACACTCTGGAAAGAGTTGGGGAGTCAGGAGGTGGAAGGTTTAATCACACAGGGTTTATGCAAGCACTTCCAGGTTGCACACAGGAGCAGCCACAGAGTTAGAAAACATCTCTCTTTCCAAGATGAAACCTTGACTCCTGTAGTTTAGGGCTGTCTTGAAAATTCATATCAGACTAGGGCTGACAGCCCAGGTCCTGTCTCCAAGAATAAGCACCAGCAAAACCATCAGGGTGTTTACTATACAGTTCTGAGGACTTTGTCAAAAGCTGTCTTTGTGTTGCATCATTTCCACCAGAAAATAGCATTCCCCCCCCGNCCCATTAAAAAAAAAATAAAAAAAAAAACCCAACACCCCACAACCCCCCAAAAAAAAACCAACTCAGGCTGAGCCAGCCACTTCCAAAGCTTCATTTAGGACAGTGATTTTCCCTCCATTATCAAAAATAATTGCCTGCCATGCAAGCCACACAGTGCTGTTCCAGCTGCATCTTGCACAGAGAGGGCTTGAAAGGCAAGTTCATATGTGGCACTCAGCCATCAATCATTTCTGAAGGATTTGCTTTTCTGCACCAAAGGTGCAGATGTATCCTCTCATTTTTGTGGTCTTCTCTTTATATTGCCCCTTTCCCTATCCCTGCACCAAATATGCTTTCCATGAGGTGGATGTGAAACTGTCCTTAAAGAAACCCTGTCCTGTGTCTCAGAATCTAATTCCTGTATCTGAGTGTCAATCTCTCAGGTCTGCTGCAGGTGAAAAGCTCTCTAGCACCCTGGAGACTGCAGCACAATGTGACCTTATGAAAGTCTTTGGATTTACTATTAGACACAGAGTTGTATATCACAGCTGGACAGTTATTGGCTTTGCACTTCCTGCTGTTGTTGTTTATCCAGTTCATTAACCATTTTCCTGAAAATATAATTATCTCTGGCAAAACTTTAATTGCTTTAAGGTAAAAAAACCCAAACCCACACTTACTGTGGAAAAAGTTCTAGGATTTTTCTTCCTTTGTTTGCTTGATTTCACTAAGTAAGTATCTGTTCCAATGCCCCAGGAGTTTGTGATGCCTGAAATCTGGGTCAGTTGCTTGCAGGTTTAGTCTTTAGGTTTTGTGTAAAGTCTTTGGAACTGGATTTTATGTTTTGTGTGAAGTCTTTGGAACTAGATTTTATGTTTGCATTAAATCCTTCCTCCAGTTTTTCTTTGATCTCACATACTGGTTTTGATTCAGTGTTGTCAGCAAGATCATCTGCATCCTTCACCATTGCCCACTCCAGACTGCACTTTCTTGCTCACTGGGGCTTAATTCCTCCATTGATTGCAGAGAGATAAAAAAATATGTGGAGTAACTGAATCTGTGGCTGTTGCACTGACTCTGCTGTCTGGTACAGCAGTCACAGGAGAACATTCTTTGTGCAAGAGCTTCCTTAGGAAAGTAACTTTCTATTAAAAAAAAAGTTCACATGAGTCATCAGAAACTTCAACTATTTTGACTCATTTGTCCTCTTAATGTTCTGCATTTGTCCTCTTCATATTCTGTAATTAAAAAAACAAACAAACAAAAAACAACCAAAAAAAAACCCCAAAACCACTATTGACTTTGTAATACTTAACCTACATTAAAATGACATCTTCTTCCCTCTGCTCATTACTCCAGCCTGAAATAATAATCAGTGTGCTAAAATGGGAAAATCCATGTGTGATGAGCAATGCTCTGAAAGGAGCTAATTAACAGCCTTCAAAAGTGTAGATATACAACTAAAAGCTATGACATCAGCAGAGGAAAACAGAAAAAAATCCTTGTGACCTTTGAGTATGGATCATTAACAAGGATGGGAGGGAGCTGTTCTAATTTCTGCTAGCGGCTCTCAGGATGACCTTAGTCATGTTACCTAATCCTTTATATTCCTGTTTCTCCTTTTGACATTAGACTCCTAACCAAGGCAAGCAGAGTAGGCCTGGTCAGTATGTTTCCATGGGGGTAACCAACTTCACTGAGGATCCAAAAAAAATTATGTCTCCCCATTTATTAAATATGCAGCTCAAACCAGTGCTCAGTACAGGAGTGGAGAAGGGCCTCAGACTGGCAGAAAACCTGCACCCCTTCGCCCCTGGGCCTCTGACAATGTCATTGGACATTTGCTCGCTTGTCCTCATTTTATATTTTCTTTCCCCTTTGCAGAAGCAGTAAGGCAGTTAGGTGTACTGTGATTAAATACAGCCAAGCCAGCTGTTACATGACATGCACCATAATTAGGAACAAGCAAAGCTATGGTTGTTATATCAGGCTGATGCGAAAGCTGGAGAACTTGCCTGGCAACTGGCAGGCAGACCCCATGGCAGGGATTCTCCCGCCTGTTTTTGTAGTAGGTCATTTTCAGCAGGAGAGTGGTCCCTTGTGGCGCTAGCAGTGGCTGTGCTGTCTGAAAAAGAAATTAGTGACTGGGCTTAAATATATATTTACACTGGTAGCAATACAACCTTCTGTGCTTCATGCCAGACCAAAAGGCCTTACCACTCACCACCACATTTTCAGGCCATTTACCTGAAAATCCAGCTTTAAAATCAAAGCGGCTAGTAAAATGCATAACATGAGTGACAAGCTGGGACAGCACCTCAGCTGATGCAACCAGCTTCCAAGCACTCACTGACAGAAGCCCACGATTACGTCTCCTAAGTAAAGGACCCGTCCCTCGGGTTGTGCCCAGAGATTACTAGCAGTGCAGCTGTGAGCACCCTCCTGTATTTGTTGGCCTCTCATTCAAGTGGGGAATTAACTTCCAGGTTTCAGCAGCGCATGGCTCCCCTTTCACATTCCTGTGGCACACCCAGGCTAAGGATGTCTTATCTTTGTCCATCTAGCTGGGTTTTGGGAAGGTGGCAGGGACAATCCTCTGTCAGTGAAGAGCAGCATCCCACAAGATTCCATCACTCATACAACTGCTTGTCTAGGGTAGAAGACGCTGCAATGCAGGTCCCTTCCAACTCTAACCGTTCTACACTATTCTCAAGAGTAAACCATGGGCCCAACACAAATAGAGCATGACACAGCCCAGATCCTCTACTTGGGGGTGTATACCCAACCACTTGCTCATTTTCACTGGGGGACTTGAGAAATCCTCCTGATGGAAGTTATTACAATAAATACATTTCCGGGAAAACCATCTAGCACATCAAACTTTTGCCAACCAAAAAGCCAATTAGGGATGAAAAACCTCCAAATCCTCTGGGATCCTCTCTGGCCTTTCAATCACATGTCTTCCTGCCTCCCTGATCTCATGATGAAGTTACCATATAAAGTTACCACAGAAAAGGCTTGGTTGAAGAAGGGATGTTTGTTTCGTATTTAGAACAAAAAAGTTATGTATGACAGGCATAATGAAACATTTATTAGCAACCTACTTAGCTGAGAAGAGGGTAAATGTGTCCTCATATCATAGTAATATGTGAACATGCAGGCTGTGCCCTGCATTTGGCAGCATTACAAGGTACACAATTAGCGCAGCCAAAGATTGTTCAGCGTGCCATTAAGTCCTTTGTGGGCTGATAAGACAGAAATGCATGCCAAGGAGCAACACAAAAGCTTGTTGAGACACAATCAAATATGAGGTCTCTAATGAAATGGGCTTTTGCCAACTTGAACTCCCTCAGGTTCTCATTCAGACATACGCTGTTTCAGGCTGCACCTGAGCAGATGAATGGAACTGCATGGCTCAAGAGGAACTGTGGTTACCAGCAATGTACTCATTTTTAAATTATGTCATTTATTTCAATGACAAATGCCTGATATTTTCCAGGAGCTGAAGCACATTGTACCATCCCTTACAACAGAAGCCGGCAAGCATCCCTGCATTGGCGCACTAGCAGTCAACTGGCATGCAGGGAAACTCATCACACCAGCCCAGGCAAAAAAAAAAAGGCAGGTAGGCTTGTTAATAGATGTATGGATGGCTGACTTAAGATGGAATTTTTTGGACAGTCCAAAAGTGTCCACTGGTCTCACAGGGGATGTTTGGTCCTGGTTGTCACTAGGAGGCTATGTTCAGGCTGTTCTTCGTTACTGGATTTGAGTCCTCTTTCACGTATCTTTTCCACTGAGAATGCAAGCTCTTTAGGGCATAAAATTTCTCCTATGATGAGTTTATGCACAAGTGAAAAAATCAGGCTGATGCCTTTCTTGTTCTGGTACATAAAAGGAGGTATGTCAAATAACAATAAAGTTAATGTTCCTGAAGAAAGAAGGTGGTGCCACACAAGAGCACAAGGTCTGGCCCCAGGCACCAAAGGGACCTAATAAAGCATGAGTGTTTTGACATCCCCAGGCTTCAACCTTCCCACTGTTCCCACAAGCTGAGCTGAACTGATCCTAATTATACCACTTAGTGGTAGGAGCAGTGCTGTTCCTTTGGATTAGTCTGTGTCTGGGGAGCTTAACCACTAATTATATGTGCTTCATTGCTGTAGACCTGATAATAACAACAATAATACTTATAATTTATAAAGGTATTTGCATTTTCAGAGCTCTTTGCAGCCATTAACTAATTAACATCACATAAACCTTTGTTAAATGTAGAGCATCTTTAGATGGAGGTCATTTCTCCAGCACAAAACTGCCAACATGAGACATGTCTCAAAGCAGCTCTTTCATTTGATCTCTATGCATGTGTTCCCACCTCCTCATTTTGTAAGAGACAGGAAGATGAAAGGTGGAAAACGGGTTCAGAGTGAGCTGAGATGATGAGACCATACACAGCTTTTTGATGTTTTTGTGTGGGGTCCTCTCTGGTGTTCCATGGTCACTGACTAACCATTAAGGTTCTTTTACAATAAACCAATTCCCTTGTAATGCATTTAGCTGAAGAAGTCTCCCAAACAATTCCTCTTGAAGCTGTTTCAAGAAACAGGAGCTGAGCCAGGCTGTTTCATGGGAACGTGGGTTGACTCATATCTCAGTACAAGTGCAGAAATGTGCTGGTTTCAGCCCTTTCCTGCATTAGGAAAGAGTTTTGAGCCAATCAAAAACATAATTTACATTCTAGCAGCATCTTCCTCTGAGCACAGGGCCTCTGCACACAAGCTCTTCTCATACTCCTCCTATTCTACAGTTACCACCTATCAACAGTTTTACGCTTTCGTCATGGCCTTCTGCACACAGGGAAAGCCCCACATCTCTCCTCTGGTACCTCCCAAGAATACTCAGCTTGACACTGAATCTGCAGTGGCATCTCATAGCCAGAGCACCTGGCAGGAGTCTACCTCAGCTTTCATCCTGCCTGGATGTGCAAGAAGTGAGAAGGAAGGAGTCACTGGATTTGCAAAGCACTTGAGAGCAGAAAACTCGCCACTTTGACTCCATGCCTTGTTTTCCTCCTGGTCAGGCATCATGCCAGCTATTCCCTTCCACAAACATTCTCCCCTTTCTCTGTTCTGCATGATTTATATGGCATTTAAATAATAAATTGCATGGACATTGTGGAATTTACAGCACTCAAAGTAGGTCATTAAATACATCGCCATATAACTCATAAAAATGAACCTGGCTCTTGCAGTGGGAGGATTTAATTGGAAAAATCAATCCACAGGGCTTATAAAATTGAAGGATTGTCAGGGATTTTATGTAGAATGACACCTTGGTTACCACTTGCTCAGCTGGATGTCTCTGGCTCTGTCCCCTAGCCTTTCCTCTGAAGGATTCTTATCTGGGGAAACTATTGCCCTCTGAGGCAAACAAAACCTTCCTTCCTAAATCCTCCAGCTGGAGTCTTACAATAGCCCTTACCAGAGCTCTATAAAAACACAAGGCACAGTAAATCAGTATTTTGTCAAATTGCTAACCCTGGGGTGTGATTCCACTGTGACAGGCTCCAGCAGACAGCACTGAGAAGTTTCAATGCTCAAACAAACCCACTACCCTCAGAAAAGGGCCAGTGCAAGTGCCAGGGTAAGCCAGGCAATAGAAAGAAGTTCCCTCTGAGGACAGAGAAAAAGTCACAGAATCTTCAGCACAGAAGTTGCACTTAAACAGCACTTCCAAGAAACCAACTTGCATCTAGCAGTAGCTAGTAATGATCACTGAAACATGAAGAGACAGTAAGAGTTAAAATTTAAATTAGTGTGTCTGGTAAGAAAGAAGTGATTTACCTGCAAATCTCCGGGCCAAAGCAAACAGGGAAGAAAACCTGCGATAAGGCAAGCTCTACTTTTCTCTAGGACATGACAGCAAGTGAGAAAGATTTGTATCCCAGAGAATTAACAGGATCCAGTACCTGCACACTGAACCACTAGGCTCTGAGAGGCTTAACTAATGCCCTTTACGTTACATTAATGTAAGTCTTAGTATATAATTAACTCTGGTCCCTCTTCACCTTTGATAAATTGAGAACTGGTTCTCACGTGTGCTCTCCAAATACTACCATTCATTAGTTTTTCATTCCTGGATACTGCTGTTTCAGAGGAGATGCTTAACCTTACCCACAGGCAGAAGGACCAGCCACAGCCAGCTCTGACTAATCAGAACTGCTGAACTGGAGCATATAAACTCATTATACTGGATCAGGCAAACACAAGGAGACAGACCAGGTCAAGTCTTTAAGCTGGGGAATCCCACAGCCCCCCAAAATTCAGTGAAAGGCAGGAGTCCCTCCTCTAATCATTCACCGCGTTCCAAAATGGCAAAAGTGTCCTTCTCATGTGAGGTCAGCTTAAGTCCTTCTCTTGTGCAAAACATGGACACACTTTTTTTTTTTTTTGAAAAATTGTGTCTTTTTTTTTTTTTTTTTTTTTTTTTTTTTTAATTTGCTTTATCATCTCTGTTGTTCTTCCTGAGCCAGATCTCCTTTTAATTCATGGTTGTTACCACTGAGGTTAACTGTCAACTGCTTTTGCTGTGCTTAAATATGCTCTGAGCTTAACTGAAAGTTGGATGTGCACTTAAACTTCAGGAATGGGAATTCAGAAACAAGTCTTGGGTCAGCTATAAACCCTCTTTATGGCCATGGCACATCACTTAATCCACCTGCCCCATGCTGCCACCTCTGCAAAAGAGGTGAGAATAGAAGTTTTCTTCCCCTTTGTATCTCTCATTCAGATGGAAGCACTTAAAGGAAAAGACAAGCCTTATTTCTCTCAGGACAGCCATTAACACAATGACTTCAGGAGAGACTTTTCATGTTTGCTCTAATAATACAAGTAGGTGATGATAAAGGGCAAACTAAGTAACTTAATTTTCTCTGGTCAGGACAATGCAAATGTGTTCTGTTTATTTCCTCAATTTGTGTGCTGGCACTGGCACAACTGGGGGCATCTGTGGAGCTCACAGAGCAGAATACTTTGATCTGGTGGGGGTTCTTGATTAAAAACATGAAAGAAAAAGTTTTGCTGTGACAATAGACAGTCACAGAATCCAAAAAGTCTGCTTAACAGAGTACGTGCCATTTTAAGGAACATTAAATTTAAGAGTTAAATCTAAATTGTATGTTAGGATCTTTTGAAATGCTGCATTCTTGGGGTACAAAACTGCAAAATGCCTGATAAGTGGTTCACTTAATTGGGGTCATTTTCACACTGTGCATTGGTTGATAGTAGAGCCAGGAAATTCTAAGACTTTTCATCTCCATAAAGGTCTAGGATTCTTTCCTCACTGTTAACGAGGTCAATACACAGGAAATACATAGATAAAATTCTCATTCACGGCAGGAAGCCAAAATATGAATCAAGCAATAGGTCCACTGTGTTCTCCTGTCATGTGATTAACAGCAAGCTCTATGCACCCCTCCTTACATCCTTCACTCCAGTAAATCTCATCATTAAAGTTTATGCCTCAATTTGCACAGTTGAGTCTGTTGTGCTGGAGTCCCCCTCCATCAGAGCAGAGGCTTGACCTGCTTCATGCTTCTTAAGAGCCCTGGCTCTGAAGGCAGCAAAACAATGGGCGTAACCATTGTTATGTGGAGATAGACCTCCTCTCTATCTGCTGTACATGCTGGCTAGATCTAGGGAGCGCTGAGACCAGGGGTTCACCTGCTGTAGTACATCATCTGCCTCTCACTGCTCGTAACTGAGTATCAAGAAAGGCGTTGGGATCAATTCTGTTTCCCATGCTGCTTCTTTTCAACAGCATTAGACTGTGCTGATGGATAAAGGGAGAGAAAATGACTGAATGAGAATGAAAAAATGAAAGTAGAGTAAGGTATTTGACAAAGTACTGGCCCGTGCACAGAGCACAGCGATTAGTACTGACAAGAGCTTTGTACTGTACCGATAGCCAACAAAACTGCTTCTTACCCCAATGGGTGTCCAATTTAAGTAAACACAGCATGCAAAATAGTAGGAGAGGGATAGTACGTGTTTTAGCCTGCATTTGTATTATTTTGGAAGTATTATTATTTTGAAAGTATTATTAGAACATAGCATGTCTCTCAAATGAACCTTCAAACATCATTGTTTAAAATCAGCAAATACGGAGCATCTTATTGATAGTCATAGAGTGGTATTTTTGTACCTCTTTTAAATGGTAGCACTAAGAAAAAGCAGGTAATTTACACATAACGCATCAACAATGAGCAGAGGTGTTCTCTGGTTGGAAAAGGGAGCACACATTGTTCTGCTCCAACAGTTTATTCAATCATTGTTGTCAAAGGTTCTGCAATGCCCAGATGGGAAACCGAAGAGACTCGCGGAAGACAGGAGAGCTGAGAAATACTGCAGTGATATTGGTCCTCCATGCTGGACTTTTCATTATTGAAGATTGATTTGCTATTCATGTTTAAGCTACAATTTAAAGAAATTACTGTGCTTTCATCAGCAGAAATGTGTTTAGCAAAACCATACAAGAAGATACATCACTGCAACTCACGTTCCATTTTGCGCTGCACTCAAGGCAGAGACAGGTTAAAGGTTTTCAGGAAGGTAAACTAGACATTGCTAAAACTGCCAGGAATTGGGCTAATCAGGTTAAAGCTAGCTCATGTATATCCTGAGGGGTTTATTCTGTTGTATACTTCTATACTGTGAAAAAATTAACCCCATCTATATCTTTACAATGTGGGTTCTCTTTTAATATATTTATAGTAATCAGTATGGTTGTTTTGAAACTCTCTAGCTCTGGACCAGAACCATCCTAGAAAGCCAAACAGGAGGAGAGATTGAGTGGATAGTCCATGCAGCATTTACCTTTCCTCCTTTGGCTATGTCCTGCCTTTCCTCCACAGCCCCAAATCTCACCCAGGGATACCCTTAATGTTTTGCAGCCCTCAGAGTTCCTGGTGCTGGCAGCAAAGAGAAGAGTTTTTTCCATGCGTTACCACCAAGGGTATTTTCATGATGAGCCAGCTCCCGCCAGTGCCAGCACCTCTCTAGGTTGCCCTGCAGCTCATGGGCAGCCCTGGAGAGTCAAGCTTGCCCGTGTGCCTTCTTCCTGCAGAAGTACAATTACTCATCCTTCCCATGCACCAATAATCCCACCAGATCCTGTCTCACCGCACACAGAGAACCAGGCTGCTTGTGCCAGTCTGCACAGGCCATGGCTCCTGCTGACAATAAGTGTTTTGCCACTCTTGTTGAAATAGATTGATAGTGATTGTGCTTCCCCTTACAGCCAGGCCTGATCTTGCTGTTGTCCAGTATCTGGGCAGATAAGCATATGTGTATCAGTACATGTGGGAAAGGATAATCTGCACCCAAATATGGTCTCACCCAGCTCTGGATCAGTTCTGTTGCCGGAGCGTATTTGTACCTATACACAAAAATCTCCATGCCCAGGGAGTCTGCAGGACTGTGGGGAGGAGGGCTGTAGGAAAAGAAGCTAAGATTGAATGGTAATCTTTTAGGTAGACTTCTGCCGTATATTCTCATGTTGAGCAGCATGGTAAACCCGTGAGTCCAGGAACCCCTGATGTGCTGCAGAAATCTGGGCACCTTTATTCCACTCACTTTAGAAAACATTTTATTTGCAATGCCAGCTTGCTTTCATGCCTATGCTGCCTTCTCTGGGGCTGAGGTCCTTGTCACTTTGAAGATCCTAGCTATTTGACTGCTTTGAATTCATTTGTTTAATGAATCTCAGTGGGCCACTGCACTAAAGCATTCCCAAACACGTTCAGAGCTTTGCAGTTTCTCCACTAATTAGGGACTCCTTTGGGGCTAAACACAAGAGAGTCTGCTGCTGTGTTTGAAGCTGGCAGTAAGCCAAGACAGTGCTGAATCTCTAACTCAAGTGAAGCATTTTTAATAATTTTCCTCCCCTTTTTTTTTTCCTCACCCGAGTCAGCGTAAAGTTGCCAGCCACAAACACAAATGGCTCAGGTCAATGTACGTTGAGACAGAGGGAAGCATTTTACCAAAGCATGAATAAAACAGCCAAGTTCTGCAGTGTGATTTTTTTGCACATGTGCACTTTCCTCAGTAGACATTATCCAGCCCTCCCTCTTCCACAAGCTCTTTCCTCAGTGCCTGTTAACCTACTTACTATTAAAGGCTTCTAGCAGCTAAAACTGCAGATCAGATTGCTCATTAGTCCAGGAATTTTCTTGGCTTCAGATCAACTCGACCCAGTATGTGGGGTCCTTAAGCTGCAGCTGGTATCTGCAACTTTAGCCCAGGAAAGCGGTTTCTGGCTCTCTGGTGAGTCTCATATTTATTTACCCCTGCTGTCTCCTATTATGCATTTGTCCTTCTGAACTTTATCAACAGGAAGATGACTTGCAGTGAGAGAGGATGTGTCAAATCAGTGGTACAGATCAACTGTACCTACTGATCAACCAGGACCACACCAACCTTAGCACTTGCAAGGGCAGAGTATGGCCCATGTGACCGACCCCATGCATCCAGGCACAGGCCACACATTGCATTACTTACAGGGGCTTTGGGTGGGGAAACAAGGGAGAGATCTCCTCCTGAAGTGCTCTAAGGATGTAGGAGTGTCATGGTTGAGAGATGCAAGACAAAAACCACTCGTAGCAGATTTTCATAATGCAAGAGCTTTCTCTTTCCCTTCCTTCCTTTGCAGTGCATGGCTCTTTACAGGTTGCCTACAAAAAAGTGAAATGCACATGTCCTGTTTTTAAAAATAAGAATTCATATTTCTGAGAGGGAACCAGGAAAGAAATTGGTAACTTTTGCAATTCATCACAGCAACTTGATTATTCCTCAAAATTTCCCCAAAGTAAGAAAGATCTGCTCCAAATGCACTCTGCAGCCCTCAGGCCACCAGGAGTCCAGCAGAATCAACTGCTAGGCACATTAATTACTGATTAAATAGGAAATCTCCAGATACCATTAGAAAGTGAGGATTAAACATGTACCACTGATTTGACATAAATGAGAGTCTCACCAGAGAGCCAGAAACCACCTTCCTGGGATAAAGTTGCAGATAACAGCTGCAGATTAAGGACCCCGCATATTGGCTGGAGTTGATCTGAAGCCAAGAAAATTTCTTATTGCTCACCTTCAATTTGGCAGCTGTATCAGTAGCATTCGGCATTCTTCCAGGCACTCTCTCCCATCTCAGATACCAGCTTTCGGCATGTCCCAGCTGCCCTACCAAGTGCTGCCAGGAAGGCAACAAGGCAGAAAAACCCCACAGGTTTTAAAATGTCAGGGTTCACAGAGGGCAAATCTGGAACCAGGCTCAGAATTAGGGCTCGTGTTCAGGAGAACAATTCCTGCCCTGAGAGGTCACTGTTAGAAGGAAGGCAAAGCACAACCAGACCAGGGACTTGTGCTTGCTCACATGGTTCTTCCTAAAGGCAAATACAAGCAGGATCGGTGGTTTGTACCAAAGCTATCTAACTTGCTTCTCTCCTAAGCAGAGGATTGGGACTTCAGCATGTGTTTTGCACCGTAAACCACAAGGTTGAGCAATGTTCTTCTGCAGCAGTGCTTCCTCAGGTCCAGACACTGCCTCCCCAACTCCTGAGGCCCTCCCTGTGGAGGAGCAACTCTATCTCCCTGTGGGGGCAATCTTGGTAGTTCCACAGGCTGCAGTCTTCCGTCCAGCCTGGCAAAGCCTTTGCCAGCCGGGGGCCAAGGAGCACCAGCCACTGGAAGGAGACCCTCCATCCAGCCACCACCTCCCAGGATGGAAAGAGTAAGCCTGGGAAGCTGCCAGGGCGGCTTGTAATCCTCACAGCTCTCACAAGAGGTCAGTGCTGTCTAGTTAAAGCCATGAGTGCAACCGTGCTGCTGAGTCCCATACTCAAAAGCAGCCTCCCAGGCAGAGCCTGCAAACCTTTGGACCAATCTTTGGTCCCGCCAACTCGTGGGACCTAAAACATCTTCACAACTGGCCGCCGTGGCCTGAGCTATCTCCAGCACATTCTGACACTTCCCTACCACCTCAACAGCAAAATGCCAGATGAACACTGCTTCCAACACCATGTTGCTTCCCTGTGCATACCCTTTGCTCCCTCCACTTGAAGTCTGAGCTTCAGGGAAGTTAGTAAACTTGGAAATGCACCCCTGGGAGGCAGGAAGGGATCCCAATAACTAGCAGAGCTACTGTCCTCCCCAGCCTCTAAAGGCAAAGCTGGTCATGCCAGGAGTGGAAGAGCAAGCCAGCAAACTGCCCAAGACTACAGTCTTCAGACCATCATAGCCACATCCTCCCGTTTAAAGCCCCTGTTCCTTCCTTCAGACCAGATCTCCCCCTTACCCTTACCAGGACAATACAGGAACTAGTACTTCTAGCTCTGCCACTGCCACAGGGATAGAAGCTACACAGCTCTGCCCCAGCCCTTCTAGCACTCTCAGCTGCACTCACACCTGTGAAGTTCAGCCTCAGCCCTCTTAACTCTTTCAACCGCCCAGCCAACCACAGCACCCCTCCGAGCCTGCAATGAATACAAAATAGGAATCCCCTTTCTCAACTACACCCTGCACCCTACTCAGCACCCCAGGCATTTGGTCATTGTTGGAAATGTGGATATGGATGACGCAAAGTCTGTGTCCTCTCTCACACAAGGAGTGCATGAGAAGCAAAGCTGGCTGAAGAGACATCTTTCCTTTTTCCTTTGCTCCTTCCCGAGGATTGTTTGTGTGTTGTCATGACTGGGCTTATCAGAAGCCCTGCCTCCTCCAGCCTGATTCTGCCTGCTCCTGCCACTGTGTGACAGGGTGTGTGTAAAACTAATCAGGCCACAGCTGAAAATGGCTTTCCAGGGGGTGGGAGGCAGTGGGGCTGGATGAGAGCCACGGTGCAACCTGGCACCCAGGTTGCCCCACTCCCCACTGCCTGCTAGCGCCCCAGCCCCACCTGCCACAGGACAAAGAAGGAGCAGCCAGTGTCTGTGGGTAAACCTGGGGGCTGCGGGTTTTCCTACAACAGTGAGAGACTCACTGTTGGGGTTAGCATTTGTCTTCACAAATTGTGTGGGCTCCCACACAGCCACCAAGGAAAGGAAGATAGTGTCTAGGGACAGCACCCACTGGATTCCCCACAGGACAGTGTGGCCACATTTCCAGGTGTGCTGGGCCCCTCTGCAGTGAGGCAGGTAGATGGAGAGCAGGTTTTTACCCACCCCTCTTTGCCCTGTGCCAGCACACACCAGAACCAGGACAGCAAACCCTGGCACAGCTTGTGGAAAGCTGATGCCCTCTCTTGAGCAGTCCATGTTTGCTTGGCACCCTTTTCCCGTCAGCTGCTTTTCACAAGAGCTATTGTTCCCTCCTGTCCTAAATCCCTACCCCTAGATCTACCTGCCTTCCCTCACAGCCCCCCCTGCAGCACCAGAGCCTCTGACAGCTGCCTGTGCCTGTGGCACCCCTGCAAAAAGAGCTGTACCCTCTGCATTGCATGATAGCACTTCTGTACAAACATGGTTCCTTCCAAAGGCAAATAAGCTGTGCGACACAGTGGCAGCCATGGCAGCCAAGCAACGAGCCGAGCAAAGTGCCGAGCAACTGCCCATGCTCTCTTTGGATGTGCAAGGCTCAGATCCCACCTAGGCAAACTCCATTCCCCAAGAAGGTGTCTCAAGTACTGGTACCTCACACTGGGTCTGTCCTCAGACCAAACCTGGTCTGCACTAAAACACCTGCACTGCTCCAGACAGATTTATCTCTCTTTCCCATGGACAGGTTTGGAGACAGGAAGGGACTGCAGTGGAAACCCCAGGAAAGTGTCTAAATGCTGAAGCAGGAAGGACTGCAATAGTGGCACCGGGACAGCCAGAGGAATGGAATGATGATGGTTTGGGGGGCGGGGGGGGGTGCACTACAGGAGACAGCAGAGATCCCGTCTCCATTTTGGAGAGAGAGAGAATGTAGATGAGGGAAGCAAACCCAGTCACTGTTCTATAGACCTTCAAGTCCCAGTGAGAACAAACTCCTGGCTGCTATTTTTCCCATCTCTTGTGACCAATAATCATAGGGGGACCAAACTTCTTGGGCTGTCCACAGTGCAAAATGGGACATTTGCAGTGACCTCTGTGTACCTGCCAGGAAAGCTCCTGCACCTGGGCCGTTTCACCTTTCCGCCTTAGGCAGGTTTGCAAGAGCAAGCAGTGTGCATTTGCATAAGTATGTGACAAGCCTATTGCTCCAGAATGACCAGGCTCCATTTATCAGAGTGCTTCAGCAACAGCCCTTGCCTTCCAGCATAATGAGATGTAACTTCATGTGTCATAGGTCAAAACATAGTAAGGTGTGCCCACTTTTCTCTGCCTCCCCAGGCGATCCCACCCTGGATCACCTCTTAGCCTCTCAAATGTAGCATCTTGTGGGTTAGGGCAGGAGCAGGGGGATTTGGTTGAGGAGGTGACCAGCTGGCAGAAGGTCAACATGATGGGAAGCCATACCTGTAAAACCCACTGGAGGAGGGGACAAATGGCTAGACGTTCACATGAGGAAGAACAAAGAAAAAATGGAGACCAAGCAGGAAAATTCCCTTGTTAAATTGCTCACTTTAGGGAAGTGCCCTTTTGCAAAATGTTTGCCTTCAAACCAGACTTCTCATTTCGGAACTGCCAGAGCAAACCTGCCCTTTGTATCCCTGCAGCCGATGGCCCTTCTGATGTAGATAACAAGGAGGCTTTTAGGACCTTATCACTCAGAGGCAAATGCAGAGAACAATCCACCTTTTCTTATTCAAAACTGGATAAAGCCCCTTCAGGGCTAACACGCTAAAAATAAAGTGCCTTAAAACTGAAGATTTCTTCTGCTGTTTGTCTATCGGAAATCCTGTGCCAGGGACACGCTGAGAGCCTAGCTGGCAGAGAACCGGTACTAAGGTTTTACCCTGCAGCAAACCTGGGACACATGGGGGGACTGGCAGCCTCCCAGCTCTGTCCTGATGCAAAGTGCATTCCTCATCCAATCTGCAACTCCACTGAGTCACAAGGCACTACCTGTCCTGCTCCCCTCCCTTTCTCTTTTTCTCTCCTCTCATGTATGGAGGCAGGAGATGGTGTGTGACAGGGCCCTCTATCTGCTTCCTGGAAGCTGCAGGGAACTGTTGTGACAGCGGTGGCTGCAAAGCCCCTAGACAGACCAGAGGTGTAGAGCCCATCCCAGTAGTAGCAAGTCACCCAAAACCATGAGCAGGAGAAGGAACCTTTTAAAGACAGCTCAGCAGCCCAAGCAGTAAACAACATCCTACATTTACAAAACAGTTTGCAAAACAGGCCAGTAAATCTCAACTGCCTTGAGTCCTTCACCCAGAGCAAACAGTCCAATAAACCCATACAGAGGAGCTCCGAGCAAATATACTTCTCCTTCCCCTGAGCTGGGCACAGTCCCCTTCTGCCACGCAGAGCTAACAGCCAGGTGGAGAGGATGCCTGAGTTGCAGAAGGAAATGGTGTGCTGGGGCCAAGTCTGCGCTGCCCTGTTGTACAGGGTAATTGCAGCACACACCAGACTGTCCCATCCACCGGTAGGACAGGGAACATAAAGGACTCTGTGTTTGCTCTCTCTATTCCTTTCTTTCCTCACCACCCTGCCCTGCCCTGCCCTGCCCTTCGCTTAGCCTATGCTTAAGCCAAAAGGTTTTGCTTGCTGCAACAAGTGCCAGAGAGACAGCCTGATGCAGTTGAACTGTGACTCACCTTCCCATGCTCTGAAGCAGGTGGTTGCATGCAGTCATTTATTCTCAGCAAGACTGCTGCAGTTTTGCCAAAAAGACAACCCCTCACTTGCCATCTCCTCCTATTGGGTTGCACATTGTCGGAGGAAGAGGTTTCACTTTCCTGGCTTCTGGTCTTCCCCAGACCATTAACTTTCAGCCAATGCACCAGAGGGTTTCACCTCCATTCCTGAAGCAGAGCCCTGAATTCAAAGTGCTGCTTTTTCCCTGTGGGCTCCAGTCCTCCACCCACAAAAAAAGGAAGATTCATTTAACTCTGGGGAAGTTGAAAAGGGAAAGGGAGTCAGGGCCAGATACCATCTGCACCAGTCAGTACAGCTCAGCTGAGCCAAGCTGCCTCCATTCCTATGCCCAGTGATGCTCAGAACCATGACACTTCACTGGTGGAATGAGATAGCATCAGGCTTCCAGGAGCTCCTGGTCTATAGAGACGGAGCCTTTTGAGAAGCTCAAACAGCCATGTCAACATCTCCCAGGGACCAGCAGACGCAGAAGTCTGATCGTACACAGCAAGAGATCTGCTGAGACACCTCCATTCTAACTCTTATGGGGCAGATCACATG
This sequence comes from Jacana jacana, assembly GCA_013400555.1. Classification (NCBI taxonomy): domain Eukaryota; kingdom Metazoa; phylum Chordata; class Aves; order Charadriiformes; family Jacanidae; genus Jacana; species Jacana jacana. Next base: position 208,700 of record VZTM01014677.1, read on the forward strand.
AGCCATGGGGGCTCCTGAGTTACTCCCTGGGTCACTCTCCCAGGGAAACGAGAGAAATACAACGCAAAGTCTGAGTCTTCTGTGTTCATACTTGCTCCCTCAACACGAGTGGTGGTGGTGAATACTGTCGTCTGTGGTCTCCTGGCTGCCCCTGTCCACCTCCACCCTGCATGGCATCGACAGGAACAGGCAGGGCAGAATGGAGCCTCCCCGGAAATACAAGACAAAGAACCCTGCTCTAAATGACTATCTCTGACAGTTGTGGGAGGCAGAAACCACCTGTTGCAAGGAGGAAAAGAAAGGCACAAGTTTGCCCAGAAATGACCATGACTTGACCTTGAAAGAAGCTTGTGGAAATTACTTCTTTGTTTTAAGTTTCATCCTCAAATACACAAAGAAGAAAGGATAGGGAAGCAACTGCACCACTTGTGCTAGGGAGGAGGAAGACAAACAACAGAAAAACTTGTGTCTGCTTGCCAAGAGGGATTACACCCCAAGTCATTCCATATGGGTTAACACCTGTAGTGCAGGTGGCAGAAAAGGAAACACCCCTAAATCAGTTCAAACCATCCTTGAGTTTACTGAAGAACCACAGATTAGAACTATGGCTAGGAAGCCCAGCTTGTTACACAGAGGCTGTATTTCTTTTGGCATTTGAAATGACACTTTTGATCTGCCAGCCTGGAAGGGGCCAGCTCCTGCTTTCCCCGCCCTGGGTCTGTTTCTGTTACAGCCAGAGGAGGCGTGAGGTGTGCTAGGCTCCTGCTAGCCCTGATGAGGGTCCTGCAGCTCCTTGGGTGCGTTTTTTGACGTTGGTCTGAGCACAGCTGAGCAGTATAGGCCCAGCCAGCTTCTTCTCCATCCATCTTACTGCTCTGTCCAAATATTTTGGGTACTCTGGAGACTCAGATTTTTTACAAGTCCTCTGATTCAAGCACCTCAAACTCACACAGGTGAGTCTCACAGAGTAATTTCTACTCCCTGCCCTTGCTCCACTGGTCTTGGACCCATTTGATTTGATTCATTACAGGGACTTATCCCTGGCTAAATTAATTGGCTCAGAAATCACCTTTTGGGCTAAAAATAGTAATTTTATTGCTTCCCAGAGATGGCCTCCTGACAGACCTTTCCGGCTACATCCCCTCCCAAAGGCAGGCCTCAGCTCTCACTTTCTCATGGCAAGTTCAACCTCTTCAAGAACCAATATGGAACAAAATTGCAAAATCCCACTAAGTGCACATCATGTAATAAACACTGTTACTTTCATTATCACTTACAAAGGTCTCTTTTGCCCTGGCTAAGTCTTTGTAGCAGTCTTCCTTGTGGTATATGTGACACAATCCTGCCCTGCCTTTTCTTTCCAAAATGAATTCTCTCTGAGAGGCAGACATATCTATTTTCTACTCTGTTCCAGTGACGTGATATTGAGTCATCCTCACCAACTGAAAGATGACACAGAGCTTTTGCAAGGTGACTTCAGATGAAACTGCCGTGGGCAAATAGCATCAGAAGTGAAGCTTTGTTTGCAAAATCCTCTGCTCCCATTTTCATTTGCTTTTTCCCTGTTCTATTTGCTCTCATTTTGCTGACTTCTTGTGTTCCTTAAGGTGCTTGCAGAGAAGGTTGTGCAAAAAATGGGGAGAACAGTTCCTATTTCCTGGGGACTTGCAGCCCTGCGGTCCCTTTGGAGCACTCTCTCCTGATTCCCTTTATTGGGGGGAAACACACAGAGCATTTCTGAACTCAGCACTGTCCTGTCCACTGACACTGGGCATCAGTGGAGTCACAGACACTGCCCAGAGAAAATTCCAGTAGGGCAGAAGGCAAATTAAAAAACTACAAGGAAATTAAGCTCTGCAGGAGTATTTGATTCTGTAAATTTAACAAGACAGAAAAGCTCGGTTTCTCCACACCCTCTGCACGAGGGTCAAGTTTATCTCCAATCACTATTAGCATCATTGAACACGTATCAGCTCTTCAAGACATCCTCCACTTCTCTGACCTCTTTCCTGCTCCTCTCAGACTGCCCACTTGCCCAGCCACACAGGTGACTCAGCAGAGTCTGGGATGAAGCAGAGGAGGTGGGTTTGACAAAAGCACGAAGGCATCAAAAGTGCCTCCAGGAGCTTCCCGTGGGCTCCCAACGGTATGTCTCCAAGTGTAAGGCAGGTGGGGAGAAGAAAGGGCATACCCTTCTCCTTTTTGAGGATCCAGCTCATCTGGAGCAATCTCCATTTGAGGGGAACTGATTCAGGATCACCATAATCTCTAATTACTGGGTGTCACACACTCCGGGTTTCATTCTGCACTGTACCCATTGCTCCTTTCCCAACAAGGCAGAAGGCATGAGGGAGGAACCCTTCCTGCTCACAGAAAATGGGCAGTTCTCTCTTTCTCACCAGTGCTCCACAGCAGCACCCCCACAGCTCAAAAAGCACTGGCAAAATCAGATTCTGACACCCCAGTCAACAGCCTGCAGGGAAAAATAGGGAAATCCAGGCAAGAGGAAGGAGTGAAAAGAGAAAGTCATTCTTTTTTTCATATAATATTATTTGAGGGGTACAGCCAAAATTACTTGTTATGGTGCCACTTGAGAAGAATCACATAAATGATCTGTCCCCTAACAAGAACATGCTGTGTCAGTGAAGTGAGGTGAAAAGGGGTTACAGTCCAGGGTCGGAGAGACCCTCCTCACAGGCTCTTGGCTCCTCACTACCTAGCTTTCTCCAAGCAGGGGCAGAGGCTATATTTGAACATCTCAACAAGGACGTAACCTTGCTAAGTTTTCTGAAATTGTTTGACTTTAAAGAAAAGCCTGGATCAGGGCTGGAAAATGGATTGCAGATGCTCCTCCACATTTCCAGAATGTGGGCTTCTGCAAAATGTTACAGGGACTATGAGCATGCAAGCACACAACAGGGTGTTTACCATGCAAAGGCAGCTCAAGGAATGTAGACATGCAGAGACTTCATTTCCAGACCATGGGTTCCTGAGTGACATGCACACTGTCCTCAGCTAGTCATCCCTATATTTTAATCAATTCACTCAGAGGCTAAGCAGGGAGAAGGAAATAATCTCTAAAAGCATAGGTGAAACCTCCCACTGGGGGTGTGTACATGTGAGCTGGATGGGGAGGATGAAATATTTGCATTTACCTCACTAAAAAAGGAGTATAAATAGTCTGGAAAGTGTAAGGCTTTCTCAGCTCCCAAGTGCCAGTGCATGACACAGAGACATCATACTGGATCATGGCAACTTTCCTCTTCTTGGTACAACTCCTCTTCATTGGGACACTTATCATCCCAGCATATACAGAGACAGAAAGATGTAATTCGCTCCTGAATGCATCTGCAAGCCATTTCACTGTACTTGTGACTCCTAAAGCATACAAGGCAAACACAACCTACCAAGGTAAGCCATCTCTATCTAGATCTCAGAATTTTCACACTGCACAGGCATGTCTCCTCTGCCCCTTACCCAGCTGGTTTTTCAAGTCTTGTGTTGCTCTTATACGTGTTTAAAATGTGTAAGGTCTAACACTCTTTTTTTTTTCTTTTTCTTTTTTTTTTTTTTTTTTTTTGTTTTTTTTTTGTATGTGTGTTTCACACAGGAGATAGTTAAATGGCACTACTTCTTACTTTTTGGTTCCTATTTCATGTTCATGTCTACAAAGTCAGTCCCAAATTCTCTTTCCTTCCTTAGGGTGCTTTTTTCTCCCTTAATATTTTTGTGTAAACTTGCATAGAAAGACTTGAATGCTCTTGAAAACAGAATTTTGGGGAAAGGTGTTTTGTGGTCCTTCTTCCTGAGAATTCACCCTTCTGAGTGGTAATGACTGTAGAGACAAGGGTGAATAGGTTACTTGGATGCTGGCAGAAATTCAGCCTCAATCATAGGAAACTGTTTTTAATACTATAAAGAACATAGCTGCAGAATAAATGGCAGCCTGACTCTGCTTCCCAAACCAGACAACAAATCTCCCTTTGCCTTGAGGTTCAGCAAAACCTAAATGCTGAGAAAATAATGGAAAGACATCCTGATCTCTTCCTGTAATAGAGGAGGTAGTCTGCTGGTGTAAATTGGCAGAGATTCCTTCAGATCTCACCCAAGGTTGGTTGTTTCTTTAATAGAGGGGTGTTTTGTTCACTGCCGTTATTTAATTGATTGAGCAGAGAATTGAAGTTTGATGCTAGCTACTGTCTCACATCAGCTTCTGTAGCTTCCAGTCTTGGCAGCTTCCATTTGATATGGTCCTGACCTGAAAGATGCCAAGGGCCAAGAGGGCTCCAGCAGTACGGCACACATAGCAACCTGGACTGGGAGACACAGCTGGGGAGTTGCTTGTTCCTGGCAAGCAGATCCTCTTGCTTCATTTGGTAATTGTCCAACTTCTGCTTGCAACAAAAGCATGATACACAAGCAACACTGTGCAGACTAGGCACAGCTGTGAAACAGCAACACAGAGCAGCAACATCGGGAAGGAAGGGTGGCACCTGGCACACTCAGCTATAGGCTGAAGGGAACTGACCAAAAGCTTGTCGCCTTTAGCTTTTCCACCCCTGCCACCTGCATAGAATCCAGAGGAGATTTACTCACAAGGGCCTCTGGTTTGGCTTACAGATATGGTACCCTCAAGCAGGGGATGAATGTGCTGTGGAGTTCCTCCTAATCTATCCCCTAACTGAGTCATTGGGGAAGGACTACATCACCTTCTGGTACAGCAGGCTTCTGGTACACTCCTGTCACATAAAGAGCACTGTGTGAGCAAATACTTCCTTGGCTGAAAACCCTGAACGCATGGAGTCTGAGGATGGCTGTCTTATGAAATAGACAACTTACTTTGTCTAACTTGCTCTGTTTCCAGTTACAATAAGTAACCTCACTGACAGCGGGAATGTGACTGAATATTTACTGCAAGCCATATCCCCACAAAATGACTCCATTGGAGAGTGGAAGGTGGACCACAAGGAAAATTGCAGTTCTATTGACACCGCAGTAGTAAATGACACTCAGAAGGCAGTAAACTGGACATCTCCAAACAGTAACATAAGTTCCGTGGAAATAAGGTATGACTATACTCCACTTTAAGTGTTCAGCTGGGGCTGTATTCGTCTGTGGAAGCTCCTGGCAATGCCCAGAACCAAGAGCCCACCTCTAGAGCCTGTGTTGAAGCAAACTCTTGAGCCTTCTCCAGATCTCTCCTGAAAATACCAAGGAAACATTTTTAGCAAAACCATAGAGGTCATCCCACAGATGGTCTTGTAGTTTAAATACTTGCTCACGTTAGTAGGGATGTAAATTAGTTCTATGGAAACAAATGGATTGATCACTCTTCTTGTTTCCATTAACACTAATGGAGTTGCATCAGTGGGAAATATTTGTCAAAGGAAACCACAGCCATTAGACTAATTTGCCTTATCTGTGTGAAGGAAGAATGCAATAGTTGATGACAATAGTGATTCTAATCACAAAATATCGATTCTAATTACAAGGAGCAGATATTCACAGTATATGACCACCCTGTTACAAGGTATTCCTACCTCATCCAGAGTAGGGCAGTAAAGCAGGCAAAGCATAATGAAAAGAAGGATTTCAGATCTTAAAAGGGAAAAAAAAAAAAAAAAAAGCAATATGGCTGGAGGGTAATATAAGTGAGCTCAGGCTGACTTCATAGTTTCTGTCTCTATCTGCTCTTAATGTCCGCTTTATATCCTCTTCTTCCACAGGGTGTATATCGTCTTCACGAATAACTCTGTCAAGTTCAAGAATGTGACTCTGAACAAAGGTAAATAAGCTTCAGTTGGGCAGTTCAAACAGCAGGGTAAAGCAGACGTCAAGCAAGGTGGTCATTCATGCTCTAGCATTTTGGGAAAGGGGAAAGATGGACTCAGCGTACCTCCAGCTGAAGAATATCTCATCTCACGTCCCCAGTAAAAAGCAGACAAACCAAAGACACGGGGGTGCTAGAGCTAGTTAGAGGTTTTTCAGGTATAACTTAAAACCTTTCCAAGCTTCCTTTTTGCTTTAAGGAACATTAAACAGCTACAAACAAAAGGACAGCCTTATTTATTTCTACAGGTACTGGCACAGGCTTCATCCCCCTATTCACTGTCACACAGATACAAACTGGAAACTGCGGCTTTGCCGCCACAGATGTTTCTCAAGAGAATCCCATACCACTCAGGAGCCTCAAGCCTATACTGATGATGCTCCATAGATGTCAGTGGATGTATTCAGACATCCCATTCCCTTACCATGGGTTTGACCCCTCATTTCTGAGAAATCAGGGTTAAATGCAGCTTCTTAGAGTAGGTCTGTAGCTCAGCTGGTCCTCTGGACTTCTAATTAACCCTGGGGGTTTCCTTCCATTTCAGAATCAGAAACAACCACAGCACCACCAATTACCACCACCCACCAGCAACCACCACACACCACCCCCAATTCCGTCTCCACAGTTCAGAGCAGCTCCTTCTTCATCGCTGTCATTCAGTTGCTGCTGCTCCTTGTCACAAGTAAACTGCTCTCCTAGAAGTCGGGAAGGGAAGATGACTCAGCTGTGCTGCACCTCTCCTCCTTGACTGTGCAATACAAAGGAGGGTTGGCAGCTGATCTACTCAGGAAAACTATTCACTTCTTCTGTGTATTAGGCTGGTAATTGCACTTCTACTTTAAATTATACAGGTCTATTTGACCACAGAGCTGATCCTCTTCTTATTCCCCTCGCTCAGGGCCAGCAATCTCAGCAAGACGAAATGTTTCAAAGCAAGTCAGAGATAACTTTGTTCTAACTTTTCAGCTAGAAAAGCGTAACATGGTGAAGAGCAGACCCTATCGAACAACGTAACACCACATGAATTAATACAGCATGCATCTGTGTGTGTCCATGCACATGTGGCCGTCTGCCACAGTCTGCCACAGTATATTCACCAAAACTGTTGGAAGCAGAATTAACACAGAGGGGAACTTATGGGTTTAGGATTCACATGCCTCAACCAGTTTACACTTCTAGTGGAAGCAGAGAAAATAAGCGTGCCCACCAACCCGCCACCTGGCAAGGAGACCGCCTTGCCAGGACAAGCTGGAGAACCTGCTGGCAGGTTATCTTCCATAAAGGTCCAGGCCTTGGGAATTTTTGCTCCATACTGTTATGCATCCCCTAAATTTTGTTCAATTAATGCCTTATAAACTTTCGCTGGCTTTCTTCTGGCTTTCTGGAATGGCAGGGTGGGTATTTTTTATTCCCATTTGTTAATCAACAGCTGATTTTGCTGTAGGGCAAGATGGTATGGGCCAGCAAATGTCTTGATTTTATTATTATTGTTTGTATTTTTATATGGATAGCATTAGGAAATTTCAAATTTCTGGAAAGTAATTTTTTCTTATACTAATCCCAATAAATCAAGGAATGAAATTTGACTCTTGCATTTAACTATTTCCTGGCTTCACTGTGATGCAGCAGGGCAGGGGCAGGGTGTAGTGGTATTGAAATAATTCTTAATACTGTGAAATATTTGGCATTGACGCCAGAGATGAGCACATAAAGACACAAATAAAGGTGATGTCTGTACACTGCGATCCTGTACAGGATGAACCAGATGGCTTTTTGGAGGGTAGGGTCAGAAAGGCATCTCCCTACACCACTAATCCTCCTGCTGTTTACCTTACAATCTGGAGCTCATTCTTCTGAAACAGTATTTTGATGGTCAGGGATGAGAGACCTAGCTTTAACCTGGCCTTACCAGGCCAGAGTTTGTGATGCGCCTACAATTAGCCCTTATTTCTGTTGAATAAATTGTAACTACCAAGTGATGAAAGGTTCGCTCCAGAGCACTGAGAGCCAGCAAGTAGAGAAGCCGTCATATTCCTGAGACCTAACACAGGAGCTGGGCACAACAAGAAAAAAATGTCCCTGACCCATCTGTGTTTTTCAGGCATTCAGACATCAGGTGCAGTTCAAGAGGCAATTTTTTTTCCCCTACAGAATTACCTGAAAACTGAATAGCTGAAACTGGACAGTTGTGATAATAACTGGCTCTTATTTGTTACAAACCATGCCAATAAGCCTGTCTTGCTTCACAGACCTGCTTTTGTTATCCAAATTTTTCAATAGATGTTCCATTATCCTGCCAGCTTTTTTGGCATCCCATCCTCTCCAAATAGTTCTGGGGACAGGATAAAAGGATCTCTTCTCTCACTCCTGCCTGCCTCTGATAGTATTACAGCAGGATTAAGTGAAACCCTCTACAGCTTAAGTGGGGAAGTTAAACACACAGGAGGGCTTCTGGCTTTGACCTCACCCTTGGCACTCCAGGGCCACAGGGCAGGTGCTACATGCCCATCTGCCCTGCTCTAGGCTGTGCTTTGGCTGGGCAGCCCTTGACCACAGCAGACAGCAATGAGGGCAAAGGAAGGCCAGTGGTCATCCTGCCAAAGCCTTTCTCGGGCCTCAGCTCCAAGCCAAGGGATGATCTACCCTTTAAAGTTCATGGGAATGACAGGCAGCTTTAAAACAAAAGCTCTGTGCAAACACTCCAGAGTCAGTTAAGCATATGTAACCAGCAGGGATGACAGGGACCAACCCAGCATTATATATTATGTTGAGTCCAGAGATCAATCCCTTTCTACCTGAGCCATGCCCTTTTTCTCCCTGCTGAGGCTGGTTTTGCTTTAAAGTGAGAGCACCGTACTCAGTTTTGCTGCTTGTTTAAATTTTATCTATCTCAAAAAGCCATGGTTTGCATCAAAGAGAAGATATTCCTCCTTCTCATACCATCACATATAAGACCACCCTTTCCCCTAGAAAATGCCCCCTTGGCAGATCCCTCTCTAGCTCTCTAGTCTGCCTTCACTTCTGAGAAAGCCACAATGCTTTCACGCATGACCAAATAGGCTGATACGAGGAAGGTCCATGGAAATGACACAGTCTGTCTAACCCTGCCCATTTCCAGCACTTGCCAGAGAGCTGACAGTAAAGAGCAGCCAGTGTGAAAGTACACTGCTGTGGGGCTGTGAGGTCAGGGCCCACTAGTGTAGTCACCCAGGTCTGCTGGATCCAGTGGTCTCTCAGTCCTGGGCTCCCTTCTGTTAGGTTCTAAAGGTTCCAGGACCCAAAATCTGGTGACTTAGTTCAACCTTTGTTCCTGTGACACTCTCTGGGTCTCACATTGGGTCACTGTTTGAAAGACAGCCTGATCCAAAGCCTAGGACACACTTTTCTTTTGTGTTACAAATCACTCAGTTACTTTTGCAAAACAGCACAGATCCTTGCTCTGCATGTCTGGAACAACTTCTGGGAGTGCCTGCCAGATGGAGGGTGGTATGAAGTTAATGACATGGATGCTGACAAGGGCTGAGAAGTAGCTCTGAGGGTGTATCAGATGAGACCTGAAGCCCAATTCTTCAGGACACGTCTAAGAAATCTTGAGCTGTTAGTAAGAATCCATTTCTAGAAGTATTTAGTTTTAAAACATTGATTAATAATTAACAGAGCGATTACAGCAAAAGGATAAATCCCCATTAAATTTTTTCTCACCCTTTCACTGACTTCCTGAGGTTCTCGAAATTTTTAATAGCTGCTGTGCTATCCCAGATAACGCATACTGTCTCAAAAATATCAGCAGAACCACCCCAACTTCTTGGGCAACAGATTTCACTTCTCATTAATATATCTTGCCGTAGATGAGCAGGAAGAAGTGTATGACTCATTCTGGGGGTAACCCAACAGTCACTATTAAGCATTATTCTCTTAATTTACATGACCTCAAAATCACAGGGCTGCAGAACAAGACACAGTCTTAACCTTGGGTCTCTTCTTGTCTGCACCTGTCCCCCCCTGGTGGGAGTAACAGCAATGTTTACTCTCTCGCCAGCCCACTGCGGAGGGACAGGAGTAACAAGAGAGAGTCAGGTGATACCTACAAATCTGAAGCAGAAATGTGTACCTCAGATGTGTCTTGCCATGGGAGAGCACTGTTTAGTCCTTTGCCATTCACAGGCATTTCTATGTACCTTTTAGACCAGCTGTTGAGTTTTCCAAACCAGTACTTCAGCAGCACCTGAATAAACAAATCCTACTACTGGTACCGTAAAAGCCTGCTTTCCATCCCATCCTAATGACTCTATTGCAGTTACAGACACCCACACCAATAAAAAGAACACTGGAGTGGGCAAAGTATACAAACATCTGAAATTGCCCAAACCATAGCTCTGCCATAAAACAGCTCCCCTTGTACAAATGTGGTATGACCACACCTCCTTCCCCCAAGCTCTGGTGCCACTGAGTACACTGGACAAAATGTGCTCATGGCAGGGCGAGAGCCACAGAATGCTCTTTAACTCCTCAAGCGATCTTTTCACTAGCACCACTCTGCCTGTGGCCTTACGCTCTACTTCCAACTGGCCTCCCAATTAGTAATTACTGCAGGTAATTACAGACAGGGTCAGAGCAGACATCCTAATGAACTTTAAAGTATGTTTGGAGACATTTCTGGACAGCCTAAATGATGACTGCCTGCAGGAGGAGGGAACCGTGTTTTAGGGCCCCGAGGCTTCCTCCCGTCTCTGGTCTGTGACTCTGCAGGCACCCACCCCAGGCAGGGCCCCTGGGAAATGAGGAACACACTGTGAGCAGCTAGGAAAATGTTAGCCAGCAAGTCAGCCCCCCAGCTCTCAGCTGGGAGCTCTGGGGCAGACAGGGATGGGCCCTCTCTCTGGGCGACAGCAGCTCCTTCTCTCCTGACAGCCTGCAGCTCTATTGACAGTGACCCTCCCAACCTTTGCAGAACAAACCCAGGGGCTCCCTGTTGGTTGCTTCATTCAACCTCTCATTCCCTCCCAAGGCACCGTCAGTCTTAAGCAACAAAGAAGGCAGAGGTCCTGTGAACAACCCTGCAGCCATCATTGCCTTCCAGGAACTGTGCACGTCCATCTACAAAGTAGGCACGTTACAGGGGCAAACTTCAATTCCGGAATTGTAAGATACTGCTGGTTGTCTGAACTTGGAGGAAAAGCTCCTGGTGGGGGCTCCATGTCCTACACATAGTCCGATGCTTGGATTATTTATTAACTCAACCATTGTTGGGGCTACAATTAACTATAAATAACAGCCTAGGGCGTGGCACATAAGACTGAGTGACAGAACTTGGATTAGTCAAAGCTGCTGGTTTTCACTTTGCTGACCTTTTTGTGCCGGTGTCCCTTTTGCTCTGTGCTGTTTCATCATTTCAGACAACATGGCAAAACGATCTATTCCCACTCCCTACACTGCAAAAGCTGGGGCTGAACCCAGTCCTCCTGCGGTCGCTGTTTCAAGCACAGAAAAGAGAAGAGTACTTTTTCTCCTCACAGCAAAGCAGAATTGGAAAACATCTCCTAGAAACAGTTAATAAAAAAGAAATGCTACTAAACAGCTTTCTTTTGAAACTGAGCAGCCTCAAACTTTTCTTTGCTTCTAGCTGGCAAAACCAAACGGTTTTTGGTTAACTCCAGTTAGCTGAAGCACATGAACAGAAGTGCAGCACAGGGAACTGACATGGCCAGCTTTTTGCACAGGCTCTCCTTCCACTCAGTGGTACTACTCCTCTTTCCATACAACCTGATGCTTTACCTTTCCGTGTGACAGGTAGGCACAACTGGGTCCTCCCCCTCGCTCATTACTGAAGACAACACGGCACTTTTCTGGTCTTGGTGTCATTATACTGCTATTTCCATTTATGTGCACAAAAGCTGGAAGTCTTGCTCCTACCATAGCTCTCCTGGGACCAGCTTTGACCTTTTAATTGCTGTCTTGGACCCTGAACAGTTCTCCTTCAAACAATTTCAATCAGTAACTAAGTTATAGCACAGAGATGCCTCATGTTTAATTATGTGAGTTAATTCTCTCCTTCCTCCCAAACTTGTGGATTCAGAGGCTGACTCCTACAGATACTTCCCTGCATGGAGCTCACACCTACCTACAAAGATCAAGACTCCTCTAAGCAGGAGTAATTTCATGGAACATAAGCAATTACAAGTCCACTTCTGTTACCGCCGACCCCATCACCCAGGCCACTACCCAGTCAACCAATTTATTTCTACCTTCTCCGATCTGCAGCCATTTAATCCGGAGATCAAAATAAAGGATATGAATACATCTCCAACTTGCAACACAGCAATAAATATAAATGCTCAAGCAATTGGGGACTTTGTCCGGAATATGTTGCACTGTAGTAAAAGATGAGGAATTTGGACTATTTTTTTCTGGCCATGGAAGCACCTGACTTCACATTAACAATAGCAAAGGGCTGTGCTATATAGATGTAACCATTTGTTTCCTTGTTTTATGTCAACAAAGTCAACAACTAAATGACTCTTCTGGTAAAGGCACCACATGGTATATTTTAGTCTCTATGACTCACTGAAGACACCAAACGCTTTGTGAACCATCATCATCTATCAGCCTGTAAGATTTACACCACTTTAGCAAATTGGAATGACATATCACACCAGTGAACTACAGACCACCACGAGCATTCAGATAAGCTGTAAAACCTCCCTGGCTGCATTGGTTCCACATCTGAGGGGAAAAAAAGGGTGAAGGGGCAACAGTGTGTTTGCTTCATACGATGTTAAGAAGACTTTCTACTTGTGTGACACTGGAATGAACCTTCAGCCAATTATTCACCAAAGCACTGTCTTTAAGAGGGAAAAAACCCCACAATGCTGGAGCTCCCATGGCAGAGGTTTTGCTCTGCCAAAGAGGGAAGGCTGGAATATCCCTCATGTCCAGCCTTTTCTTACTATTCCCTTTTAAAAGCTCATCCAAAAATTTTGAACAAAGATGGATCAATGCAGGAGACAGCACAGAATAGTCTTTCTATAAGGCAGTCACAGTTCAAAAGAAAGCAAAGTAATTTTTTTAACTGTAAAAACTACTCTCTAGCAGAACAGGTAACTATAGAAGGATACTTTACCCTCAGCTTGTAGTAGTGTGGCCAAGGTTAACCATCAAGCAAGCTTCACCTTTCTAAATGGTGCTGTTTGCTACCATTATTCAGATGCATAATTTCCTTGTAAAGCAAGGGAATTATTACTCTGGGTGTCACTTTTTAAAATTATATTCATTAATTTATTCTTCATGGCCATACCTAGTTACTCTTCAGGACATTATTTATGTGACAAAGAGAAACATGCACTGCACAGTACTATCACTTGATCTTATGGCTCTTAACCACAGGAATTGTACAACTGTTCCCTAACTGGTTTTACATGCATTCCTCTTCCAGCATTTCTCTTTCACAGTATGTCTACAATTTCAGGAACCTTCCCAAAAGTTTGGTTAGTGTTCATTTAAACTCATCTCACAGCTATATCCTTTTGTAATAACCTATGCTGAGCAGCATTGCATCTCCTAATCTGCAAAAAACAGCAGGAACCTCCAGCCTTACGACTGATGTATACCAAGTGCTTCTTTTCTCTTCAAGACCTTCCCAACGTGGGATTCCGATGAGGAAAATACCAAGTGACTGATGATCACCACAGCACGAACCTCAGCTGACTGCTTTTTCCAGAAAGATGAGAGAGTATGAGAGTATGACCCTGTTTCTACAGAACTCATATAAAGTTCCCTAAGAAAAACATGCTTCATCTGGCTGCTTGTGCCAACAAGCTTTCAGGGGGCTTTGGTGGATATGGACTCAAAGTACCACAGGTCCTCCCCTGCTATTTTAGATATCCATGATCAGATGCAGAATGGAAAGTCTCCTGTAGAAGGAGATATTGCTTAGTACACCAGTTCCTCAACCAGAGAAAGACCAGCTAGTCACAAAAAGAAATGAGCCTGTAGCACAGGAATAAGGGGAAAAAAAAATAAAAGAAGAAAAAGAGATTCACATAGTCCTCATTCTCAAGAGTGTTTCTCTATTTGATAAAGCAGCATAAGAAGACCAAAGCCCAGGTTATTAAAAATCATGACTGAATCTCATAACTGAATGTCTAATTAGAGAATAATCAAAGCCTTTTGTGACTGGACAGGACATGCATTTTGCCAGACTGTCTCCTCTCTAGAAAGCTCCTTTATTTAACATTGGGGAATTGCAAATTTCAGAGTAGCTTGGCGGTTTGGGTTTGCAAAGCAGGAATGTCTTGAAAAAAAGCAGAGATCCACCAATTCTGAGAACCCAAATTGCTAGACTCCTGCAAGAATTCTTGTGAAACATCTGTATTAGTCCTGAAGTAATAATAACCAATAGCGAGCTGTAGGAAATAGAGTGAGCAGGGTTGAAACAATCCACCAATCTGATTATGCAGCAGTGTTTCTGACCAATTTTGCTGAATCTTGTCTCACTTCTCAGAGATTGTTTCTTCTCCTTTATAAACGACGATGTTCTGGTCTGTTTCATACACTTTGACTTTATAAAGAGTTCCCAGGGGCAGGAGCTTCTTGAGGTTTTCCCAGATGAATACTGCAACGTTCTCTGTGGTGCTAAGAGTGAAACAGAAGCAGATTCAGAACTGACATCAATGATATTTGAGGCCGTAACCAGAAAGGGGAGGGGAGATGCCAATACGGGCAGCTTTCACATGGTGACACCCTGAATGTAAGTGGGGCTTGAACCATTGCCAGCAAACATGGCTTAAATGAAGTTTAATTAACAGGTCGCATCTGTCTCCCCAGACTGTGCCCAGAACAGGACTGTGTCACAAGCAGCAGTCTGCAAAGGGCTCCTCAGGTGCGAGCAAGTGGTGCTTTCCCGGTTATGTGGGACGGCAGCTACCCCAGCAGACCTGCATACAGCGCAGCACAGCAAGGCGGCAGGGCACAGCAGCAGGGCTGGAAGGCAGGCAGGGCACCCAGCACCTGGCATGCACAAGTTGCGCATCACAGGTATTACATGCAAAGGTATCAAGGCTTCTCTCTCAGATGCTGGACCAAGCCTTGATGACTGTTCTTTGACCCTGCAACCAATGCCACGAGGGGTCTCTTAACACCCACCTCACAACCTCAGCAAAGTACGGCACATCCTTATCCAGGTTTTTGTGGTCAAGCGGTTCCATGATTGCCTCCTGCAGAAAGAAAATGGAGACAATCTTGTCCTGGTTGGTCAGTGGAGTTGGGGGTTCAAATTATCACAAAAATGGGACTGCATCAAGGCAACAGTATGTAAAAAATGGGTAAGACCCCTAAATCCACCTGCTAACTTCCTAGCTGGAGACACAGTACTGCTTCACATCACAGTGCTAAAGCATTTTAGTCTTAAACCATTCCTTAATTTCTCCTTTATTTCCTACCATTACATCGTCACCATGTCTCCACCCTGGTACTAGACAAATTGCTAAGCTCTAACCAATTCTCCCAGGAGATGTGTATGGAACTAGTGGTATTACCTGCATGTACTCTTTCAGGTCTGTCAGGTTTATAACCATTCCTGAAACTGGGTCAATCTGCAGGGAAAACAAAAGGGAGATTAGTAGCCTAGCTACACGTCCTTCTTACCATGGTTGCCATGAGCCTGTACAAATCAGACTGTGAGTATCTGTGCACTCAGGACATTTTTCTGCCTTCACATACTGAGTTCCAACTCTACTCTTGCGATGTTCCCAAAGGTCAGCTACAGCACAGTAACAGCTCTGGTGGTTCCACTCTCTCATAAAAGCTGACACCAGGGAGAAAAAACTCACTGAAACACACAGTTTTCAAGCAACAAACCCAGCATGACCATAACCAGGAAAACAGGCATTAGGATGCTGGGCTCAACAACCAGGGACAACACGGAGCCTGAGCTCAGGGCATTCTCTCAGCTGGAGAAGGTACAGCTCCAGGAACAAAATCAGACTGTGTAGCTCACAACGTATTTCAGGAACACAGAAAGAAAACGCTTTAAAATTTTGGCTTCTGACCCAAATAGAAACCCCCTGTCCTATGAACCAGAAATCCTCAAAAAGTTGTTTGGAAAACATAAAAACCAAAGTCTCTCTGCAGAATACGCAGAAAATGATGGGATGAAGGGTGAAAAACAGCTGCAAAAGGAGACTGTCCTTTTATATTTGCAGCAAAATACCTTGATAAAACAGCAGAGAGGACCAGTTACCGGAAATGCTAAGCCTCCCTCTGGCTCAGTAGTCATCCAAATGTGCCCCACAGGTCTGACCAGAGCCCATACATTCTGCAGTGAGACTCCGGCAGGTTAAGTTATGTGCCCAGAGGATGATTACAAAATTTGGATTAAATACGGCCACCTCAAATCCTCGATGGAGGCAAGGTGAATACAGCAGACACTACGGAAAGCCTTCTTCCCCAGTGATGTGTACGGAGTTTCCAGAAACACCCTAGGAAACTTAGCAATTGAGCTAGGGCTTCAATACTGTGGAAGATGGGGACCCATCTGCCACACTAAGGAATGGAAAAAAAATGTTGATCACACTTACCTCTCCACGCACAGTGACTATAACTGAAAAAAAAAGAAAATATCAGGTCACAATGACACCATGAACCTTACAACAAGGTACACTATCAACTGGGACAGACAACCCATTCATCACTAATCACTAATCCCTGCACAAGGACTGGTGCAGTCTTCCCAGCACTTAAAAACGCAACTGTTTTTATAAAACCTCTATCCACTCCATAAAGAAGAATGACTCAGAATCACCCAGCACATTGAAGAAGCCATTCTCCAAAGTCCGATGCTCAGACACACACAACTATCCCTGAATTGCCCCTTGCAGGCAGACTTATATAAGACTATGACTTTTCAAGTGCCTACTCCCTATGACAGCCTGTGCCCTGTACACTGAAGATCAAAGTCGCTTGATCAGCAAAGTCTTGTGGACAATGCAGACTCCTGAGGTTCCTATACAATCACCAGACCTCCAAGATAGTAAGATGTGAGGTCAGCTCATGTCTTCTGACATCACGAAATACCAGAGAAAGAAAGAAAGAGAGAAAGTGCCCGCTAGCTCTCTAAGAACCAGAATCATTGCAAGGTGCCATTTCAGTCCAGAAGTCCCTTCAACAAAAGAGACAAACGCTTAGAAACATCATCCTCATATGGTCAGCATTCCTTTCCACTAACCCCAGAAGCTGAGAACAGAATCACAGCTCACTGGGGAACTCATAAAAATAGAGAGACAGTAATCTGAGAAATAGTTTTAGCTGCATCTCCCTAGCTTTCCAACATTTTATTTTTTTTACAGTGGGAATATTCTTCTTATATCAAAAAGCAAAAATTGTTGTGCCAGTAAGTCACCTTTAAAGCAAGGGATGGATCTTCAGTCTAGCAACCTGTCAATCTGTCTTCCCTGGTAAATCTAGTAGCTCTGTAAGAGAGATTTCAGGGTACCTGCAACACACAGTGCTAAACAGGGAACCAGCCCCAAAAATGGAGAGATCTGATTCTACAGGCACAGGGAACAGATGGTAGGAGAACTTGAGAAGACAACATTCAAATAAAGTTTACAGGCAGTTTACATCGTGTCTTTTGCTTAGAAAAAAATCTTAGTTCAAACACAGTGATTTTGCAGATTATAAACAAGTAGCCTTGATTTATGAAGTAACATTTTCAGATATTTATTACCGATTTAACCTAAGAGCTGGCAAATTCATGCCATGGTTCAACGGCACTGCTGCTGAGGATTCATTCTGAATCCAAAAAACCTCAAAGCTAGTGGCTAAAGGATGTATCAGACTGCTGAGACATATGACTGGCCCAGATCTCCCATGGGTTATTCTGCATTCAGACCAGCCTGCCAGAGAGCAGCCTCTGTCCATAACTACATGCGAAAGCAACGCCTTACCTTTGTAGTTGTGTCCATGGCCATTTGGATTATTGCATTTCCCAAACAGCTTCACGTTTTCTTCATCAGTCAGTGACTTACTGCGAGAGATACAGCCATTGTATTCCGTTACACACGTTTATGACTTCAACTGTTAATTACTTTCTAGCTCTTCCACCTATTTACTCTCCCAAATTTAACCTACTTAAAAAGCTTAAAAGCTTTTTTCACCCAGAAGGCACAGATAGAATCAGAGGAGTATTTGGCCCATGAAAAGATGTTGTTGACAATGGGGTTTTGTTTGCTATGCTTTTGTATTTATATATGCAGGCTTCATACCAACTGCCTAATACTACTGCTGTATAAACACTAATGCCTATTCATATATAAATAGGGCAAAATGACTTGGACTCCTAGAAGGAAGTGCCTGGAGCAAACTGTGCATATTATTAGCAACTAACAAAGCTCAGGAAGATTTTCCAAGACGTGTAAAGGACAGCTTCCCTCTCTGAAGCTTCCCTTTGAAGAAATTCAAGTGACTACTCCGAGGACTATTTCAATATGTCAAGATGCTCTTTAGGAATACGGAAGTTTGGAGAGAAAGGCAACAGATCAGGGGCACAGTGAGATGCTCACAAACTGCATGTGTAATTCGTCCCTTTTAAAAACAAGACTTCAGCTCTCCTTCAACCGTAGTCGAGCACTGGTGTCTAAAGGCAGGACTGGCCGCTGGAGGCTGCAGGAAAAAAAAGACTAAACCAAGGAGAACCGTGAAGCGCTCGACACCAGGCAGACACACCGCCCTCCCCGCGCCCGGCTGCGGAGAGGAGATCCGCACCGCGCAAACGCCGCACAGCTCTGCGTGCCTTCCCACCGCGGACGGCTGCCGGGGCCAGCCGCCGGGGGAGAACCGGGCTGCCGCGGCTGTGCCAGCNCCGGCGGACGGAATTGCAGCGGAACAGGCTGCCCAGCGGGGCGGTGGAGTCACCATCCCTGGAGGTCAAAGAGGCGGGTAGACGTGGTGCTGGGGGACGTGGGTCAGGGGCGGCCTTGGCAGCGTTAGGGTAACGGTATGTTAGGGTATGGGGTTGGTGCAGACCAGAGACCTGAAATTTGCGCATCCTGCCTTTTGTCTTTTCATTGGCGTTCCTATCTCAGTGTTGCATCCTCTCATTTATCCTGTAATGCAAGCAATGATTTGGCCTGTGGGCCAGGAGATTGACTTGCTTGTGTTTTGTTATATTACGCCAATTGCAGGGATGGTTATGAACCTGACAGACTCGAAGGTGCGTACTCTGGAAAAACAGGGATGGAGTTCTAGCAGAGGAATCCATGAAGTGCGGTGATTTCCAGAAAGCTTTGGAGTGAGGGTAAAACTTGGATGTCTCGGTGCTGCAAGGGTTTGAATGGAGATAACTGCATCAGCATATTCCCTTAATTCCTGGGAAATCTTGGTGCCCCAGGGATAACACAGTGTATCTGCCAGAGAGTGGGAAAACTCCATGCCTCGGGTAGTTTATGTGCACACAACACAGACAGGGGCTAGGATTGCATGCTGCTGAAGTACACGGACTTTGCACTGCAGGGCATGTTTCTTTCTCTGAACTATTGATCTGCAGCCCTGCCTTGGGTACTCTGGCTGCTCACAATTAACACCGGGTTTCACACGTACCTCAGACACTGCCTTTCACCTTCTCACCTCGCAAAGAAAGAAGTTTAAAGAAGAGCAGCAATGATGACAGAACGCTACCCGCCACACTTTATTAACGTTATTCAGCTTCCAGTACTAGAGGTTTGACCTCGCTGGGGGTTGTTCCCTCCCCTGTGGGCGACAGGCTACAAGAAGGCTATTTCCCTCACTGATAGGGCAAGTTAGAGACGGGGTGGGGGGTGCGGGGAACACAGCTGCCATCTAGTGGCTTTGTGAGATGAGCTTTAGAATGAGTCTCTCCCTTCGCACAGTGCTGCTGCCCTCATGTACAACTCTTGTTTCTCTCCCTTGTCTTTTCCCAAGGGCTGTGAGGAAGGTTAGGAAAGGTCAGAGACTAGATAAAGTTGGGTTGTTGGGTTAGAGTGAGTCCACTCCAGTTTGGTTCTGTTCTGTCTGGTCTGGCCTTACTTAAACACACTGATGTTCTGATGATCTGCTCAATTTAAGAGCAAAGGAGTATCAAGGCCACTATGTTTCATACTGCCTGATTTAGGAGGAAGGGCAGGAAATGTTACCCATCAGAGCTGTATCCAGGTATACTATTTAAGCAGGAGCATGGTAGAGATTTGTCACCAATGTCTACAAGGCCGTGGAACATAATAAGGTATGTGTACAGGGTTGCCTCCTACAAGCACACAAAGTTGGCCATGGGTCTCATGAGGCAAGGAAAAGCACAGAAGAAACATCACAAGGCTTTATTTGAGGGCACCGTTAGTGTACAGAGAAAAGCACTACAAGTACAGCTTCTGTAAGTGTTTGCATCTACTTTCTGGGATTCACTGAAAGCAATCTTCATGCAATAGGTGTGAAATTACATCCCTTCATTATGCCTACATGTTACTGGTTGGTTTTACTCCTCTCTTCTGCTTTACACATTTCAGTCAAAGTCACTGCCCTAAGCACTGATACTCTCTTCCCTTCAGAGCTCGTTGCTTCCGAGATGAGGTAACGGTCACCATAGTTTCCATTTTCTCCCTTGCAAGCCTTATGCGTGGCAACCTTTGTGAACTGCTGCTAACTGGTCTATCAAGATAGTCAGAAAATTAAGATAAAGTAGTGGGCTGTTGGAGTGAAGGGGTTTCTGCCTTCCTCAGACCCTTTGCTGTATATTCTTAGGAATATAGCAGTAACACGGGAGCTGTTATGGAGAAAAAGCACTTTCTTCATCCAGGGCATAATGCAAAGTGGAATGTAAAAGAAAGTAGAGTTTTCTTTCTGAGCTTGACCTGGCCCCGAATTACAGGAGGTGACAAGGTCTTCAGTTAGTGGGAAGTAAAAATGCCATGGAATCCATAAGGCATTTGCACTGCAACTTCTGCTCGCCCCAGTTCTCTGAAAGTCTCTGCATCCAAGACAAGCAGGAAAGCACTTTGGTTCTGCAGCAAGAAAAGAAAGCCAGAATGAATCCCCAGGCTGAACTTCATTCCACTGTCCAACCCACTACATCCATTGCCCACAAGTGAGCCCAAATGTACAAGCAGGCCATACTTACTAAACGGGTAGACAATTGGCTAGGAGCACTGATAGTCACAGATGCTGCTCAAGAAATGCGTTCCGAGATGCACGCCCACTTGAAGTTTGCCTGGCTGTGCTTAGCAGTTGCAGAGGCACACACCTTGGGGAGGATGGTGCTAGAACTATCTGCCAGAAAGCCTCAAATTCAGCCTTCCCGTTTAGAAAGTATATCTAATACTATGTGACTTTGATGAACTAGTAGCAGTAAGTTACCTCAGTGGGCGAGACCACAACAGATAAGATGACTCCACTGTCTTCTGCTGCGGCATTAGGCACTGGCACAAACACAGGCTCTGATGGGTAGGATCCATCCTCCTGCCAAATCTAGCAAGCACAGTAATATGAGAATGTGTTTCATTTCATTAATACTTGTCCACTGCAGTTAGCAGTGTTGCAAGTTCGAGTGCTTTGCACAAAGATTCCCACGCATACTCTGCTCCAAGAAACCTATGATTCAACCTTCAATTAATCTTTTTGATTCCAGTAGTGTGATGGTGCCAGCATTGTGACAGCATGTCTATTGTGTTAGGCATCACACAAGCAAGCAATTAAAAGGGTTCCTGTTACTCATTTCATCCAACCGTTTGCACTGGCACAGGTATAATCCAAGAGTTTAGAAAATACTACCCTCTTAGCTGGCACACCACCCTGTGCAGACCATGTTCTGCCCAAGCAGTGTGGAGAGAGGTGCCATGTCAGCAGAGATCTATCACCATCACCACCTGAGGGCATAGCTTCTGATCTTATCACAGGCAAAGCCATAGCATCCCAAAGATGTGCTGAAGGACGGTACTCTTACTGCAAAATAAGTATCTGGAGCAGAATGATTAAAATGGGTGCCTCTTTCTGAGGATTACTAACTCTTTCTGGCCTCCGGAAAAGTAATTAATAAGCGTTTAGCAACTTGGAGATTATTATTCCCTGCTCAAGGGAGACACATGAAAAATCCTAGCTTGCATTTGCAGTTGGAAATATCCTAAACCTTGTTTTTTTGCACAAATCATAAATACTGTGGCAGTTTATCTCCAACTTGCTTGGGGATCTTCCGTACTGTCTACTAAGATGACTCTTCTTTGGCCTGGAAGACACAAACATACTTTATCCAACCCTTTCTTTACTGTCGTCTACCTAGGAATCTGGAGTGATATCCTACCCTGTTTAGTAAGTATGCCACATTCATAAGGTGGTAGGTGAGAGATGAAATTAGGAATCTCACCCCAGACCTATTTGAACAAAGACCCCTAAAGAGTCAAGTGCCTAGTAAATGACATATCTCCAAGGCCAGTTCAGTGAATGACCCCCATTGCTGAAGAAAGATAATCCCACTTCACCTTGAAATTCTTGGTCTCCACATCAACCTTGATCAAGGAATCACCGACCAAATGCCGAAAGCCACATCCGTAGAAGTAACGGTACCTCCTACCATTGTACTGAGAGTAGTTGATCTGGGGGAACTCCAAGCCCCCAACCTTCTCAAAGCCCTCAGGGTGGAGATTTTCGTGTGTGCACCAGACCTAGAAGTATGCATTACATAAGTGTCAGTTTAGCTTTGACTGGGCAGAAGACCTGATTGTCCCACCAACCCACTGCACAATCATTGTGGAGAAAAAATGTTTAAAGATGAGCTTGACATCACACTGAGGCAGGTGGAAGTACCAATTCCATTTCCTTTGTCTGTTTCACCCAAAGACCCGACTCACCATTGCAGACCTTAGAAACTTCAAGGATCAATCTGATACAAAAAAGAGAAGCAACAGAAAATCCCAGGCCCAATACCCATCGATCTGATGTACAAAGTACACACAGAGATGACTCCACTCATAGTGGATAACTCGTGTTCTATACCACCGAATGCCACTGTCGGGCCATTCAGAGCTGGAAGCAAGAAGCAGTTCTATACACAGTTTAAAGCATGGAGGATTGTGGGAGTGAGGAAACTGAAGTTGGGCTAAATATCATAAAGGCTCATTATCCACTTTGGCATTTTGGTAAGTCACAACCTGTCTTTGCCCTCTTATTTAAGGCAGCGTAAATGCCTTGCACCGTAAATGTTGGCTCTCCGTGAAATTAATGGAAGGAGGGGCTTTAGTCTTTGTACTAAAGCACCAAGTCCCATCTTAGTAGTGACCAAATCTTGCTTGCTTGCTTGGTGGACAAGATTTGAGAAAATAATAGCATAGGATGATAACCGTTGCAGGCAATCTCACCACAGCCGCAAATGCAGTTATGTAAGTCTTTAATACATACCTTGCCGTCTGGACCTTTCACAGCCTTTGCCAATGTATAAGGCAGTGGGTTCAGATTCTTCCCCACAGGTGTGTCTGAATTCACATTCAGGGGGAGAACAAAGCGACGAGGGAAAGCTCGGGATACTGAGTCATAGATCTATTATAGAGACAGAAAGCTACGGTGATGAAGAAAGAATGGCATTTCAGGCTAATTGCCCTTTTGGAGAACAATTCTGAAGTTTTAGGCATTCCTCCCTCCCCTGAGATCTTCTTCTTTCTGAGTTTTACCAAGCTGTGCTTGTTCCAATACTTTACAGTAGAAAACAGACAACCAATTAAATGAGTCAGCATTGCTTTCAGAGTAAGTAATGCTGAGCTGGGTATGCACCTCAGTTATCCCCCAAATCCAGTACTGGGGCACATGCTGCACTATATTTTATTCAGTAATAACAGATTTACATTGATCCTTTTTATATCCACATATTCACCACTGACTGTGTGACTTAGGCTCTTCTCACCCAAGATCATGAGCTGATAGGGGAATTGCAGAAAATGGGACCTCCATATCATTGAGCAGGCAGAGGGAAATGACAGCATGATATGGACACTGACCATACTGCTTACTGTTCACCGTGCAGCGTAACTGCTGGCTTTCTGTGAAATTAATGGAATGAGGGGCTTGTCCAGAGGATGACTGAAAATACCTGACTAAATGCCTCTGGAGGAATCTCCCTCTACCACAGACGATAAGGCAAGCAGAAGGAGACTACTGTGCCTCAGTTCAATGCCTGAAGTTAGCCTGCATGATTTTCCACTTCCATTCCCAGGTACATATGGACTTCCTGTTTGGGAAGTCTAGGGTAGTGATGGATTTATTTAGGGAGCAAAGAGGAGAGTGAACTAGCAGCACCCAGAGTGGCAGACACTCAGAGTATTGCGTGAGAGGAATAGTTCCACCAGTTCTGTTCAAGCCAAGGTTAGAACCCATAATACTTCCAAATAAACCAGGGAAAGGGCCCTGTTCGGTGTTTTTCAGTTACTTCAATCTGTAACTCACCAGTTCAATGTGAAACTTCACTTTACTCATATATGTTAATCTTGAAACCTGCTTTTCAAAGCTTTTGTATTTTATGTAGCCACAGTAAACCGATTGGTTGAGGAGCAGAACTCTGCCAGACAAAACGTGGTTTGGTCAGCAAGCAGAAGCACTAAGCTTGCTTTGGGGAAAGCCGACAAATCATGCCCAGGCATGCCTTAGTCTTTTGGTGCAGCGTAAACCTAAGATTCTGTTCTGAAATGACTTGCTCTCATGTGTGTGTTTACAGTTTAATGGTTATGCTATTTGTCAGTTAAAGAACATGGGTGTTGGATACGTATGCCTAAGGGTGACATACGGATACCTTTGGACCAATCAAATCATAGCTCTTCTGTGCTTAGAAAAGGTTGCTTTGCAAACTGATTCCAGCTTTCGTTCAAATGGTCCTAATTACACTTTGCTGTACTTGAATTAATATTCACCACATCTTTGAAAAAAAAAAAAACCAAAATAAACAAAAGCCTTACAACAGAGGAAAGCAGAACAAAATGACCCTATGGGGACACAACTATGCATTTTTCAGATCAGAACTGACTTGCTTCCAGACAGCTCAGATTACAGACAGAACAAGTTCTGATTTGTATGAACTTGCAGAAGAAATGCCTGCCCTTCCACCCACAATATGGTGGGTTTCCAATAAACACATCTGCAGTATAAGAAACGGAAAGCACCGCTACGTTTTCAATACACGTCCTATGCAAAATTATGCTGCTTACATGGCTTTAAACGGTGCTTTTGACAGAGTCGGACACAAGTGATTTATAATTACATGCTGTAACATGAATGTGGGGAACAATGTATGGGCTTCTGTGATATTTGGGTTTCTGTGATATTTAGGTTTCTGTGATTTACATAATAAAGGCTGGTTTTCTGAAGTAAACAGAAACAGGGTTTCTTTCTTTCTGCCCTTACAAATCATGCAAAAACTTACTTTGCATACTTTCTTGGGGGGAAAATTTTATTACACAGGGATATGGAAAATTAATATCACTAAAAATGAGATTTTAAAACAGAAATACATTCTGCCATGCTGATGGAGATCTGTGTCACACGCTGGTTTTAAAAGTTTCAAGGAAACGCTGCATCAAGATTATCTGCTAAGAGATTTTAAAGTAAATAAAATACCAACATATCAACAGATCACAATTTTAGTTTTTCCATAAAGTTGTGGTTCCTTTCCTGAGTTCACATCCTCCACTTCGTGGTCCCCCATAGTGTTCTCCATTCTCCTAACCTGAACCTTGCTTCAGAAAAGTAACTGAACCAGCATGAGGCTCCATCAGATCCTATGCAACACAATGAAGAGATATTACCTGATCTAGACCTTCCCCACTCTTCCGCAGATTCTGAATTTTGTAAGTAGCCAGAGTTGTTCCATCATCCTGGCAGCACAGATCAAGAACCACACAGCCATTATCTTCAAAGGCATTGATTTGGTGGAAAGTAGCAAAGGCCTTACTGTACCACTGCCCTGGCAGCACCTAGAGTGACCAAAAGACAGGGTAAATTTCCTCTTTAAAGATGCAAGCCACACCTCAAAGTTTTCTTTTATCCCCCATTTCATTCCCCACTCATTCCTTGGTATTTGCCTTGTGCCTTTGTGTTACTATAGAATGGCTGCTTTAAGCCAGTAAGTAAGCAAAACTAGATGAAGAAAAGCCAAAGTGTAAAGCAGCCCAGCACAGGCCCCTTGCTGTCATGATTCCATCCCTATAGCAACATTCCCAGGCTATGACTAAGCATTTTATATTCTGTAGTACTTAGGAACTGCATTTCAGTCCCTGTGCTGCAGTCCCAGGAACCCCAAACTACTTGGCCTGCTATTGTAGGGCTGGCAAGGAAATGAATTAATAGAGAAGAAAATGCACAAAGTAATTCCGTTTCTAACAAACCTACACCCATGTCTATAAAGGCTGTGCTACAGTAACTTCTGGATTGACTCATACAGCTATTTGTGGCTGCTACCCAGCAGTCTTATCTTGGAATTCAAGACTCCAGCTATAGCTATGCAGCTGCTGGAAAGGCCAAAGATTCGCCTACCTCCCCAGTGTGCTTATTCACCACGTGGAAGCAAGTATTGTAGTGAGGCTCCCAGCTTATCCCTTCAGAAATGGCTTTCCCACGGAGTTTGGAAGTGATAATCTGCAAAATATTCAGCTTGATGGGCTGCTCAATGAAAATTATGTAGTTTTCACTCATTCCTGAAAAGAAAAGTACCAGGCAAATGGGATGATAAGAAAATCACGGGGGCACAGGTCAGTGAACAGCCCTTTCTGCCTCACAGTAGGATGAATCCAGGGTTTGAGATAGAAAGCATTCTTACCAAAGCTGTGATAGTAGGAAGGTCTCATCTTATCCATTGGAGCAATGGAGCACAGCACTTTTGCTCCCTCTAACGTGTCACTACAGTTTGACTTCTGTGGAGGGACCCGAATGATATTATACCTAGACCCTGGAAAAGAGGAAGGGGGTTCAAGACCACTGAGATGCGAGACTGTTCGCATTCATCAAACCAACGTCAGGCTATGCTCCTTTCTGTTTCCCCAGAACACTAGGGAATATACGATGGGCATAGCTAAACTAAGCAGAAAACAAAAACTCAGTTATCAAGTCAATAAAACAATTAACAGAGGATTACTTAGCAAAAAAAGAAGCTTGAAAGGAAGCAGAAGGACCTTCTCAGTCTAGTAGGATGCTGTCTAATTTTACTGTCTGCACAAATTCCTTATGTTAACACAGAGTATCCCATAATAACAGGATCGGGAAGAAAACCAAGTTCATAGCTTGTGTATCAAAGGAAATGAAAACTTTGAGTCTTGGTGATGACTGACATGCATTTAATAACTCTGAGCATGTGAGCAGGGAAGAATGGTACATTTGAATAATAATCTGTGTTTGGTCTCTCCAGCTGAAAAGGGCATGTGCTTCAAAGCTAGATATTATTAAAGCCAAAAGGAAATGAAAACAGCAAGAATGAAAAACGATCAAAACAGGACAACTGTTCAGTGAACCGGAACCAGACTGTGATATCATAATAAGGGACAGTGGTTTTCAAAAGCCTCAGGCACCTGAAAAAGAAGGCTTTCATGTAACTAATGGTGAGTGCTAGCTCTCAGCAGCCATGTTGGTATAACTAGATCCCAATTAGATGTAATGACTCTAGTTTTAAAAAATTAAGAATAACCCATAAAAGTCAGCTTTGCTGTAAGAGCCAGGTCACTGCAATAAATTCCTCCTTCTCTCCCATGCAAACCCTTATGGTCCTTATCAAAAGCCAATTATTGTAAGTGGAAATCATCAAAATTCTTCGGATGAGGCTTCAATGCTGGATGGGACTTTAAAATCATTCCTCTCCCAAGCTTTCATGGAAAAAAAGAAGAAAATATTCACTGGATATTCACAGGCCAGGGTCAGAAGCATCTGAAAATAATTGCTGAGAGAATTCATTTCTATGGGACAGAATGACACTCTGAAATAAGAGCTAAACTGATCTGCCATCATTTTGACACAAAGAAAATCAGCAATTTCACGGTATCTTTAGGCACTGAAGTTTCTTCAACAACTGCTCCTCGAAGCAGCAGCAAGAAGCGGCCTGTACACCCTGCCTGCGAGCCAGGCCTGGTCATGCTTAGTCTTACCATGTTTCCCATAGGAATTGCCCATGTTGTATGTTGTCCCATCAGACTCATAATGAGGATGAGCAGTGGCCCCATTCACTGCAATAAACTTGCTCCAGTCTACCTGCAAATGCCAAAGATTTTCAGTCAGTATACAAGTTCCCCCTTGTTCTGTAGCAAGTCACAGTCTTCCTAAATGTTGGTTTCATGGAAATCTGAGGAAAAATAGCTTGATGATTACGGCCCTAATGTGGGACTTAAGCCTTCATTTTCAGCAATCTTTCTGAAACCCTTGAAAATTAACAATGTTCCTCTCTGTGTTAATCCTACCACTACTAACAACACTAGCTATTTCTCTGAGAGACATGAACATTACTAACGGCAGGGAGCTCTGACACAGGGGAATGTTGCCCATATGAACATTTTAGCTAGGACCACGTGTAATAACCACAGACAGATGTGCATGAAGAGACAGTCACAGCTCCAAAACAGTCACCAAGTTTTTTAAAAGCACCCATAGATAATCTAAAAAGCGGCTTAGGGGGAATTTATTTTTTTCTTTAATGACAAGATGGGTCAGCAGAGCTGAACATTCAAACTAAAAATATCCAAGCATCTTTTCATCACTGCATTATGGCTTACAAAAGAGATGAAATTTCAAACCGCCAAACTCTCCATTTCAACGTGCAAGTGGCATTCTATACTTAAAAACCAAGTTTCTTCATGACTCACAACTGACAACAGGGAGGGACTCCTGGAATTCCTCCCTCAAGTTCTGAAGGTATGCTGAGTCCAGTACTTTGTGGTATTAAATAGTCCATGGTAACACACAGGCACAGTAGTTAATACTGACTCAGGAATGGTAGAATACTTCCTCGGTCCTTCTCACAATTGTGCAGCCCTGCAAATACTCGTATTCCCTCTAAGGGTGCAGGCAGGAGGACATCCAGCTTATGTTGTCGTTACACGAGCCATTTTCTTCTCTCAAATACATACAGCCTGTGAGATGATGCACTGAACATCTGGGAAGACTTCTACTCTGATTTTCTTACTCATTTGCTAGCATGGGAGAAAATGAAGTGGCAGCTGAACTTTGGCTTGACTTTACATTGACATCACCCATTTGCAACAACGGTTTCAGTCAAGACTTTGAAGGGCTGTTTTGGATTATTTCAAGCTGGGGATGTCAAAGGGAGATAAAGGGGACAGATAGGAAGAATGAAGAGACAGGCAAGAATATAGATTTGAGATCAGTGATGGTAACTTCTGCCTGTGTGCACTTTTATTCTTCACACGCTGGTAGGTAGAGACAAGTCCAGACAAGTAATGAGTGGTCTGGAAGAACGCCAGCTGTACCCAAACGGAAATGAGTCTATCTCTGTCTCTCCCCTTGCTTGCTAGAATGAGCAGTGACTGAATTTTCACTCAGGAGAGCTGCCTTATTGCTAAGTAGATTTTTCAGGGACTCAAGCACACCATGAAAAGATGCTTCTGGCTATGGCCCGGAGCTGCACTGATAATTTCTTTCAGAATCTGGGTTGCCCCTTCCTGCTCTTAGAAACAGCACGGAGTGATTCTCCTGTACCGTAAGCTAAACCCCTTACTCCATCTGCCCATACCTTTTCCTTCGTTTCAAGTGTTTCCGGGTCCACTTTGTACATGAAGACGGTCTCATTGCTGACATAATAGTCTCCTTTATACACAACATAGTTCACGCTGGCATTATCACTTGGTTCTGAAACAAAATCCCAGAGTTGTACACAGCTCTGTTTAAGCTCGCGTCACATTACAGCAAGTTAGACATGTTTAAACAAATAAACCCATTTGCCATGACACTAATCCCTCTGTGATTGATTGGAAATATCTCACTAATCTACAAAGGCACTCAGGAAACTGTCTGCACAGATGAGTTCAGGATAAAAGGACAAGGACTGTCTCTTGTGGAAATCATGGCAGCGAAGCCAAGATAATCTTCATACTTCTGTATGCCCTGTGTTTCTGACCTCTTCTTTCTTCATATCCCTCTCCCTGTCCTCCCTTGCTAAAGTCCTCTCCTCTGACAGCCATATGGCAAGTATTATGTTTGATTTACAGCACTGGAAACAAGAGAGGCAAGACTTGGGCTGCGGGAAGGGCAGGGACACTACTTGGGTGATGGGGCTTGGACAGGGAATGCTGCTTCTTTCCTTTAAAACTGAGTCAGGGAAAAGCCTTTTGAGAGCTACACTTGTACAACAGCCAGAGCTGTTCTTGCTACTCCTAGGGGAGCTGAGGCTCACTAGCCAGGTGGCTGAGAACAGCTGAGCAAAAAGCAATTCCCCAAACTAAACATTTGGGGTGTGATGAACACAGAGCCTGAAGCTGGTACAGGAAAAGTCCAGAGGACAGACCTTCTTGTAGTGAGGAATAGTCTACATGTATGTAAAGAGTCAAATAGGCAAGGGCATGCAGGAATGCTGGAGCTTGGAAAAGAAGATGAGGAACGGTTGACAGTTCTGAAATTTGAGAGAGCTGGGATGGGGAGTTGGAGAGCCAACCAATGAGGGAAGGTACGAGCACCTTTGAAGAGAACAGATGACATGACAGGGCAGGAGCTATCTCCTCAGGGAAGATAAGAAGCAGAAGATGGTCATACACATAAGTAATAAGTTGCAAACTTAAAGGCTGTTCTGGTTTTAGTGGAAAGTACTTTGCTTGCATTTAAGCCTATTTCCTCCTGATATACATAAAATACTATAGGTAATGGTACTTCCATTCCTGTGCAATACCATCCCTCACCCTACTCATATCATCTCCTGCATCTTAGTACAGGAAGGAAAGGATTAGCCCACTTACCCTACAAGCTTAGCAATGCAAGGTGTTTTAAGGGCAAAGCTGAGTCGCAGGTAGAACGGCAGATTGTAATGCTCATTATCAGGACTGCACAGGATATTCTTTGGAGAAAGATTTCTCTTGGAAATTTTCAACAAATTCCAGACTTGAGTGAGCTGAAGTGACACTAAAACATTAAGCTGAACATGCCTTTCCCAGCTAAGTCTGACACCGACTTGCATTTCTTGTTGGTTTTGCTGTTCATCTTCTAAGGCGTCATTTTCTAAATAAAACACGGGCTCGGAGTAGACCTACCAGGCTTCCTCACATCTTCCATTAAACCCAACCACAAGTTCCCTGAGAAAACCTCAGAACATTTCTTATTTCTTAGAAACCCTCTTACGTGGCATCTCAAAGCGTGACATGAAGCGCTCAAAGACACTCTTGCATGGGTCTGGCATTGCCAGTGTCCCAAATTCTGAGACCACAATGCGGTTGTGCTGGCTGTTAGTCAGGTAGGATTTGCTCTGCAGAAACTTGCTCCGGTATGTCACTGTGCCATTCTCCAACTGGAACTGATGCAACAGGGCCATGCCATCAAACCAATGGTTAAATCTTGGAGAAAAATAAGAGAACAAAAGTTGGGCGCTATATAATATTCTCCTACACTGGTCCCTCTTGCCTTTAGGTTTATAATTGTTTACAAAAAGCTAATGCCCAGACTCCATGAACACTTAAACGTGAATAGCCTTGTGGTGAGTCTAGGAAAACATTGAATCGATTAAAATGAATCGAGTGTATTTGTAGCTGTGGGGCCTGAAGTTAGACACTGACTTTCAGTGAGATTTGGGCCCCCTATTTTACCTTTGAAAGTGGACCTGAGGTATTTCTGAAGATGCTATGTATAAGCTTTTGGGTGAAATTATCCACACTGCTAAACCAATCACTCTGCAGACTTCTGCAGACGAAACAGAAATTGTGCTTTACTGTACAACAAGAATAGAAATTACTACTGGAAGCCCAACCACACAAGAAGAAGCCTTTAGCTCGCAGCTCTTTGCAGGATGCTCTTCTCTCTGAAACAAGAAGTCTGAGACACTGAAAAAACATTATGGTCTGTTTCTGCAAATACAATAACATGATCACCATTGGCCAGGTACTGCCATTAGCTTTGTGGGAGGAAGAGCTAGGTTTGTGAAGTAGTTAGAATGGCAGATTCCAAGCCAAAGGCAGTAGTTGCCTTTTTGACCTATTTTAATGTAGTATTTTTCAAAAGAAACAAATCTGCTTCTGAAGCAACACACAATTTAGTGCATTCAACTTTACAAACCCTGCCCCAGATTTCAGGGTGCTTGTGGGAAGGACTTTTGTTAATGACAAAGGACTAGGCGTGTGGATGTTTTAATCCTCGGCTCTGTTCCCTCATTATATCATTCTGAGTAGGTCACAGCCTACTCAGGCACAGCTTCTCCAACCTTAATAAGTTAACCATGCTCCTATTTTCAGAGCCCTCTGGGAGTTTCCAGATAAAAGAGCAACTGTTCTTAGAAGAATGACAACAAAAGCATTTCTTCCTCGCCTTACTTAAAAGGAAACTACAAGGTGCCCCAAACAGCAAGACTTCTGGGGGAGTCCCCTTTAGGTTTAGGCAGAGCTCAGGCCAGAATCATTTGACGAACTCACCAAACCTGGACTTACTTGTCCTCGCCAAACTCAAACTTCCCAGGACCATTCCTCAGAAGATTGCCATTAATCCATTTGGGAATATGTCCTTTGATCTTTGCTGGGATGGGCTGAGGAGTCTCCTCTACAGTCTGTATTAAGGGCGAGATGCATTGCAAGCCCTTGGGACTGTGCAAGGTGATTTGCTCTTTTGATGGCCTGGGCAGGAAATTCTTTAAACCTACAGAGAAAACAATGAGAACAAAACACAGGTAACTGAGATTTTTCACTTGAATAAACAGCCGATTGCTAGAACTTGAGTTCGAATGTCTAGGAGAATAGCATTCAGCATTCTGCAAGCAGCCAAGCTCTAGTGGATATTAGAACTAAAGCTGTGTTCCCATAATACCCCACAGATCCAGAGGGAGAAGAAAATCCAGTGGATTTAACTCTATTGTAGTTAATCCGCTAGAGTCACCTGTTCTGCCATCCAAAGGAGGTAAAAAAAATATGCAAAGATAGGAAAGACGAGAACTTTTAATTAAAGCTTATAGCTGGAATTTATTTCGATAAGTAACTAATCCAATTAAGATATGGATATTTATTATAAGAACCTGTGTGGTTGCCACCAAAAAATATAAAATCTATTCAACGGTGGGATGATACAAAGAGTAATGTTGAGGGAGAGCCCTAAAAATAATCTTCCAGTGATTTCTGACAAGCAGTCTGCCAAACAAATTGACAAAAAGGAGCAGAAAGGAGCTGACTGCTGCAGACTGAAGCCACAAGCAGAAAGATGCCATCAGAAACTTCGTAAAGCAATACGTGTTGCCTTGACATGATAATGTTGCTCTAAACTAGGTGGAGCTGGGCATAACTCAGAAAAACTGCATTCTAAAGCACCCTCTAACTCCACCTCGGTGTGACAATCACAGACGAGTTAAAGACACAGAAGAGACTGGACATAGTGGGAGATTTTCCTGGGACTTGTAAGCTAATCAGCCATCACTCAAGGAGGTTCTCTGTACTCTACTTCATGTTTGGAAATAACACCGAACACATCAGAAGGCAATCATGATCCTTAAGTGGGATATACTGCTGGCTTTTTTCACTTGTGCTGCATTTGAAACCTTCCTAAGGTCTTTCTACTGTTCCACCATTAGTGTTTGGCCTTTAATCTTTACAGCCATATTCATTATTGATTCTTCTCTTGACCCAGATTTTCTCTCTTTTTATTTCCAAAGTAATAAAATTTTTGTAAAGTCCTTGACTGCAAATGCTTTTGCAGAAAAGCACACACAAATGCAAGCAAAATACTTTCTTCAGGGTAGAAAAATCAATACGGCATAGAGCAAGCTGAACATGGAAGACAGGGACAAGCACTATCTATTGCTTTGAGGTATGAAGCATTGCAATTAAAGACGCTGTTCATTTAAACTCTGTGCTATCAGACTGGATGCAAGGATCGCTGTGTACGGCCTCTAGCCTGTGCTATGCTGTCACAACCCTCACTGTGCTTATGCTTACTGCTGCTTATGGATGAAGTCGCTGATGGAGGAACATACAGTTTAACATGAAAGGGTATCTAGGTCAAATCATGGCCAGTGCTACCTCAAACAGCTCTGGCTAGGACTTAATCTGAGCTGGCTTTAACTAAGGGTTTCTGAATCAGTGTTGATAAATTGTGGTATGAAGTTGCTCGTAGTAAGAAGCAGCATTTTTCCTAATGCTGACTGTTTCACAGTGAAGAAATGTTATGCTCCCAGTATTCCTTGTAACTTGAACAGTCAGCTAAAATTCAGCATCTTCCAGCTTGCTAGTTTAGGGGAAGGGATGTACTGAGGCACTAGTTTCCTTCAAAAGAATGTGCTATTTTAACAAAACTGTAGAACATCCTCTATTGAATTAAAAAAAAAAAAAAATCCAAAACATTTTTTCTGCCCATAGTACAAATGCTTTTCTGGAACAACCCAGAGGATTAGAGGAGTCCCAGTGGACCACTCTAAATCCAGGCAAGCCATAGCTTGTTACACAACAAATGTTAAGAACATGACGTTAAAGAACCCCAAGTCTTGGCATATAGGTTGTCATGATTTCTCCACACGGCACATGGAGGACTCTGCTAAACTGGCATTATGTGTAATGCAGAAGACCAAAGACCCACTGGCTGCTGAAAGGTGTACAGGTCAGGTCTCAAACTCACTAATACTATCTGACTTCAGAAGCTCAAAAAGGCAATCGCTGGCATCCCCCAAGAAAAATGGAAGTTGGGAAGAAAACAAACACAACTGATCTGAAATACATTTGCGGGACAGTACAAAACAGATTGAACAGATTTACCTGGTAAGTAAATACAAAATAGCAGAAAAGGGTTATTTCTGATGGAGCCTCTTGTTTAAACACAATAATCCCCTTATTAGGCATGATTATGGGACAAAAGCATCAAGAAGGCATGAACTGATTGGAATGCTGTGTGCTAACAGCGCGCAGTAATTGGCCGCAGGAGCCTGCGTTGCAAAACCTCCACACAAGGATTGCTTTAGCAAACCGTTTAGCTGCAGAGGTGGACTTACCAAGAAAACATACAGGCTGTTGCCTTCCTTGCCAATGCTGTCACTTCCTCACCTACCACAGGCTTCACGTCCACAGATCAATGGAGTCACTTTGCTCCATCCTCACCTTAAGACCATTGAGTCCTGAACTAAACTAGAACTGATGAAGGTTTAGGTGTAAGTGGACCACTGATACAAAAGGGCAGAATGGCATGCAGGCATTTACTCCTGAACCAGGTCTAGTACAGACAAGACAAAGCACTAAACAGAGTCCAGACGGATACTGAACTTCCTTCTGATGTTTTCAGGTAGCAATTCGTTCTGGTTATACTAGTCACTTTCACCACTAGCCTCGGTTCTTTAATCCAGGTGATTAAGTGAAGCTGCTGTGCAATTTACTTGTGAGCCTCTGAAACCATGTGTTCACAACTACAGAGGAAATTTCCTATTTCAGACAGGAGAATACCTGCAAAAGAACTGAGTTTGCAGACAGCATTTTTCTTAAGCTTGCTTCTTTAGAACAGCTACGGACAGGACGGGTGTTAGGTATGCAGGAAGGTAAATTGCAAGATCCCTTCAACGCAGTTCTCTGGCTTGCCAATCCTCAAATCCTTCTTTAGATCTCTAATATGGTAAGTCAGGTAGATAAAGAATTCAGACTGCAGGGCTAAAGCAATTAACCTCAAACCACCAACACCCTTTCCCTCTTAAAATTCAATTAAGTTCTGATTAAATCCTATATGAGGCACTCAATCTGATCCCAACACTAGTGCTTCAGAGTATTTCCTTAGACATAACCACAGAGGCTTTTCGTATCAACAAACACCTGGCAGATTTAGTGACTGCTGTCAGCATTTGCAGACATGCAGCTTCAGTAGGCCAAGCTAAAGTCTGTAAAGATGTAAAGTTTGCAGAAAAAAAGAGAGCAACATGTCCCCAAGGAGATATTTTTGCATCCAAGCAGAAACAAAGATGGCATGACCAAGGATGGCACTTTATCAAAACTTCCCGGAGAGCAGCACAATTACATCCAGGTACTGAGAAAGGCTAGGGGTGGGGTGGGGTGAAGCGGGATTGCTCTGGTGAGTTTGTTCTGAAAAGATTCAGGACAAGAAATGGAAAACTAAAAATAATAATAATAAAAAAATAAAAATAAAAAAAAAAAGCACAGTATTCCACATCAGTGGTCTGATCTGGAAACAAGATGTTGTCAGGAGTTCCCTCGTGATCATCATCTACAAAGCGATAAAGCGTTCGAGAAATGCAAAGGTGGTTGGGTGGGTGTCTCAGGCTCTTTGTAGTGAGTTTACGCAATCTTATCCCTTCTTTCTTTTTTTAGGCAATCATCATCTGTGCAAGGTACTGAGATTTCATCAGTAGGAACAGCAGCAAACAATACAGGCTAATTAGCACACGAAGCTAAGACCAGACCGACAACTCATTCTCCCCATCAGCACATAAAAGTCTTGCATTCATTAAAAAAAAAAAAGAATTAAGCTGCTGCAATACATATGCAGGACGGTGCAATACAGAATAAACACATCAAAGGAAATTGTTTTGTTGCTAATCTGTGAGTGACCATAGCTGTTTTTAAAAAATAATTATTAAAAAACCCACCCCAGCACAGCAGCACATCCTACACTTCCTCTCTATTAAAAGAAACAATAAATCTGAATCAAGCCTACTCTCTATCTTTAATCACAGTGTAATATGAAAAACTGTTACAATTATCTGCACATACTCTGAAATGCAATGAGTAGGAGGAACACAAACACTTCCTACTTGAATGTTCGTGAGCAATTTTAATAAAGGTGTATCACTTTCAGATAAGAGGTCAGTCAAAGTTTCACTTATTGCAATATCTAGTTACCCAAGAAGACACCAATCGTAAATGAGCAACACGTAAATGAATACTGACTCTGCTCTACTCTTCCAGCTACGCTCCAAGACAGAAGAACTTGAATAAGCAACAAATCAAAGCCACTACAGTCCCAATGGGACTTAATGTATTTGCTTAAACATAATACTGAAAATCAGCAGAAGATTACAACCTGCCATTTCAAAAGTCTCATTTCAGAACTACAATTTCCATTTTACCACAAACCCTTAAAAATAGGCCTAAGATCTAAACTTCGTTTGTCACATCAGAGCAGAGGCAGTGCCAAATACAGCACTGTAATTTTCCCTCTAATCTTCTCTAAAGACTGTAAACAGTTACAATAAAATTGTCATAGCCTGGCACTGTTTCTTCATGTACTGCTTCCATTCAAAGAGCAGCATGCCATGTTTTCTCTGCCTGTCACAAACTGACATTACTTACATCCAGAAACAGTAGAATCAAGGAGAAGGATCTTGAAAAAGTTTCTGTACAGAAAGAGCTACCCTGACTGCTTTGGGTAGGATAGCAATCAGACATTAAATTTACTTAAACAGCAAGGAGTGCAACAGAAAATCTTAACAGCAGATAGAGGAAACAAAAGATTTACAAGATATGAAACTGGTATCACACTGGATATAGCAAATCCACTTTGACTTTGACCTACGTATTCAAATCCAAGGCACAGGGACCACCACCGTTTGTCTCCACATGCGACTGCACGGTCTACTTGCTTGACTCAGAAGGACATCCAGGACCAGACGTAGGGGCAGATGTTAGTAAACAGAATGCTCACAGGTGGTGAGCTCAGAGGTGAGCTCCCTTCTTCAAGCTGGGAGCCTGAAGCAAGAATTCCGTTTACCCTGAGCATCTATGCAAATTCCGAATAACCACAGTGCTGTTCCTGTACACACAGAGGATTCTGTAGCCAGAAATCCTCTGGCACAAGATATGGGCCACATTATGGTCCCTGTAGATCACGGACTGGAACAACAGGGCAAGCAAACCAACTTTCCCCATCCCTCCAGCCCAAACTGAATTTGCTGAAGCTATTGATTTCTGCCATCCAGACTGTAGCCATCGCCCTCTGCCTTCCCCAGGGTTGAACCCCTCAGCTCACCTGAGTGTCCCACACTGACTTCTGAACTGAAGTTGTTGCACTTGCCTTGTGTCTGC
Organism: Jacana jacana; assembly: GCA_013400555.1. Lineage (NCBI taxonomy): Eukaryota > Metazoa > Chordata > Aves > Charadriiformes > Jacanidae > Jacana > Jacana jacana. The sequence goes on from VZTM01014677.1 coordinate 246,695, forward strand.
TGGGAAGTCCCCGTGCTTGACTCCTCGTTCCATCTAGCTTGTTGATTTCCCATTGTGAGGGACTCAGCCACCCACTTCCTTGCTAACAGGCAAAGAAGCAAAGAAGAACATAAAGAAAAAGAAGTGACAGAAAACACAGAAAGAAATGGAGAAAAGGAGTGGAGAAAGTCTTTTCAAAAGGAGGTAAGGGAGAAAAGCCTGTGAACTGTGCGTACCCTGGCATATGAAATACCTGATGATTTCCCAAAGACATCTGTAGAAATAGATTCTACACTTCAGGGGTGGGTTTTCTCTGACATGAGGAAAGTGTAATTTCTTCGTTAAACATCGATTTACACAATCAAGTCCTTGGAACTCTTATCTTAAAAAGGCACTATGAACAACAAAGTGTTCCTTTCCTACGAGCTAGCAAAATTTTGCCCATGTCACAGGAAATGTATCAGGCGGAGTAAATTTTATTCCCACTTTTTTCTTTTATTATCATGTTTCACTCAAATGCCTGAATAAGTAAGAAAGGGGTTTCATTTTCATGATCCAACATTCTCACCTTTTAGCTAATCTGAGACAATTCTGTATCAGCAATTTTTTTCCAGGAAGACTTTAGTAAAATTAAGGAATTTTCAAAAAGATATGGAAAATGAGGCAAGAAAATTTGCAGGCTTTTCACGTCCCTCAGGTAATCAAGACAAGAAACACAGTTCATTATGTTCTTGTGCAACTCAGCTTAAAAGCATAAACTTTTAAGCATAAGGTAGAGCACAAGATAATTTAAATTTAGACGATAGCCCCAGTTGAAATAAGATTAATACAGTTGCTGCAATCTGCTAGCATGTCAAAAGAACATAATAAATTTATGCACATAGGCTTTTTCCCCAGCAGGAAAGTACTTTATGACACCCTGACATGCTAATACCAGAGGTTGTTTTGGGCAACATTCCCAATGCTAGACTTACTGTTTGGTCATTTGGTTTACATTACTTATTCTGCCTTTGCATTTTCTGCCTTCTCTCTCACAGCTGTACTTGATGACACACACCTTCCACCAACTTAGTAACAGGTGCAGTAAAAAAGAATAAGCAACAAATCTTCCTAAATTTGTTCCTAAATTTGTATCCATGGATGTGTTCTGCCAGCACAGTAAGTTGATTACTAGGTAGCCCAGAAGCAATCCTTTGATTCTAAATGAGAGGAAAATGCCACCACCATCAAAAAGCAGAGATTCTGGTGAATTAGATGGTGGTCTTGATTAGTTCCTATTTGGTGATAACATATCTCACTCTCCTAGGAGGAAAAAAAACACAACCCAAACCAAAAACAAAACACCACCCCAAAAAAACAAGCAAACAAAAACCCAAACAAAACACCAGCTCAAAGTTCTGCAATGATGACAGAAATTGCAGAGTTGGGTGGTGATAGAAAATCCCTTGGGGTAGTTTCCCACTTGCATGTTCAGATCAAAGCTTCAGTGATGTCGCTGCTCTGAACAATCCTCTCCATTTCACAGCCTGCTTCCACGTCTCACAGCAGCTCCCTTGAAGGGTGAATCTGCTGCCTACTGGTTTTTCAGCTCTAAACCATCAGTATCTGCTAGTAATCCGAGGGAATCTGTGCAATGCACTTGCCTCTCCTGTTTCTCTTTCCAAAGATAAAATAAATAACAGAGAATTTCTGGCTTCTAGCAAACACTTCAAGTTGCTTAGTTCCTATTTGCTGATCCTTAGAAACGAAACCGCTCCACCGACCTGTGTCAGCAGCAGCTCTTAACAGCAACAGAAAACCTCTTTCCAAGATGATGCGATAGAAGGATTTGTTTGTTTATGCATTTTACCTGGAATGAATTGCATCAAAGAGCAGAGGAAATACCGCACATTAGCAAGCAGCAGGGTGATGGCAGACAAAAGGATTTTGGAAAACATATTCCGCTTGGAAGAAAGCATCGGATCGGAGATGGTCAGGCAAAGGTACCGGAGCCAGGATGATAGTGTGCAGCCAGCACTGATGGATCGGCTGGAGAGAGCTGCCCGACACCATCATTTCAGAATAAGAGCCAGGAATGCCCGCCTAGCAGGGCGGGATGAGCCAGCCTGCCCTCCACTGCTGCAGCCGGACCAGACACTCACAGGACAGGGAGGAGACCTGCGGGCAGCACCAGTGGCCCGCAGACCCTCCTGGCAACTGGGCCAGGTGAGTTGCCGAAGTGCCAAGACAGCTAAAGCATACATTACCACCGGTGGGAAAAGTGCCGTATCCCTATTTGCCAGCTGGAGAAATCGAGAGACAGGAGAAGAGGAGGGGTACCCATATATCCAGGCTTCAAGGCAATTCTTATAAAACTTCTCATTGCATCATCTTGTCTTCTTTACCTGTCAAAAATACTTTGTTTTGTTTCAAAATCTGAGTAACCTCTAAGAACCTCAAGGCTTTAGGAATATTGGTTGCCACAGCAGATTAAACCATCAAATCAGACAGGGAAGTACGAGTGACAGGCTGTGCTCTGTTCTTTCAAACTAAGATGGACCCTTTCCAACACATACTAAGAGGAAGCTGCTAGTGCTTCGTGAGTGCACTGTGATGGCTCTGTTTGCTCCGTGTTATTAAGCAGCTCTTAAAAGCTGCCCTATCCCTTGAGAGAGGGCAAGGCAGCGTGTACAGTACTCTAGGGAGCCCATTCCACTGTCCTTAACAGGGGACAGCTTATTACTCATCCTAAACCTTCTGCTGCAAATTAAGCTGATTTCTTCTTGTCCTTTCTACAAAACACAGCAAACACCTGACTACTGTCCTCTCTATAACTTACTGTTCGCATGCCTTCCCCTTGGTTTGTGCTTTCTCTAAATTAAACAAGCTTGACTGCTTCAACCTTTCCACATAGATCAGGTTTTCTTTGCCCTTTATTATTCCTGTTTCCCATCCTGCCCGCTTTGTTTTTAATAAGCAGAGTTCCTCTCCTCCAGCTAAGACCAAAGTAGCACAGCGAAAAGGTAAATAACTATGTTTTTACATCTTCTCTGTTCTACTATAACAAACACATCTTCAGCTGTTGATTTTTTCCATCACCCAATAACATCAGGACAACTCTAGCTATTACTCTGGTTTGTAAGTAACATACATTAATCCCCCTGCTAAGCATAGTAATTTTCTCTTCTCTTTTTTTTACCTCTGTCTTGATTTCAGATCGGCCCTTCATCTTACTGACAGACAGTATAGTGAATTTTCAATATATGTTACCGATAGCATTTGTGGCCCCTCCTAGCTTGCTGCCATTTGAAAAATAAACCGTATTCTCTAACATCCTCCTCCTAAATTATTCAGGATATTATGGAATAAGCGAGGCTCGAGGCAGACCACTGTAGGATGCTATCGAGGCTGACCTTTTAGAAAAAAAAAATGAGTATTCCTTTCATTGGCTTTTTAACTCATTCATATAACCCCTATTTCCTGACTGCTCTCATTTTTAGATAATATCATGCAGGGCAGTGTCACTTATCCTACATTAAGCTATACCTCATCTATCATTTTTCCACAGTCAGCTATTCTGATAAAGGATGTTGGGGTGCTTTTCCAATTTATTGTTCCCCAGCTGCTTATAAATTTACCTCAGACTCTCCTCAGGATGGGACACAGGCTGACTGATACACAATTCTTTGCCTTTCTTTTTTCAGGCTATTCACCCTGATGATGTAAAACACCCACTCTGCTCTTTTCTAGTGCTGCCTTCATCATCAGGTTTTCAAAGACAATTCAAAAACAAAGCGAAGAGTCTACGACTAGCAAAATTGAATTCTGATGACTTCTGGACAGAACTTAATTATCCTTAAATACACCTATGACCTACTCAGTTTGGTCTTTTTCTGTTATGATCTACACTACTGCAACTATGCTGGAAGGCAGTTTCATTTGAAGTAAACAATAACAACTAGCCTTTTCTCAAGGAGTAAGTCTCTTCATTGAATACCTAAGCTGTCTCTGCATTGTCTGTTGTTTCCCATTGTTAGCTTTTTGATAATAGAAGAGCAATGACAGGAACCAAGATTGGTTTTTTCATCAATTCCCAGATTGTGGAGGTTACTCACAGCAAACTCAGAAATGCAAAAAACTCACTGTCAAAGATCCCCTGGACTTTAAGAGGTTTAGAGGTTTGTCTAAAATGTTTCCACATTTAAAAAAAAACCCCAACATTTATAGTCTGTTCTGATCTGTCATCTTAGACCTACTTGTTAATGTACTAAGGCACTGCAGCTTAAACAGGAGGAGAAGCTTAAAGAAAACATAGTTACCAGCTGAGCTTTGCTGATCAGATTCGGCAGCTTTAAAGCCAATTAATTTTCTGTTTAAACCTCCTTTGGTAAAACTGGCAAGCGGATAGTGATGGATGGGTGCCAGTTGAGTTTCCTGTGTAGCTCATTCCTCAGAGGCAGAATGAATGAGTTTTTCATTTCACATCAAAAGAAGAGACTGAAAAAATTGCTTTGTTTCTCCCAATAAGTACTAAAGCACATAATAATAGAGACAAACAGTGCAGAAACATTACAGGGTAGAAAAAATATAGACAACTAGAAAACCAGTAAAATTTTATTTTCTAATGGTTTAGAAGACAATCAGTATGTAATGAATAGTCCTATATATAAAGATATTAAGCGGAACACCTGAGGTACAACCACAAGAAAAACAATCAATATCTTTAGCCGGCAAAGTAATTACGGAAGGTTCCCTTCTATACAGGAAGAGATTTATGGATGAAAGCAACCAGTAAGCGCATATTTCCATTGCTTAAGTATTTTTTGACTTCAAGAGACAAGACTAGTCTATTTTCAATCAATGTTTTAAACTTTCTGAACTTACCATATAAAGCTGAAACTTCACAAAACTATGTATTCTATTCCCTTTACTTGGTCAGTGTTTATTTTTTCATGTATGCTCCCGCAGATTTGTGCGGCAAAACCAGAAGATTTGTTGCTCTTAGCAATTTAAAAACTATTAAAACACCTATTAAAAACTATTTTTAAACACCTATTTCAAAACCTGATGAAGTTTTGAATGACTTCCCTTTGATAAATGGTAACCACACTGTCCATAATCTCAGCTAGGGCCATATTTACTAACTTGACTTTCAATGTCTTTTCAAATTCTAAAATCTTACTGCCACAGAGATCCCACTCTAAATTATAACATGTAATGACAATTAGCTGAATAAGAAATCACTGCAGAAAAACAAGAGTCATCATGTGGAAAGATATATCTTGAATTTAACTTCACTTCAATGCCAGACTAAGCAGCTCTTCAGTTTTCTAAGTATAGTATTACTATTTGTTATTGTATTTTGTGAAGTTTTTAAATGGAGCAAACTTCTGCAACAGTAACACCATGGGTCTGGGCCCTCTTGACCCTCTAAGCGAAGAAAGATTATGTGAACCAGTAGTTTTTTAAGTTCTACTTCTTAATAATTATTAATACTAGAGCCAAAGGTTTGCAGCTTGGATATACTAGCCACATAAACAAAATCTAGATGATCTAAGTCCAGGTGATCTAAGAAGGTTGCATAATTTTCCTAAGCACAAACAGAAAAAAAGGCAGCAAGCTTCTGACTTCACTAACAGGCAGGTATTACATGAAAGCTGTGTAATTTTTCTTTAAAGGCTTACACAAGTAGGTAAATTTTGAAATAAAGACACTTCATAGATGACAATTTAAAACTCGGCTCTTTGTCATCTTTATAGATGATCATGGATTTTTGAAACACCTAGCACAATATTCTAGAAAATTTAACTTCCAAAATCTTC
>VZTM01014680.1:6414-19808 GCA_013400555.1 Jacana jacana
TTATGAGGATCGATTGAGGGAGTTGGGATTGTTTAGTCTGAGGAAGAGGAGGCTGAGGGGAGACCTCATCACTCTCTACAACTGCTTGAAAGGGCACTGTAGAGATATTGGTGCTGGTCTCTTCTCACGGGCAATGAGCGACAGGACAAGAGGGAATGGCTGCAAGCTGCAGCAGGGTAGGTTTAGGCTAGACATTAGGAAAAAATTTTTCACGGAGAGAGTGGTCAGTCAGTGGAATCAGCTGCCCAGGGAGGTGGTGGAGTCACCCTCCCTGACTGTGTTTAAGAGCAGATTAGATGTGGTGTTGAGAGATCTAGTGTAGGGGGGAACTTGTAGAGTAGGGCTGATGGTTGGACTTGATGATCCCAGGGGTCTCTTCCAACCTAAATGATTCTATGATTCTATGATTCTATATAGTGCAATCTAAGTTTTAAGCAATTTTTTGCACTTGTTTCAAGTATGAGATAATCTTTCTTGAATACAGTCATCCTCAAACAGCACAATGCACTTCAGAAAAAGCTTATTAAAACTTTATACAATAGCATTATTATTTCCCTTTCTTTATTTTAAATACCTCTTGATGATCATGCTTTCCTTTCTCATCATCACAGTACATTCATGATTCATAGTCATCCTGTGACCAACCACTGCACACAGTTATTTCCAACTTCTCATTTTCAACTAACAAACACAGAGTCTGCAGCAGTGGCTTGTATTATTAGTTAGATATTAGCTGACAATATTTTAAATTTTGCCCCGTTTCTTACTCCTCAAAGTCATCTAATTATTGCAGTTTAAAATGTGATGTAGTTAGTGTACTAATTAGGGTTTGATTCTCCGCTTCAGCTAAATTACTGACATCAGCAAGTGACTCTCAGTTTTTGGTGCATTTTACAATCAAGTTCAACCCTCTAATATATGCGTTCTTCAGAGTGCAAGACTGGTTTCTCAGCTATCTGGAATGTCAGATTATCATTTCCCTGACAGGAGCTAGCTATTTTGCATTGGTGACTACTGCAGACAATACCTAGACCAAAATGAATAGTGGAAGGAAATAAATATAACAAAGATATGACATATCATCCTAAGAACTTTCTGAATGTGTACAAGCTGTTTTCTGTAATAATTAGTGTCTGTCACACATTGCTTAGTTTATACCCACTACAACAGGTTCTGCTGAATTTCTTGACAGACAAAACAGAACTTCAAAATTACTTAAAGCTTTACTGAATTTGCATTGGTAGGTAGCTTATTAAAAACCTGAAGATCCAGCAGTACCATAAATGCATTCAACCAAGGAAGTGGAGACAGCATCCAGCTGCTGCTATATATTTGAGAATTCTTCTACCCTCAGCAAGGCATGCAAGAGGAAGTGTTCATCTGAGAACTGAGATGCCAATTTTAATCTCTATTCTGATCATTATCTTCTATTTTGTAATAGAAAGTATGAACAACTTGACAGCAGCATGTAAATGCCTGCATCACCAAAAATAGTGTCTGTGAATATCCAGGGTAGATCTAAGGCTTATGATATGGACACACTCATTAAATAATAATGTACTAATTCTGCATATAAATGGTCGCAAACTGGATTTCAAATGGTCGCAAACTGGAGAGGTACCAATAGTAGGGATTTGATGTCCAGTAGTGACCCCTGGTGTTTAAAGTAGTTATAACAACGATAAACATTCCTAGCGGAGAATGCCTCAATTGCTTTGGCATCAGCTGTCCTGTGCACACACATATTGCAGACTCTTCCTCAGAGGTTAAGAAACAACATGTAGCTGTATTATCGAGCCTCGTGTGAGTATCCTGCAGCTCTGTCACAGCTTAATCTTGCAAACGCTTACACACCGTGTCCCTTCGCATGCTACGGGGCAGCAGTTGGTTACAAAGGACATCCCTCCAGCCTTACTGCTCTGATGGCAGGCTTCTGGCTCTGGGCTGCAGGGGAATTTTGCTCAGGCCTTGCCGATTTCCTGATGCATGAGGCTCTCTGCATTCTTGCGGGATACCCTACCTGTCTTGGTCTTTCACAGGGGCGGCGGTAGCAAGCCAATGCAGCCTGAAAAACAGCTATGAAATACTGTGCAATTGCTGGCTTAACCCACAGACCAAAATCTCTGTTGCTTTCTTCTGATCAGTTGCATCAAAATTATTGCGTTGACCTAATAAAAAACGAATCAACTTTTATATCATTACTGTTTGAAGTTAACTGCTACAAGCCACAGTCCACTTTCAGAGAGGCTACTGAATACATGTCTACCAGACAGAATGTTACAAATCCTCCTACTTGCATTTAAAAATAAATTTTTGTTGCAGAAAGGGATTGCTGAGAATTATGTTTTGTCCTGGAACCTTGTGTTTGACACCTGTGTTAGCTTGCCGTCTGATCCAGCCCAGATCTCTGTTCTGTTCCCTTCCCTGTCCTAAGCATCTTCATTTTTATCTCTTTAGACTTGGTTTTGCAGACGGTATGGGGGGATATTGTGCCTTTCTGAGGCAAACTTGATTTTATGTCCAAGTATGTCTATGCGAGAAGATTGCCTCTGGCATTCCTAGAAATAACTAATACTTTTGCAGTTCCTAACACCATTCCTGCTTCTTGACTTGACAAGGCATTTGTAGACCTCTTTGCATGGAACTGAGTTGTTCTAGCAATACCTCTAGTAATACCTCCTTATGAAGGATTGTTAAAAAAGTGAAAGTATTTCTGGTACAATTTAAGTTAACGGCATTACCATTTCACTGCACAAAGAAACTTTTCACATACTTAGGTACCAGCTGTGTAACGCTACCAACAGCACTCTAGTGAGAATATGTGAAAACATGGGCATTTAGTGGTTTGGGAATAAGGGAGAACCAGCTTCACCTCGCTTTTCTTCCTATTTCGTCTCTTTGGTAAACATAAGCTGCTGATTTTGTTTACTTTTGGTCAGCAGCCCAATGACTCAACAGGAGAAGTACTTCATCCTAGTATTTTCAATTTAACTGCTTACAGTATTTTCTCATGTTTCCCATGAAGCAAGTCCCAGTTAGCCAGCTGGGCACTGCTGCATGATTTGTTTTTCAAGACAGCAGCGTTTATTTCAAGAATGAGCGTTTTCAATGGAAAGGCTGCTTTAGCTACACCTGTTGCACTTTTCACAGGCAGACCCAAATCCCAGAAATAATAATTAAAAGAAAAAAAGGCTTAAAATTCTACAACTTTAGGTGAACCCAAGCCTTTCTCCCAGGCCTGTAAGCACTAAAGAAAAAGCATCGGCACATCTCCTGCGACCGCCCCACCGAAGACCGGGCCACTCTGCTCTCCCGGGCGAGCTGAATGCCTCACGGGGAGCTCAACTCCCGCATCGAGGGCTCGACGCAGCAGGCAGGGGCAAGGCGGGGGGGGCAAGGCGGGAGGGAAGTCCGCGGTACCCGCCAGCCTAAGCCTACTGTCCCGCAACGACAGCGAGTGGTAGAACTCCACCCCCGCCCGGCGAAGGGCCAGCAACCCGCACTCCCGCGACTGCGCGCCCAGGCCCCGCTCCCCCGGGACCGGCAGCCAATGNCAGGTTGGCGTGGTGAAGCCCTGGTTGCTGCTGGGTGAGTGGGCCCGGGAGCGGCTGCGGCGGCAGGAGGCCCCGGGACGAGCGGTGGCTGTGCAAGGCGAGGGATGGCCTCGGGGGATGGGGGACGGGTCGTCGCCCGAAAGGCCGCGGCTTCGTCCCGCGAAGCAAGCCGGGGAGCGGGGAAGGGGTCCGGGAGCTTCCCGGGGCGGCGGTGGCGCGGGCCGGGAGCGGGCGTTTAGCATGGCAACCGGCTGGCTTTGTCTTCAGGGTCTCAGGATGCCGCGCACGACCTGGAGACGATGAGGAAGCATAAGGTAACGTTATACGGAAATCGGAATGCATCTGGCACGGCGCTTCCTAGGGGATTGCACCTGCCTGTGGAAGAGGCTGGTGCGGTTGTGGATGGATGGATGGATGGATGGATGGATGGATGGATGGATGGATGGATGGTTGGTAGGTAGATGTCTGAGAGCTTCACAAGAAGCTGAAATACTTCGTTGCCGGACTAGTAATGACTGTTTAGAGACATTGAATGGACAGGTTCCCGCACTGCCATAGGTGTTTCAGTCTCAGACATTAAGCAGCATCAGGCCAGCTTGCCTTATGGGGGTTGGTGAAACAAGAAAAACAAAGCATCAGCTCTAAGTCTGTCCCAAACTTTGGTCTTTTTACTCTTCTCTGTTACAGTAATGGGGTGATAAGGCCTTCGGACAATGGTGCTTCTGCAGGACAGGGAGTGCACCAGTCTGGCATCTGGTGCCACCTAAATGTCACTTCACTGTAAGTTAAAATAATCCACAACCTGGCCATAGCCTGAGCACAGCGAAGGTGGCAGGAGGCCAGCTGTGGTCTCACCTGCCAAAGTGCAGGTATGGCTTACTCTGAAATCCTTCTGCTCCGGTAAATGGTAACTCAGCAGGAGGAACATTAGGTTGGTGGGCTAGGGCAGGCTTGAAATTCGGGTGATCGTTGGGTGGTCTGTTCTCTCATTCCTATTGCTTTCTGGTTTATTTTCCATCTGTGTGCTGACAACTCCTTTTTCTGTCAAAAATCCTTACTTTAGTCTGTGTTTGGTTGAGCACAGATCTTCTCGTTTCCTCTCAAAAGGAAGAAAACTGAAATTTACCACAATATATTTTAACACAGTAAGACTTTGCTTGGAGGAAAGTACACCATAGGCAGCATATATATGTAAAACTGAATGATGCAGTTGTGTTAGTTACAATCTGTGTATACCTAAAGAATAATCCACCTTTGCTACCGCTGATGTTGTTTGCTGTCTTCAGAAAATGCCTCTTTCTTTTTTCCCTTTTTTTTTTTTTTTTTAACTTAGGTTACTCATGTTCTAAACGTGGCATATGGAGTACAAAATGCCTTCCTCGATGACTTTACATACAAGACTATTTCTATTCTTGACCTCCCAGAAACTGATATTACCTCCTATTTCCCAGAATGTTTTGAGTTTATTGAGACAGCCAAGATCCAGGTAGAGTAATTCAGTAATTAATGCTACTAGTTATCCTGTCTAGGTCATTTATAGTAGTTTCTTTTGTCAAAAGAAAGTATGGTACCAAATAAACAGTTTTGCTGTTGCCTTTTTAAATTTTAAGTAGAAAATCCAAGCATTTTCTGGTATTCCTAGAGATGTGGCACTACTGTTAATCCTCATTCCCTCCAATATTGGTTATTTTTAGAATGTATGTCTTGCATGTTTTAGAGAAATGCTTTTTAGGGTTGGAACAGTAGTTAGCTTTACCCATCATAATACCATCATAAATCCAAGTTACTACATCTAACAGAGGGAAAATTTTTTACTTTCTATAATTTACCTGTTGGGGATGTTGTTTTAGATTAGCGGAAAGCCTGATAAGCCTTTTATAGTTCTAGGTATTTTGTCACCAGCTGTCCTTGTGCTTCTCCTTTGTCATCCATTGAAGGTGCAATGCACTGAGCTATGAATCCACATTCTGTTATGTACCAAGGCTGTCAGAGAATTCATTAGTCTTGGAGCCAACCAGTGATTTGTAACTACTAACGAAATCCTGAAAAAGACATGACATAGGAAATAGGGTGAAGGGTCTCCTTCTGGGGTTGCTTGGCAGACCTGTCTGTAACCAAGACCATCCCTGACTCGTATTAGTTAAATTCAGTCTTCCTGTGTAATTTATGGCCACCATAAATTTATGATTTGGTATCAAAACTATGACTTGAAAACTAACTCTTTATTGCACGTTATTCTGCCATATCTACCGTATTCATTATTTATGCAGATTGGGATAAAAGAAGATAACCTTGCCTTAGCTATCTTTGTGTCACACAATGTTCTTTCCTTCTCTCATTTATCATTTATGAGCTATGTGATAGGCATTTTCACTTAGTGACCTTTTCAAGGTTTCTAGTTACGGTTTCCACTTCATTTCTAACTGAGACTTGCCATTCATAACAGCATAATGTTGCTTCCTGCCTCTGGTGTTTATGTTCCAGTTATTACTTTGTGAGCTAAGTAGTTTTCCTGAAAATTTTTACAGCAATATTAATAGTCTCTCAATGGAGAATTGGCTAAAAGACCAGGAAGTTGTTGGAGTAGATGTTCTGCAGAATCGTGAAGCATGTGATAGTAGTACGTGGAGACAGATCTCTGGATGGTTTGAATCACTGTATTTGCTTTGTCAAAGAAATATTAAAAGAGCCTGTGATAAATGGTATCATGAAGTGTTCTTCTATATAAGTAATCACAAAGAGATGCTACTGCTTCATCTCCTAACGTGGGGGAGGAAGAGATGCTCACTGGTGAGACAGCATGATATATGAGAAATTATTACTGGAACTTGGTTAAATTGATGGAGTACGAGACCACTTAAATCTGAGAATGAAAGTAAAGCTTGCACTGTTCAGTAGGTCACTGCCAGCTGGTACTTGTCACAGGACTGACTTTTCTAAAGCTGTAAGTTCTCAAGTCTGTAGACACTGTGGTACAAATTCTGATGCCAATCAGAGGTTATCTTTTCTTCTAGGCTCCGTGTTAGCTGGCAGATTTTCCATGACATGTTAGATGACCCATGTCAAATCATAGTGCTATGGATGAGGGATGTAAATTTTTATTTTTTATCTTTCTGTTTAATATCTAGTCATAACACCTCTAAAATCTTGTCTTTCCAGGCTCTAAGAGGAAATCTTAGCTCATTCATGAACATCTTTCCTTACTGCTCACTCTGTCCCTCCTAAAGAGTAAGCCCTGGCACCATTGCAAAGTAAAGTGAATCCTTAAGGAGCTACCACTAGCCCATGGCTCTTCACCAAAAGCTTTGGGCTTCTTTATTTCTTTCCTCAGTGAAGTTTTTTCTGTTTCCACTGTGTATAACCATTGTTCCTTATGGTGGAAGATGGTTTTGTTTCTCCCTGTATAAAACAAAAATTAAAACAAAAAAACCAAGCTACTTGGTCTTGAATCTTAAGAGGTTCTTGCAAGACCGTGGAGCATTGCTGTGTAGGCTAAGATTAGGCTATGACGATCCTAGCAGGGAGTTCTTGGTAAATAAAGGTTCATTTCATATCTGCAGTCTGGTGGTTTTATTTTTGTTTGTTTGTTTTATTCTGTATTCACATCTAACACAAGTTTAGTTAAGAATTACATGGCAAATTCATCTTCATATAAAGGAACAGCAGCGTGTAGCAAGGAAAGATAAATGTTCCCAGTATTAAATTGGATTTAATGTTATTGGCCCTCTTCACTCGTGTTCAATGATTTTCAGGTTTATCTTATGGACATCACTGTATAACTTTTGGCAATGTATATCAGAACACTCATTAAAAAAACAACCAACCTTACAAGAAATGTGAAGGAGGAAAATAAAGCATGAAGTGTATGAAGAAAAAAAAAAAGATGACTTTCAATGCTTGGTTTTTTACCCTCAGTGCCACTGCTAGATACTGATCTGGATTATGGCACATGATGTCTGAAAAAAAAACAACAACCCACTGAATCACTAAAAACTACTCCAGATATACAATGGGTAGTCTGCTTTGCACTCTGCTCTAGTCCGTGTGGTCAGGGAACATGCCCCTGGGAATGTGAGAAAGGGATTATCTTTTCTAGCAGGCAGTGCTAAGGGGATGTGATTTCCACCACACACAAAACACCCCAAAACAATGACACCCCAAAACAATGGTCTTGTGATTCATTGTGCTGGGATGCAGGAGCTTAAATGCAGTTCTCAGCTCTGCCATAATCTTTTTATCTTGAGCAAGTCATTCTTCTGGTGTCAGTTTGACATTTCTTCAACAAGGATAATAACACTCAATTTCATAATTTTTTGTCTTATTTAAGCTAGAAGATTTTTGGAGCAGGAACCATTTTCTGCTCTGTATGGTTAATAACATCCCAGATAATTGCAACTCCCAGATCTGTAACATAATTCATAACCTTCCTGGAAAGGAACCCTGATGGTTACAAGGCCTTTTTTTCCTTTGGGTAAAGATGCTCACTGAATAATTTGTGCTTGCTGTGAGCACACAGAGCAGGCTGTTTGTGTCTAGAATACATCTCTTTAGCCTCAAATCTCTGAGCACGTTGTGTCATGTTTCAGTATTGTCGTGGTTTTGACCAATTGGACAGATGATGACCCCTCCTCCCCCCCCCACTAAGGAAAAGAGAGGAGAGGAAAGGATTAAGAGATTCAGGAGTTTAGATAGAAACTAAACTACTTTAATGAAATATCAATAACAATAATATAATAAACAATAAAAAGAAAAATTAAAAAGAATATAAAAGAAAGGATAAAGAAAAAAAAAAGTATACAGTCTATACAAAACCGTATCAGGCTCCCAGGACGATGATCACATCACCAGCAGCACCAGTGAATGTCCCAGGCTGGACTCGGTGACCGGCAGGAGCTGGATCAAAGGCAGATGAACAGACAGGGTCCTCCCCAGACGTCGGCCATTGAAGGAAGGAAAAAACTAACAACCCCTTGATCCCTCAGCTTTTTTTACTGAGCATGATGCGGATGGGATGGAATACCCTAATTGGCCAGTTTTAGGTCACCTGACAAAATTACCTGACCTTGGTTGTTCTAGCAGTAAGTATAAGCAAGGGCCTCTCTGAATACCATCCCTTGGTATAATCAGGTCTTATCACTGTGAGACGAAACACTCTCTGAACAATGTGCTGTTAGTTTCAGACTTTAGTTAGTTAGAAGAGGCCCAGCTAAAAAAGTAAAACTACTGAACAGAAAATTGGTTTGTTTTGCCTCAAACCAGGACAAGTATGTTTATTCAAAATATGAAGATTCTATGGATTTGGGGTTATTTTCTTGTGTGAAAGTAGTATTTGGTCAACAGCTTGGACCGAGCCTTTTCCAGGTCCTGGTCAGGTGTACAAACATGACATCACAAAGCCTGGGCTTTGCAACCATTGCCCAGGCCACACTAGACTGCCTAGTTGTCTTTTAAGTAGGATGAAAAGAATTATCCTGCAGGATGAGCCTGAATTTAACCCCAAGGAGATACATTTGTGAATTTAGGGCAAGTTCAGTGGTGTTGGATTCTGCACCTTTGTCCTCTAGTTAAGAGACTTGCACCAGTTGTACCAACCACTACAGTTGTACTGACAGTGGGGGGGTGGGTGTAGAGATTTGTCACAAATCACACCATATCTTTTCTGGTTTTTCTCTTCCTATGCACAATCCTCTTTACCCAGAATCTTCACCAAAGAACTCCAGAGTAGGCAAGAAGTGTGTGACTGAAACTACAAGCTGTTCTAAGATCTGCTGCTGTGCCTAGCTGTTTGCTCCCTTGCTGTTTTTAACCTAGTAACGAGATACAGTCCATACTGGCACGAAATTTATTTTTAAATTGGCACCCAGTTAGATGAGATACGTTAGTACCCTAGGTGTCTGTGAGTGTGGTTTTTACAGGAGGGGCTGCTGCAAGGTCTTGGGGAAGGGGACAGAGGAACTTTTTTTTAGTTCTAAGGTATGAAATATTTGATAGCAATAAAGTGGCTTTGCTTAGAAAAAATATTTAATTTGGGGCTTATATATCTGTGTTTGGAGTTACTTATATGTGTAAATGTTTTGAACTCAGAAAGGAACTTTTAATCCTAATAGATTTAATGTAAAGTTTATACTACTAATTGGAATTTAATGAATATGCCAACTGATGTTTCATTTGTTTCTTGAAGGACGGTGTGGTACTGGTCCACTGTAATGCAGGAGTCTCTCGTGCAGCGGCAATAGTCATCGGTTTTCTAATGAATTCAGAAAGACTGAGTTTTGCTAGAGCCTTTTCCTTGGTGAAAAACGCAAGGCCTGCAGCTTGTCCAAATCCTGGCTTCATGGAGCAGCTTCACAAGTACCAAGAACAGAACATAAACGCAAACGGAAGCATAAATGACCACGACTGATCAAAAGGGAGATTTGAAACAATCTGTTTTGACTATACGGTAACAGAGGTTGGATGTACTTTAATCTGACATTTTGCAGTCCCTTTTCACACATGCATTTTGAAGTTTTTCTCTCCACTTTTTTCCTGTGTCCCTCCTTCAACCCCCCCTTTTTCTTCCCAGCATATTGCACACATAAAGGCCGAATGGTTTTCCACAGAGTTCAGAGATTGATTTTGCCCAAGAACAAGCTCTTCCTAGAGTGCTAATAAAAATATAAAGTTCAATTTTCCTTGAAATATTAGAAAGAAACAGAGTGATGTTTTTTATTGAACCATTAGAAAATGCAGTAATAGAGAAAGGAAATAAAATAACAGAGATAAGTAGCCCTGTTTAAACCAAATTATACATTCTACTTACTTACAAAGTCTAGATAATAAAATGTTCATATAATAAAGTACCCTTGTATTGGTTTTTAAACTTACTTTGCAAGAAGATTTTTAATTTTGTGGGCCAGCCAGCATTAAGTATTTTTGGAAGTTAAAACAGTCTTTGGAGGATGCTCAAGGGGTGTAGGATGCTTTATGTCTTCCCACTGTTTCTCATCAAGTAGTGATATGAAGTGCACTAACACGATGTTTTCAAAGTGCTGGAACCAGGCTGCTGGGGGTTTTGAAGATCTTTTTGGTGGAGATAGGAGAAGCGTTTATAAAACCCTCACTTTGCCTCATTGCTGCCGCCTTTCCTTTGCACTTGGCCCTGCTTTGCTCTCCCCTCCCTCTGTCGCACATGGCGCATCAGGAACAGACCCCATGGGATGGATAGGTGACCTCGGTCCTCCTGACAGTCTCAGGCTGGAATCACGGTCTTAAGATGGTGTATTTTAAAAAAAGGTTAAAGCTGTAAAAGATGTTAATAGTATTTTTTGTGGCCTTCCTGCCAGTTCTAAATAGTTTGATATGTTAATATGCAGTAAAATAAGCGCTGTGTTTGGATAGTTTGTGCTGAGGTTACTGGAAAGGTCTGGTCTGAAGAGCCGCTGGGGTTTATGGCGCCGTGGCACGGGTTTGACCTGTCGCAGGTTGTTGCCTAGGAGCTGCTCTCGCGTCTCTCCCAGCGTCGCTCCTGCCCAGTGGTAGTGCAGGGCGGGGGTTGCCCTCCCGCACGGCACCTGCAGGGCTCCTCAGCTCCCCCTTACCCCGGGAGGGCCAGTCTCTGCCTTTCCGTGTCCCCGTGCGGCTGTCGGCCCGGGCAAGGACAGAAAACGCCGCTCACCCGTAGGAGAGCCGGTGCCACCGCGCGCCTCGCCTGAGGCACTGGCTTAGCCCCACGGGCGGCCCAGCCGCGGGAGGGGCAGCCGGCCTTGGGGCGAGGCCGGACCGTCTGAAAGCGCCCGGCAGAGCTCCCGGCGCCCTTTCCCCAACGGCCCGGGCCGAGATGGCCGCCTTCGCCGCCGAGCCGGCGCCCGCAGGTAAGGCGATCCGCGGGGCTGCTCGCCTCCCACCGTTTC
Source organism: Jacana jacana (assembly GCA_013400555.1). Classification (NCBI taxonomy): domain Eukaryota; kingdom Metazoa; phylum Chordata; class Aves; order Charadriiformes; family Jacanidae; genus Jacana; species Jacana jacana. Next base: position 17,861 of record VZTM01014680.1, read on the forward strand.
GCTCCGCCTCTGCCGTGTAGGGCTGCTGGCTAGGGCCGGGGCTGTCCCCCTGCTCTAGGCTGGCGGAACGCGTCGGGGGGAGTCCAGGTGCTGCCGGGCTGAGGCGGGGTGGTGGGAGAAGGATGAGCGCCTTCCTCTGGGGTAAAGCGAAAGGGGCGCGGGGTTGAACCAAGCAGCCGGTGCTCCGTGGTACGGGACCCGTCCCTGCAGTACTGTGAAACGCAGGGACGGCTCCGGGGTGTGAGGGCAGGGCTGTGGGGAAGCCGTGGAGTGGCCGGCGTGAGCCCGCGGTGCTCTCTCGAAGCACCCCGGCGTGGAACCGGCCTGCAGGGGAGGAGAATCCATCCTTGGCGTCATCGTCTTTACATCTGAAAGCCTTCGAAGCACCCGAACCCCATAAGTGCCCACTAAATCATAAGCTTAGCAGTCACCAAAGCTTCTTGGAGTTGCAGAAAAAATGCTAGATGGCAATAGGCTTTACGTGCTTGGAAAACTATTAAAGGTGTCTTAGTCGCTTACTGTTTTATGTTACTTTAATAGAATGACCATTTAAGCAATGGAAAAGGCTCGTCTCTTATTTTCTGTGTTTTTAAAGTATTTTATTTCCTTAACACAGGAGCTGAGCCAATGACTCTTGGTTCCCCAACATCTCCAAAACCAGGAGCTAGTGCTCAGTTTCTTCCTGGATTCTTGATGGGCGATTTACCTGCACCAGTGACTCCACAGACACGTGCTTTAAGTGGCCCTTCACTTGGTGTAATGGAAATGAGGTCTCCGCTACTTGCAGGTCAGAAGTTGTCTAACTCTTGTCCATCCCCCACAAATACAAGCCATTACTTATGATAATGAAAAAAATCATGTGAATCTCACCTGATTGTTTCTAAAAGGGTTTCTTACAGTCCCAGAGTATCAACTCCAGCAAAGGGGCAGCAGTAAGGAACTAACACAGGAACTCCCCAGCAGAGTGGTTAAGTATGTCGCTGTAACTGAAGACTTGCTGGGAGGACAGTGTTCTGTAGAATACACTATAATGCTTCCTGGATGTATAGGAAGTGTTCAGAGATACCTCAAGGTTCTCTGGTCCCTATGCTACTTGAAGTCCCAAAGTTTACAAAATGGGAGAGCAGATGCTGGAACTTCATTCTGTCTAAATGCAAGCTCATCCCCGCTCTCAAGAACTTACAATTTACTGCAATGCAAAATGACATGGAAAGGGAAAGAATCTGGAGAGTAGGAATGTAGCAGCCTGCACAACCTCTGTGTGCACCGTGGAATGGCTCTTTAGCATGAGGAATGTCTCGAGTCTTGAAAGCCTTGCTTTTGTATCTTGGCTAGAGAGGAGTTAGTCTCTTGAAGCGCTTGGGAGACACCACCAAGCTGCCTTAAACCAGGAAGATGTAGCCATGCTCGGATCTTCTTAAGTACAAGTGGGTGTGACTGACTGTCCATGGTTACTGAGAGGTCTCAAAGTTCTAGATGACACTTGTGTAAGGAAGCAGGTTGTGACACCTGTGTGAAACTCTTACCTAGAACATTCCAACCTGAAGAGTTTGGTGGGCCAGGTGGTTTTGTAAGCCCCCAGTGAAAGAATCACGAGTCTTTCCTGGCCAGATCTCCGGTTGAAGTTTCAAGAACAAGTAGCAGTGGAGGAAATCTCCAAGATTTCTCAGGCTCTCCATTTGTTCCTTTTGATTCCAGGAGGATCTCCCCCACAGCCAGTAGTTCCTACACATAAAGATAAAAGTGGTGCTCCACCAGTTAGAAGCCTGTATGATGAATTATCTAGTCCTGGACTTGGTTCAACACCTCTAAGCTCAAGAATACCAGTAAGTGGCTTAAATACTGGCTCGTTCTTAGCAGAAGATGTAAGATAGTTTACTGCTTCACTGAATTATTTTAACTCGCATTTGTCAGCTGTTGTCACAAAATGCCCAGTGAGTCTTGTGCT
>VZTM01014682.1:324-12579 GCA_013400555.1 Jacana jacana
ATCTTTTTTAAAATCAGCCGTACAGAGTTTCAGATTAATCAAATGTGTTTCTGGAGGATTTGGGATTCAGAAGATGCAGACAAAATTTGTGTGGATAGCAGTTTGTGGTTATTGAATATTCAGCTAATTAGAGTTTTCTTCTATCAAACACAGGAAGAAACATTGTATGTTTCTGTCACATCTGATCATGCATATCATTCAAACATCAAGGAGGACTATTCTTCAGAATTAAGAATGTACCCATGGAACGTATCTCCACTTTCTAAGACAAAAGATGGCTATATACTAATGGTAATATATGATGAAACTGGGAAAAACAAGGAATATTTTATTGTTTATTTATTTTATTTTTCTGTATTTATTGAGAGAAGATACATTTCTTATAGAAGGTAAAGGAGTATAAATGCTTCATATTGTCTTCTTATCTTCTCTAGGTCATATCTGGAAATAAAAGGGTAAATAAAGAAGTTCAACAGAAATCTCACTGTTCTATAAGGACAAAGTGTTACTTTTATGAAAAACTTTAACAATGAAAAAAAGCAATAACAATCTTTCTGTTAACAGAGGAGAAGAAGAGAAAGTGAAAAAACCCCACATCTCATATGGTTAGTTTACTCAAAACCACATTTGTGGTTTATAGTTGCTTTTGAGTAATTTTTTTAAGGTTCTATTCAAGTCACCCAACAAACCACTAATATTGATTTCTGCTAATACAACACAAATGGTTCCCACATAAATTAAACTTAGTGACAGATAGTATAACATGGTATAGCAGCATATTTACTCAATTATAGATAAGAAAATGCTATACGCAAATCTACCTGTAAAAAAAGAAGAAATCAGAATGATGGCCAGTCTCTTTCATGTCATTCACCAAAAAGCTCCTTCCCAGCTGTAGTCCATCCAACTTTTGATCCAGAAGTTCATGTCACAAAAAGATATCCAAATCATTGTAAATTTGGGTTGCTTGAGCTATGATTCTCCTCACCACAGTACCCACAGGAAGAGGAGACTGCTTCACGTACTAATCCCACCTGTTTATATCTATATGTATTCAAAATTGGTAACTTTTATGTAGATGTCAAAAGCTTAATCATATAACTTGATAATACCATAAAACAGAACAAATAAATATGTTCTTATTAAACTTGAACACAGTTCTGAAACATTTCACAAAGAAAAAAAAATAGGACTGATTTTTCTATGTACACAAAAATTCTAGAGAATAAATATATTTCTAAGTATTTGAGATAACATTTAATAGATGGAAATGGTCTTAGATTTGGAGAAGGAAATGAAGCAGGATTATTTTTTTAACTGGTGTTTATAATTATAATTACAATTATAATTATAAAATATAAGCTCATTTTAGCCACTGCCCTGTTTTCCAATGTGTTGAGAGCTCAAACATTACCACACAGGTCAGTGGAGGTACACAATGACATGGTACTTAACATGAAAATACTAAGAATAATCTTATTTGTTTTATATGCTTCTGAACAAAAAATATTTTAACATTTCTTATAATTTTCATATTTCTTAAATGCCATGCCCATTTATATGCTAAGAAAGTAAACAGGTATCTCATGAAACTTTAAGAATAAATAAATCCCACCTTTTTTAAAATTTAGTTTAATCCTCAGAATAAATAAAGTGGTCAATTAAGATCATAGGATCAGAATCAGAAATTCAACAGGAACTATAACACTCATATCATCTTTTTCTGATTATCAAGCTAACCTTGTTACTAAACTGATTTTTCAGTAAAACTAAGTAGATTTGGCCAGAATTTTCTTTTACCTAATACCAGTTTATTTCATTTTCTCTGCCTTCATAAATCAACATTTTTCAGATGCATAATGTGTTTTTCTTGTGACATAATGCATTTGAATGTATTAATTTCTCTTTATTGATGTACTTATGAGTCTTAAAAACGTAGAATTATCAGAATTTCTTTCTAAAGTAATATGTTGTGTGCCTTTTGTTGAAAGATATTAATTTTGTGAACCAGATGCACAAACACTAAGGGAATCATAGAATCATAGAATCATTTAGGTTGAAGAGACCCTTGGGATCATCAAGTCCAACCATCAGCCCTACTCTACAAGTTCTCCCCTACACCATATCCCTCAACACCACTTCTAATCTACTCTTAAACACAGTCAGGGANCTGCTTACTTCATGTAACAGTGGTGGTAGGAAGTCTGTCAGGTTGCTGGAAGGTTGTAGGAAGAGTGTCACTAAGACAAAGGTATCAGTGAAAAGAATTATGAAAAGAAGAAAACTGACCCCTAAATGTTCAGAGGGGAAAAAGGAAGCTTAGATGTGAAGATTTCTATGAAAAATATTGATTTCCCTTTTTATTGAATACATTTTGTGTCCAGCACAATTGTGCAATTCAAAATAATTTTTTTCTGTAGCTTATACTAGGAAAAAAATAATTCTTTTACAAATAAAATTACAGCTCTCAGTTTCTTCAATCAAAAGCTTTCTAAATGAAATTCAAGATTAGCTTTTTTTGCTGAAGCAGTTAAATGATTTAGCTGTTCATGGTGCAGTCGTTTCCTAATTATACTTCAGATAAAAGAATATTTTAACCATCTTGCATACTGCAAGCAAATAAAAACATACAAACTTATCTCAAAGTTCTTGCTGATCATTCAGTTTCATGAGCTTTTTTACAGTAAGCTAAAATAGAAGTTATGAATGCTACCCTTTCATTTCTGAGAGATGTTTAACTTCCTTAGTATAAAGCTCTTATTGCCCATTCAGTAGAAATAATATGTTGCTTTGCACACCTTATAGGCATAAAGCTGTTGAAGAAGCTATTCTTCAGAATACTGCAATCAGCTCCAAGACCTGGTTTCTAAAATCCACAGGTGTTTTTCTCAGACATTATGCCTGCTTTTTGAAAGACTAATCTAAATTATTTAAACAATTCAGTAGATATGTGCACTTACCCATATTCAGTGGTACTCATTTATTTCTAACTTTGATCTCTGCAGTCTCAGTTCAATAAAATATATAATCACATAAGTGATCATCAACACAGTGAACTAACAAACAAAAAAATAGAGAAGAGTATTGGGCATGGGAGTACTTACATAATGGAAGGTACTCCTGATTTAAGATTTTGGGGACTGAATCAAGCATCTGGTAGGTAAAAGAAAGATTCATTCATGTTGTATGTTTTATGTTTAGGGCCATCAGTATAATGGCTCAAATGTGAAACATTGTCTGTTGCTCTGTGCACACTTATATAGATTTTTACAGCTCACAGAGCGTGATTGGGTATGAAATATTAACAGCCTAAGAGAGTCTGGAAACAACTGACCGTCATTACAATGCTGTCAACAAAACAAAACAAAACAAAACAAAACAAAACAAAACAAAACAAACACAAAACAAAAAAAATAATTAATGCACTTTCAAGAAATAGCCAGAGCAGATAAACCTGGAATGTGACTATCAAATCATTAACTATCCAGAGCCATGTACATGTGTACACAATCCTGGGAAAACAAGCAAAGGGTATCAGACAGTTACAAAACCACTGTCTTAATAATAAATAAGTATGCTCACATCCAAAATGTTATTTTTCAGGAAGTTAACAGCAATGTACGCCTATTACACAGTGATTTAAGATTGCTGTTTATAAGCATTTTAGGGTTTGCTCTCATTGATACACTTGACTTTCATATACCGGTAAAAAGAGCCTAGTTTGTAGTACTTTTAGTGAGTTACTAATTGGGTTTGAGCTACTGCCACTGGAGTCATCTAAATACATGACTAGTGGGAGTTCCTTGATAATTAGAGGTGATAGCTACCATAAAAGTGTTGAAATTACAAGTATAGAAATGGAGGCTTAAATTTTAAACGTATTCCCAAATGTATATGTTAAAACAAAATAATTATATGGTCTCAGGAAATTCTTTATAGTAATAGTCAGAATCCTCACATGCTCAGCCCAGTTCCTGCATGATATTTCATGTCCACAATTCATAGTAAATGTCAGAGTAAATTTATGGTACAGAAATGCATACAACTGCCATCATTCTGAAGCTTAAAGGATTAAGGGTTTATGTTTACTTGGCTGTTTTTCTGAGAGACTGTTTTATGATTACAAGGCATAGACAAAGATAAATTCAGCAGTTGTGAGATAATGTCACATTTTGCTATGTAATTACTATTACCGCCACGGAAATAAGAGCAAATATTTTGATAAGGAAGAAACATGAGGAGAGATGCGAAAGTGGTCATCTAATCAAATGAAATTACCAAATTCATCTAGTTAAAAATTTGTCTAAAAATGATAAATAACAGTTTACAGAAAGGTAACCCTTTCTTCTTAAAGGTAACCTTTTCTTCCTGCAACCTAGACGTGGTGGCCCGTTCAGACTAGTTCTTGCACCAAGTCAGTTTTACAGCCTTTTCTTTTTTTTTCTCCCAAGACACAAGTAGGATTCATCTCCTGCAATGAGTCCATAAAAATTGAGCAGGATGTGATTGTGTGACTCAAATTGTGATTCAAAAGTGTCCTGGTTTGAGGAAAGCAGAAGATTCCTATTACAGTTTTATAGTAGAAAACTCTTCCACCTCTTCCAAGAGGTTTATGAAAAAAATCTGTGATTACAAAATTCAGATTTCAAATACCTTCAGCAGTCCATTACTCTTTGGGTTTATTGTTCTGATTAGCTATTTTTTAAGAAAATTACTTGAAAAATGCAGCTGAGAATTTAGGTGGATGGAATCTTCCCATATATTTCGGAGAGGAGTATTTGCTTTGCTTCTGCTTTTGCACTGTTTTCTCAGGGCCCAAGTTATAAATACTGTATTTACGTATTTATGCAATGGTTCTCATTAAGGGATCCTGTGAATGAGAACTTTACAGGGTGAGCAACTCAGAAATTGGCTCTTCTGCTGAAAAGCATGTTATGTGAAAGTACAGTTCTGAACTTCTCATTACACAGTAAATCACTGATTATTTTTTTTTAAATTGTAAGGGTCTGCACTTTAAACTGACATGTAGAACTTTTGGCTGTATTTAAGACTAAAATAAGGAAAAAATAAATACTGAATACGATTACAGTTTTATTCCCAATAACTGGAAATTATTTTTTGTTTTGGCATTGCTCAGAAATGAAAATGATACATTTTAACATTGTAATTGTCTTTTAAAATATGCTAGGTTTTAAAAAATAGGTCTTATAGGTGAAAATATAAATTGATAAAATTAATCCCCTCCAATACCATCTTTGAAATAGCTGGATAAGTAAAACACAATTTTGCTATGGAAATGGGAATTATTGCTATAGCGGCACTATCATTTCAGCAAAAACCTACCAATAAGTTACCATAGAGTTTGATTCACTGCTAAGTATTTTGAAGCTTTTCTAGAATGAAAGGCTGAGACAGCTGTAAAAATTGAGTCTCCACCAGTCTAGCTGATTCAGCAAGGAATTAGCCATGCTCAGGAAGTCCTTTAAAAGATACTCTATTCTGAGGCATCAAACCATGAAAATGTGTTGAGCTACTGTAATTGAGCAGTGCAGAACACATGTCCACATATTAAATACTGTGGGTTAAACAGCAGCACAAAATCTCTGCCTCATACTGGAGACCTTATGGACAGTCAATGTTTCTGTCTTCACAGATCAGTGGGATGAGAGGATCAGGCCATGATTTTGAGTCTTTCTGTTCAGTCTTTCAGAATGGTGTTCACTTTTGGTTATAGAACACACCGAAAGAGCATTTTCTGGCCCTCCAACAGTACAAAGAGTGGGATGACCCTTCTCCAGGGTGCTTGTAAGAAACTGCCAGTCTTATAGTCCTTCTCCTCTTGAAGTGCTTAACCTTCTCTTCGCAGTTTGGCTCCAACATGTAATTACATACAATTATCAGCACTTTGATTGTAGTGTCCTCAATTATATTAAGAAAAAAGATTTAACCTTCATGATTTGGGGGAATAAAAGTTGAAAATGTGAATACCAAACAACAAAAAAACAGTTTAAAAGAAATTAAATAATATAAAATCCATTACTGATTACTCAGCTTCAGGAATTATGTAGGTATGGACTCATGTTTTTTAATAGTAAGGTGATAGCAAATAGACCTTCAACCAAGTCATTGCTGTTAACAGTGCTGCGTTATTCTCCTGCACAATACAGCAAAAAAAAGCAAATTTAAAGCCCCTAGGGTACTGTCCTGGAGTATGGAAATTCTAGGCTCTATTCTCTCTCTATAAGATAAATTTAGAAGGTAGAAGTTACTTTACTCTGATCAGCTCTGCATTAGCCTTCATACTTTCAGATCTGTCAGTGTATTTCATCATCTTCTGTACAAAAGGCACATGTAATCCTATTTTAGCACACATTATTTCATCGCCATGTTAGTCTTTACATTTCAATTATCCCCTCACTGCAGATCCTGTGTAACTAAGTTGTAGCCTGAGTATTTGTAGGTAAAACAACTATGTATTCAACAACACAGTGGCACAACCTGCACTCTCATTTGTATGAAAAAGAGTTCATATGCTTCTGCATAATAGGAACATATAAGACAGTGCTTTCTGCAGTCATTGAGTAGATTTCCACATAGGTATGGACTTCCCCTGAAGAGACCAAACTACTGCTTCCTGAATGGATTATGTATAAAGATGTCAAGAATTGTTAGTGTATGTTAGGGAAACTTTGCTACAATTTAGTTTAAAGGATGTGTAAATGTGCAATCATGGTACAGTTATGTGGAAAGTAATTTGCTAAGTGGCCTTGATTTGGGGAGTCATTGATAACATAAGCATGGTGTTTATTTCTTATCACACTGTCTTGATTGTCTAGGTGACCTGAGTCAAGTTGGAAGGTATCTCTGAAGAGAAGGTATTTTCTGTGCCTTGCAGTAATTACATTTCCTGGGAACTACTTTTAAAATTGCCTTTTACATGAATTTTTGAATAAATGTAGGAGAGTTTAGAAGAGAACATATTTTTTTTTTCCTAATATTCTGATCTTCTTGAATTTGTAGCCATTAATTTTTTACTTTCCATATATATGATTGTACATACTGGTTTTAATTAAAACCATTTCAAAGGGACATTTCAATTTCCAGTTTTACAGAACGTGTTCCAGTGCACTCCCAAATATAAGCTAATAGAAGACAAAAATATCACGTATCAGGGAATTTCAGCTAGAAGCCGCATAACTTTAGTGGTATTGCTGTGGCCTAAAAACCCTTGTCTTTTTTTTTTTCATATTTAAGGAAAATTAAAGGATCGAAGTATACCAAGATGGGTGTTGTTTTAAAAAATTGTGTTAGATTCATACTGCCAATTTATGGGCACCTATGAATTTAAAAGTACTATCAGAAACAACCACAGATTTCTCTTTATGTCCTTAGGCCTCTGTAGTCTGCTGCCATCCATGTACTAAATGGAAAAAAAGAAAAGAACAGAAAAAAAGTACTGTTTTCCTTTTATCCAGAATGTTTGCCATGTGGGTCAGCGTATAGCTACTTTGAATTTTCTGTGAATTGTTTCCTTTAGTAAATGATGTCAAATCTCCAATAAGCTATATCACAATCACAGTTGGAGATGTCCAAGTTCTACCTGGAGAATAAGGCTTATGAGGATCGATTGAGGGAGTTGGGATTGTTTAGTTTGAGGAAGAGGAGGCTGAGGGGAGACCTCATCACTCTCTACAACTGCTTGAAAGGGCATTGCAGGGAGGTTGGTGGTGGACTCTTCTCACGGGCAATTAGCGACAGAACAAGAGGGAATGGCTGCAAGCTGCAGCAGGGTAGGGTTAGGCTGGACATTAGGAAAAAGTTTTTCACAGAGAGAGCGGTCAGTCATTGGAATGAGCTGCCCAGGGAGGTGGTGGAGTCACCCTCCCTGACTGTGTTTAAGAGTAGATTAGAAGTGGTGTTGAGGGATATGGTGTAGGGGAGAACTTGTAGAGTAGGGCTGATGGTTGGACTTGATGATCCCAAGGGTCTCTTCCAACCTAAATGATTCTATGATTTTATGATTCTACCTATTGCTCAAGTGAGTCATTATTCAGCATCTTTTTTATTATTATTTTGATGTATATAATGTGCTAATGAGGCTGTCTTATTTCAGTTTATCTGGTTGAACACCATCTGAAATACCCACATCCCTCAGATTTTTACTTATTCTTAGGAAGTATAGTAATGTATCTTTCTAATTTTTTCCCCATCAAAACTTTCATATCTGCTACACTTATTTCTTAATTCACTGTGGCTTTGAGTCATAAAGCTGAAGAATATTTCTCATTGGGTGTTTGCTTACATTTCTTCTTTCTAGATCATTGTTGATGATTTTTTTTTTTTTTCATTTTTTCTTTCCCTGCTTTGGAATGGATGTACACTATGGAAGATTTATTCTTTTTGATCTCACATTTTATTAAGAAAAAATATCTATTGTAGGCTTAGCTGGAATAAGATTAGACTGGAAAATGATTTTTACTGTTCCTATTTTTCCATCTTCATCTCTCCATTTTCATTTTCCTTAAGAGTTGCTAAAGCAGAGCTATACACAAATAACATAGAGCATAGGTACTCTCAAGGAAAACTTTTGACATTCCCTCAGGCTCTTTCCTACATCTGGTTATTCTTCTTTGGTCATATTTGCCTCAGTTAGAGCTTTCTTCATACCTTTCTACAGCTTTCCTGGATGTTTTATTTATAGCAAAATTAAATCAGGAACATGTACCATTTCTGGATTTTTTTATACATAATGATAAAATTGTTTGAAGACAAGATATAATAAATAGTCGTCTTCAGCTTGGCTGAAGGTTAAGTGAGTCAGAACTCTTCCAATTCAGTATTTAATTCAGTACAAAGATCTTAGTATAATATGTTGCTTAAATTATCAACCTTATATCATAATGTTTTTATATCTCTGTTATTTGACCTAATGAAACATATTACCTTTCCCCTTTGAACCTTGTCTCATATTTCCTTAGACTTTCAAGATGACAGCAACGGTGCTATTACTATTATATTTTCAGTAGCTTCAATAATATTTAGAAATTAGAAATTAGAATGAGCTCCATTTGCAGAAGATCGGACATGCACATAATTCAAGCAATGGACTAAAATATATTGAACTTGAATTTGCATGTATATACATGAGTTTGATAACGGAAAAATAAGACTTTGTTCCATCGTGATGTTCTCACGGGGGCGTACGTGGCAGTGCCATTCTATGTTTTCCTACAGCTTTTTAATATACACTATTTAAACCATGCAAAATGGTAAGAAAATCAGATTTTTTTCAGCAGTTCAAATGCTAGGCTTGCAACAGTTTAAGGTATCTGTGCCTTTTTGATTCTTTTCTCTGAGATACCAGTATTTATGTAAACCTGAGTCTATTGAATTCGGCAGAATTATTTTCTATTTACACAATGTGAGAGAAGAAAAAGGCCGTTAGTTACAGATTTCCCATCCAGCAGTGTATTCCTCTCTCATATTCACATGCATATGTACACACATAGCTATTGATATGAGCATGTAAAGAGTCCATTTTACTATTTCCAGATTCTGATAATACAGATGTTAATTTGCATATTTGGAAAAGGTAGCTTTCATCCTGGCAAAACAGGGAGAAAAATCATGAATCTTGTCTGATTTTATAACTCTTGCAGCATTTATTGCGCATTGGTTTGTTCTATGACTGAAATAGAGGAAAAAACAAATCTCTTTCTGATCTGTCTCTGACATCAGTCACAGAACTGTTCGTAAAATAAATGTTATTCCTGTGTTTTAGCAGGCTGTGAAAGTAAGACTTGAAATGGCTGCCTGATTACAACCTTAACACCAACACCTCCTTAATCAACACTCCTTAACTCCCTCCAAATAAGCTCTCTATGATGTTATGATTTATTATATTGACTATGGCTTTTTTCCATTTTGCTTTTTAGGATCTCTTAGAACGTTGTAATTTAGTTCCTCCCCACCCCCTGCTTCTCCTTAGTGAAGTGGCTGCCTTTGATTAGATTTTCTAGGATTTAGTTCAGAGGGAATGTATTTTTATTCAACTCCAGAAAAAAAAATAGGAAAAAAAAAGTAAAAAAAAATTTTTAAAAAAGTGTGAGTCTAAAAGAATAGGCATTAATAGGTTAACTGCCAAAATAAAACAAAACAAAATCCACAGATTTAGACCTTTGATGTAATTTCTTTTAATATTTTGCTTACTACATAAAATATAGGAACAGAATTTTTTTCTCTCCTAGTCACTCATATTGCTTTTTGAGGAAAACCTTGAATCAAAAAGACCGTAGATTTTTGAAGCAGAAGAGGCAATTTATTCACTGTAGTACCTTTCAAAATGAACAGCTATTTCTCAAGAGTTTTTGACCAATTATAAAAAGAAACATGTCTTCTTATTTTGAACAATATATTCTCCCTATGTGGAACAGATTATATATACTAAAGGACATGTTTCTATTAATACCTAGTAGAACCTAAGTTGAGCTGCAGTACATCAAAATACTATCTTAGAAATCAGAACATAATCAGAAAATATTCCAGACAATTACAGTCTTCTGCAATACATTATTAGCTGTAACCTTGATCTCTAACCCTGTCATATAAAAAGTTTACCTGGTGGGCATATTATCATCTATCATTTTACAATGTGATTTTTTTCCCCTCAGATTCTATTACGTATATTGTTTTGATGCTTTTGAAACAGATACACAGTCAGACAAACCAATTATCTTACTCCTTGTCTGCTAAGGATAAAAAAATATGTTGTGAAACTTACCCTATAGGTGATTTACATAGCCATCTAAGGATGGGGAAAAGTTTTTAATACCTTTTATTATTCCATGCTATTTTTGTGACTGAGAGCATGATAAAAATGCTATTTGTTATTTGCTGAAATAGCTCTGGTGCTGGATTCTAGTTATAACTGGTACTTTGCTTCAGGAATCAGCCTCACTTTGGTCTATTAAAATTTGGAGTAAGTGTAACAAATACAGTTGTGAAAACAATTAATTAATATAATACTTTCATATGATTTAAATGTGAAGTTCTATTGGGACAGTGTTTACTTACATATGGCATTATGATGTCAAAAAAATTGCTCTTTGAAAATAGTTCCAGATAATATTGAATATAAACATTGTCACTCTTCGTACATTCTCATGTGTTTGATTGTGTGGATGTAGGGAAAGAGAAAGGTGAAAATTACAACCCCTTCACATCTTCTAGAGATTGCTGTCATTCAACAAATTACTTGAAATTAATTTAGGATTAACATTTTCAATGACTGTAACAGAATCATAGAATCATAGAATGGTTCAGGTTGGAAGGGACCTTAAAGACCATTGAGTTCCAAACCCCCTCCCATGGGCAGGGGCATCTCCCACTATATTCATTCTATAAGGTCTTATGAAAGAGAGATACAAATTAGTATATTCAGTACTTCCATGTTGGTTTAGGTGCTAAAAGGAAATCCCATTCCATATGAGTTGTAAGTCTTTCAACTACTTCCAGTAATGTTGGTCTGATAATTGCAACCCACTTTAACTACCTGTGCATGACAAATTCATCTCATTAATCTTGTCATCAACATTCAGTACTTCTGCCACTAAGGGGAAAAAGAAAATGCCAGAAACATAGTGGGAGGAGATTAAAGTGCACCAGTAAATATTTTTTCCCTCTCCAGTACTTTTGGAGTTGGCCACATTAATAATGTGGACCAGATGGGTTACACCCAAGAGTGCTGAAAGAGATGGCAGATGTGCTGGCCAAACCTCTCTCCATCATCTTCCTTAAATCGTGGCTGACTGGAGAGGTCCCCACGGACTGGAAAGTGGCAAATGTAATGCCCATCTATAAGAAAGGCAGAAGGGACAATCCAGCAAACTATAGACCTGTCAGTCTGACCTCGATACCAGGGAAGATTATGGAACAGGTCATCTTGAGTGCTATCACCAGCCATGTAATGAGCAACCAGGGGATCAGGCCTAGTCAGCATGGGTATATGAAAGGCAGGTCCTGCCTGAAGAACCTGATCTCCTTCTATGATAAGATGACCGGATTGTTGGATGGGGGGAAGACAGTGGATATAATATTTCTGGATCTTAGCAAAGCATTTGACACTGTCCCCCACCACATTCTCATGGAAAAACTGGCTGCTCATGGCCTACGATGAGTGTATGATCTGCTGAATCAAGCACTGGCTGGAAGGACAATCCCAAAGGGTGGTGCTCAATGGAGTTAAATCCAGCTGGC
>VZTM01014683.1:0-12081 GCA_013400555.1 Jacana jacana
CGCTTCCCCTCCCCTCGGTCCCCTTCGCTGGGCGCTCCTTTAGCACACCCCCCCCGCGGCGCTGCTCCTGTCCTGCCCAGGCATTTGTTCCTCCTGTCGGGAGGATCCCACTGGGCAGCCCCTCGCACTGAGCCGTGTGCTGGGGACAGCAGGGCCCAAAAGGCAGTATGACGGTCTGTTCTTTGGAACACCGGGGAGAGGGGTCCTTGGGGAAGGGTGCTGGGGGGCTCTGTGCCCCTTGGCACACCCTGAAAGGGACAGTGTCAGCAGCTGCGTTAACCCCCACGGCCCCAGGCGCTACGTTGGGTCTCATTTAGCCGAGCCACGCCAGAGATGCTCAATGCCCGAGATTCATTCCTCAGGATCCTCCTGCAACCGTCTGCCGGCCCGGCTGTCCGGATCCGAGCGCTCCTCGGTTACCTGGCTGGTGGAGAGAGCAGCGTAGGGTTCCTGGGGGTCCTCCACTCTGCCGGCGGCACGGAGCAGCTGGGAGAGCTGGTCTACGATGCCCAGGCCCCGGATAAGGCTCTCTCGCTGTTGAAGAGCGTCTACTCTTTTCTTCTCCTCACTCTCCACGATATCCTGGGGTCGCATCGAGTCGTACTGCATGCGCCGCATCTTGGGGAAGACAAACCCGAGTCACAGCACGGTGGCAGCCCTGGTGAGGCACAAGAGAGACGAGGCCTCCGTGCCCTGAAGAGGATTACAGACTTGGGGGTGGAGTGGAACAAAGATCCCAGTGAGAGCCACAACAGGGAAGGGACAACACTGGTGCTTGGGAGAAGGTCCCAGCACAAGCTGACAGCTCTCTGGGCTTCACGAAGGGGAGTCCAGCCTCGTAGTTGTGTTCCCTGGGGGACACCCCAGCCCAGCACTGTTCCCAGAGCCACCTTACAGCCTTTGAGGGCCTGTGGGCAACCACTGAGGGGAACAAGGTACCTTTCTATCCCACATCCTGGTGCTTCTATAGGTGAGGCGGGTTGCAGGAGCTGTGGCTTTATTATGGATCTGGGATTTCTCCCCAGCTGACTCTCCAGGCAGCTCTTCCTTCCTCTCCGTTTTCTGCTTCCTGGTAACAGCTTTCACCTTCTCTTTTTTCATGCGAATTTCCTCCAGCTGGTGCCTGCCATGGAACAACAGTCTTGGTCTCTGGCTCAGTAAGAGGCATCATAGCAAGATGCTATTTACAAAGCCTTCAATTCCAGGACATTTTACTGCAGTCAGAAGTTGTGTAATGAATAGACCATAGTAAAAGTGAGCCGAGAAAAAATTCTTCCCAGCAAGAGTNCGGCCAGGGGCCCTGCTTGCGGTAAGGGATGCTCTGGCCTCGAACCAAGAGGTTGCCCGTGGTGGCAGGGTCTGAGCCCAGGCTGGCCAGCAGCTCAGCACCGGCTCTGGGCTTGTGCACGAAGGGCTGTCCCGAAGGCTGGGCTGCACCTCCCAGCAGAGGGAGGGGGATGAGCGTCATTACACGGTGCGTGTCCTGGGCCCTGAGCACATCCCAGAGGAACTGTGGCTAGAAGGAAAGAGAGTGGCTATGGCTTAGCTCTGGAGGCCTGGGCAAGGGATGGGAAGGAAAAGTCTTCTCTAGTCCTCTACGAGCACTTGCTCAAGCGTCGCCCTGCGCTTTCTCCCCAGGCGTGCCGTGCTCGCCATCCTGGATTGACACCATCTGTGGGGTCATGGCAACTCCCTGCACCGGCGCCGAGACTCCTGTCCTCTGCCCATAACACCAGTCTGAGCTGGAGCAGGGGTTGTGGGAAAAAATGCCAGAGTGGGCTGGGAATATTCAGTGATGAAAGACCTGACCTGCCTCCAGAGAACCCTTTGCTGCTGAAAAAGTAACCCAGATTTTAGGCAGAGTTTGGGTTTCAGGTTCTGCTCTGCTGTGTGTGGTAGAGGAGCAGCTACCATCAGCTCTTACAGATCACATCCCTCCTCAGGCTTTTTCTGCTAAATTTCATGGCCAGGAGCAGGAGGCCTCTCTGGGAACAGAGGGTGCCACTGGAAGAGGCCGTGGGCCTCGCAAGGGTTTTCATTAGTTGTAGGTCCCCTTTCCTGACACGGCAGGTGACAGCCACCAGCAGTGCTCCAGAACAGCTCTCGCAGCCCAACGCAGCCCAACACAGCCCAACGCAGCCCACAGGCAACGGACCGCAGGCTTCCTCCTCCCCTGGCTTTAGACCTGGTGTGGGAAGCCTGCCATGCCGGCAGCCGAGGCTCAGCTGGAGACAACGGCAAAGATCTCCTCTGGGTTCAAAGCCCGGCTCCCTGGCACCATCCGCTGCAAAGCCCAGCTCCTTCAGCCCCGCACAGCCGGGGAGGCGGCGGCTGTGACACGGCTCTTGCAGAGCAAGGGTGACTCTGGAGAGGGAGCCCCAGACCGAGGGCTGAGCCCTGCGGGGTTTTGGGCCGTTCCCGGAGCGGGGACCGGCCTGATGTAGAAGGCAGGATGTCTGTGTGGAGGCACTGCTGTTTGCGGTGCAGAAGTTAGGCTTTTAGGCTTCCCTCCTCCCCCCCCCGCCCCGGACATCCCNGAAAGGGACAGTGTCAGCAGCTGCGTTAACCCCCACGGCCCCAGGCGCTACGTTGGGTCTCATTTAGCCGAGCCACGCCAGAGATGCTCAATGCCCGAGATTCATTCCTCAGGATCCTCCTGCAACCGTCTGCCGGCCCGGCTGTCCGGATCCGAGCGCTCCTCGGTTACCTGGCTGGTGGAGAGAGCAGCGTAGGGTTCCTGGGGGTCCTCCGCTCTGCCGGCGGCACAGAGCAGCTGGGAGAGCTGGTCTACGATGCCCAGGCCCCGGATAAGGCTCTCACGCTGTTGAAGAGCGTCTACTCTTTTCTTCTCCTCACTCTCCACGATATCCTGGGGTCGCATCGAGTCGTACTGCATGCGCCGCATCTTGGGGAAGACAAACCCGAGTCACAGCACGGTGGCAGCCCTGGTGAGGCACAAGAGAGACGAGGCCTCCGTGCCCTGAAGAGGATTACAGACTTGGGGGTGGAGTGGAACAAAGATCCCAGTGAGAGCCACAACAGGGAAGGGACAACACTGGTGCTTGGGAGAAGGTCCCAGCACAAGCTGACAGCTCTCTGGGCTTCACGAAGGGGAGTCCAGCCTCGTAGTTGTGTTCCCTGGGGGACACCCCAGCCCAGCACTGTTCCCAGAGCCACCTTACAGCCTTTGAGGGCCTGTGGGCAACCACTGAGGGGAACAAGGTACCTTTCTATCCCACATCCTGGTGCTTCTATAGGTGAGGCGGGTTGCAGGAGCTGTGGCTTTATTATGGATCTGGGATTTCTCCCCAGCTGACTCTCCAGGCAGATCTTCCTTCCTCTCCGTTTTCTGCTTCCTGGTAACAGCTTTCACCTTCTCTTTTTTCATGCGAATTTCCTCCAGCTGGTGCCTGCCATGGAACAACAGTCTTGGTCTCTGGCTCAGTAAGAGGCATCATAGCAAGATGCTGTTTACAAAGCCTTCAATTCCAGGACATTTTACTGCAGTCAGAAGTTGTGTAATGAATAGACCATAGTAAAAGTGAGCCGAGAAAAAATTCTTCCCAGCAAGAGTGGTCAGAGCCTGGACTGGGCTGCCCAGGGAGGGGGTGGAGTCCCCATCCCTCACTGTGTTTTGGAGTCCATGAGATGTGGTGTTGGGGGATCTGGTGTAGAGTGGGGCTGATGGTTGGACTCCATGATCCCAAGAGTATCTTCCAACCTGAATGATTCTGTGATTCTATGAAACGTGTCAGGAGTGCTTTTAAAACAGACCTCACTGCAGTAAGAAATGCCCTTGAATTGGGCTGTGCCTGCCAGAAGGGTGGAGGGCACCAGCACCACGGTGCCTCCAGAGTCCATAAGTCAAAGGAATATTGCATTTTCAGAGGTACCTGTGGAAGGAACTTGCTCTGCTGCGGAGCTGTAGGGTGTGCAGCCACCTCCCCCCTCCAGCTCATGTACATCCCTTAAGCACAGAGTCCTCCCCAGGAAGGGATGAGAAGCGAGCGGCCTCCGTGCCAGCTCTGCGAGGAGCGGGCTTCCCGCTGGAGCAGCCTACCTGGCACACTCCTCCCGGGCCTTGGATGACACCGTTTCCTGGAAGAGGGAGCTGCTCTGCTTGAAAAACGGCTCATACTTCTCTGTTCCACAGGCTGGGTAGATGCGCCGGTAGCCGCCCAGGTGGGAGTCCTCGTACGTCTCGGCCTGGGACAGCCAGGCAGCCTGGCTGCTCTCCAGCCCCTCACGCCTGCAAAGCGGGAGAAAGCACGGGGAGCTGCCCTAGGAGGTTCCAGGGGCTGTCCTGGCTGAGGGACAAGCTGGCACTTCCCCCCAGTCTTTCCCCGTTGGGGAGCCTGTTTCATGTGGGTGCACTTCAGGGCACCAAAGCGACCCACGCTTCTCCATCCTCTATGTATAGAGTGCCGGTGAAGCGTTGGAAGATCTCTTCCCTACTGCCCAGGCTCACACCCTCTCCTTTTCACCCAACTACCCCCGTTACCAGAGAAGCTCAGCTAAGATGTGCCTGTTCCTGGAGTACCTGCCACCCTGCCTGCTGCCAGGAGCTCTCCTCGCTCGGGGGAGCTGGGAGCAGCCGAGGCTGAGGGACATGGAGCGCAGGGCTGACACACTCTGCGTCTCCAGCCCAGAGTCATCTCGGGTCTCTAACTGAAATGGGAGCTGGAGAGAGCTCCTGCCTCACCCTGCATGGCAGGAAAACCTGGAGAGCAGGCTCACCGTGGCCTCAAGAGGCCATGTGGATTAATTAATCATGAAAGGACATGCAGACAGAAAAGGAGGAGAAAACTCTCAACCCCGGGAAAGGAACTCTGACGTGACAAGGAGGCACAGCCTGAGGGGGGCAGCTCCCTACAGGGCCCAGAGGACCAGGCACCTCTGTGACCAGAGACGAGCAGTAGCTCTCCCTGCAGGATGCAGATGGCTTGGGCGACGTCTCCTCAGAGGCCATGTGGTGCCACAGCCTCTGGGAGCTCACATTTGGAGAGACCACCTTGGCTTAGCCCTGCTCCACCATGCCCCTCTTTTCTCCCCAGGGAGTGCAGCTCTCTGGGGAGGAGCAGTACCTGGACGCACGGAAAGCCTGGTGGCCCTGCAGGAGCCGTTCCTTTGCCCACTGCTTGTCCTCCTCCAGCACCCTCCTTTTGTCACAGGCATCCACATTTATCAGCTTGATGGTGTCACAGAGCAGAGCGTCCTTCACCTCACAGTCCAGGCGAGAGTCCGTGGTGAAGCTGGGAGCGTGGTTCACCTGCCAAACCACGCAGCTAATCCCACCCGGCACCTCCCTGCAGCCCCCGCCCGCCCCACCGCTCCCCTCCCACGGACGTTCCTCCCTCTGGCAGCCACAGAAAGCATGGTGCTGTGGGCAGCGGCAGGTTCTGCCCCATGGCGTGATGCCCACAAGAGCTGCGGGTCACTCAGACCCCACACCCCATGGGACGACCATGGGGCAGCGATCACAGACTTAGGGGGCTGTTAGAGGAGTCCTTC
The DNA here is from genome assembly GCA_013400555.1 of Jacana jacana. NCBI lineage: Eukaryota > Metazoa > Chordata > Aves > Charadriiformes > Jacanidae > Jacana > Jacana jacana. The sequence continues at coordinate 5,512 of VZTM01014683.1, forward strand.
AGGAAACTCTGCTGTTAGAGAGGGTGCACAGGGAATGGGCTCTTGGGCCCTGTGGTTGCCTCGCCCACAGCAGGTTATTTGGCTACTTGTCTTAGCCTGATTAATTTTGCAAACGAGGTGGCCCCTTTTAATCAAATGAGTTCTGTTCATCCCACCACCCCTTGTTCTAGAGCCTCCCCCAGATGAGCCAGCTCTTGGATATCTGCTGCTTCCAGAGGTGCTTCAGCAGAGCAGAGACTCCCTCCTCACCTCTAGCAGCCAGGGCTTCAATTTTCTGTCCAGCAAAATATCAAAGCCCAGTATCTCAAAGCAGGCACAGCCGGTGGTGTGGTTCGGGAAGCAGCTCTGGTAATTGTGCTTGACAACAGGGTGAGCTGAAATAAGAGTCTTTATAATAATATCTTCAATATCTTCCCAGAGTTTTGTGGTGTTGTAGCTGTTATCCATCATCCAGGTGTTCAGGGTGGACAGTTTCCTGCGTGGAGGACAGGAGATGGTAGGAGCTGACCTGTGATACCACGTTTCCCCCAAGAAAGATGGAAGTAAAGCCTCCCCAGTGCAGCTTTCCTGGGGGCTGTGCACGGGGCGCTGCGGTACCTGGACAGGACAATACCTCTTACTGCCCGTTGTGTCATCCTGGACAAAGTTCTCATTATGTTTGTTGATAGCATAATTAGTCAAATGCATGCAGATATCACCCTGAGAGAGGAACCACAGGAGACAGTCATTTACTCATAACCACAGAGTATAAGCAGAAACAGCCCTATCAGCATGAATCCAGCCACCAGCTTCACCCACTCCCCTCTCTTCTCTGTGCTCCTGCAGCACAGCCAGTCGTGCTGGTGTTCCCTCTCCAGGCAGAAGTTCGAGCTACCAGAGCTCTCCTCTCCTCTCTCCGGGGGACAGCAGAGGGGTCAGCTCCACAAATGCCATTCCAGCCACAGCCCCACCACTAAACAAGGGGCTCCCCAGGACAGAAGCTGCAGCAAATTCCTGCAGATTCTTCCCCTTCTTTTATTCACCCAAAGCAGGAGACCTCTCCAAGACACGCACGTGTCAGCGGGAGGGAGGGCACACACAGCTCTGGGAGAAGTGGGCAGGCAGCTGAAGCCCCGGGTATCTCTCAGGGTATCAGCCCGTGATGGTAGCACAGCCATCCAACACCACAGTCCACCTTCTGCTGAGACCTTACAGGTTACAGACCTCTGCTTGGAGATGGGCACAGCCAGACCCTGCCCCTTGCCTTCCCAGTTCCCCTCCCCATCTCTCCCAGTACCACCAGACAATCCCCAGGTCCCTCTTTTCCTCTTGAAGCACAGGCAGACAATGAACTGTACGGAGCTGAGAATGCTCAGAAAGGCAAGAAGCAGCAGGAGTGTTGCCCAGAAGTGCCTTGGGGTCTCTGTCCTTGCAGGTTTCCAACACCCGACAGGGTGAAACCCCAGGAACCCAGATCTGAATTTATTGTTGACCCAGTTTTGAGCAGAAGGTTGGACTCGAGACTTTCCAAGGCTCCTTCCAAGGGACACGACTCCACGATTCTGTGGTAACACCAGGAAACAGCCCAAACATGGGGCCTGGGAACCGATCTACTGCAGGCACTCCTGAAATGCCTCAGGTGAAGAGGAGGTACAGAGGGAAGGGAGAACAGGAGAGGAAAGAACTGGGTCCTGTGAGACCCACCAGCCTTTTCGGGGTCTGGAATGCCACTAGGACAAACTGGGGACTAAAACCTACAGGCACTATATGAGTGGTTTTGGAAACTTCCCTTTTTTTACCAGGTTTCTGCGGCTGGGGTCGATGTACCTCATGGTGGCAAACCGGGCCAGACCCTCCTTGTAGACAAAAATCCTCAGCGGGTCGCAAGAGGTGACCAGCACATAGATACGCATGTCAAATTTAAAGCCGTCAATCAGGAAAGGCTGCGGGTAAGAAGGAAAAGGGCAGGAGCGAGTGTGAGACACAGAAAGGCGGCTGGGCCTGCCGCCAGCTCCTCCCGCCTGGCTGCCCCGCCTGCCGGGCTTGTGTTCCTCCTCGGCAGCAGGGAGGAAGGCAGGCCTTGGCCCTGCCTCTGCTGCACCGCAGCCTCTGCTGCACCGCAGCCGCCCCCGTGCCCCTGGCAGAGCGGGAGGACACGGGAAGAGCCGGGGGACTGCAATTTCCAGCCCCTCCCCGATACCTTGGCGATGTACTGCTGGCAGATGATACGCTCTCCGTGCCTGATCTCCTCAGGGCTGCGGGTTATGAAGATGCCTCTCCCCTGGCAGCCGCTGTCGGGCTTGCAGATGAACGTTCGGTTTTTCCTCAGGCGCCTGTAGGCCTGGAAGTCTCCGTAGCTGCGCAAGGAAGGGGTGACTGTTAAAAGCTGCCAAGAAACAGCTCCTGGGGCCAGTGCAGCCCCAACTCCCGCAGCAGAGGAGTAGTACAGCTGCCCCTCATCTACACCAGTTACACGCTGGTCCTTGAGCAACGGGTAATGGGTGCAAGCTGGAACAGAGGAGGTTCCACTTCAATATGAGGAAAACCTTCTTCATGGTGAGGGTGAGGGAGCACTGGCAGGGGCTGCCCAGGGAGGTGGTGGAGTCTCCTTCTCTGGAGACATCCCAACCCCGCCTGGAGGCGTTCCTGTGTGACCTGCTCTGGGTGTTCCTGCTCCAGCAGGACTGGACTGGACTGGAGGAGCTTTCAAGGTCCCTTCCAACCCCTGAGATTCTGTGATTCTGTGAAAACTCTCTTGGTTCCACCTTCTACTTGCAGACATCTCCACCCGGAGGTTCACCTCTGTGCTCACAGGAGCCAGTGAGATTTTGACTCTGCTGCCGCAGGGAGGGCAGGAGAAAACACACAAGCCCCAGCTACAGAGGAGGAGGGAGTCACGAGTCTCCCTCTCCTGCCAGCCCACCAGCGAGCGGGCAGGAGGCCACGGCCGAGTGCTGTGCGCAGGGCACAGGGGCTCACGAGCTCAGCTCCCGTGTCTCCTTACGTGGCTGATCTTTGAGAGGGACTCCAGAGGCAGCGTGGTGCTGTCAGGAGTCCAGCCCACGTGCCAATTGCTTATTTCTGCTGTAGATGGAGAAGCACCATCTCTCTAGTGGGCACCACGTTTAGGGAAAGGGAGAGGCAAACAGGACAAATCCCAGAAAATAGCACCAAAAGCAATCAGAGGCCAGGAAACAGCCTGGAAAGGAAGAGGAGAGGACCAGGTCCATCTTCTCCAGAAACGGGAAGCCTGAGAGGACACATGGCAATAGCCTCCCTGGACATGACACACAGCAAACCACTGTTCTCCAAGGCCAGTGTGAATGGGAGAACACTAAAGTGCTGATATTTCAGCAAAGAGGCTTTAAGTCAGATATTAAGAAAATAATTCTAACTGTGAGGAGGGTTCAGCTACAGAATGGGTGACAGGAGCCCAACTTTGGGGTTTTCAGGAAACAGTAAGAATAAAACCTGTCTAAGAGTCAGTATCTTGTCTCCTGATGACCAGCTGCTCTTTGGTCTCTGTCAGCCAGGTTTCTGTCATGGCCTGCCTGTATGTGATCAGAAAAGGCAGATCTTCTGCCCCAGAGCCTGAGTGATTTGGTGATGGTTTATACCTGACTCTGTACGTACAGCACAGTGCCCTGCACTCTCTTGCTGCCCTCTGCCATTGCTGGGCCCCGCCGGAGCTGAGGGCAGAGGGGCAGGGGGCTGTGAAGGCGGGGTGCAACCACCTCATACCCTGGCCCCATTCCCTTCCTGGGCAAGTGATGGGCACCAACACAGCGGCTGGGGAAAGGAGCCTGGCACACTGCCCTGCAGCTGCCTCCCCCCTTCACCCTCAGCTGCAGAGACTTTGCACCCAAACACAGACCCACGCTGCCCGCTCGCCCGCTGCCCTTGGGTTTTCCGGGTCTCTTTCCCGGGCTTAGCCCCCCAGCACGCAGCCTGCCCGGCAGCGAGGCACGCACCGCAGAGGATGCCATCCCACGGGTTAATTCAGTCCAGCAGGAATTGAAGAGGTGTGGAACTAGAGACACGTGTCACCCGCCCCTTGGCTTCCAGGGAAGGTCAGGAAGGCCCAGAGCGAGACACGAGATCCCAGAGAGCGCCTCCCATCCCTCCCCATCCCAGCCCCTGGCTTCCCACTTCCTAACTCCGCAGCCCTGCTGTTGGCTGCGTCAGTGCCCATCACTCACTCGGCTGGCAGGCACCAAGTGCGGGGAAATATATTGTACTCCTTGGGGAAGAGCCTGAGCATGCGGTTAAGGTTGCGAGCCAGTAAGTCCTTACGGCAGATCTCTATCATGCCTGGAAAATGGTTGATTTTCTGAAAGAGGTGCAGAGGAGAAACAGAATCAGCGCAGGAGGAGCAGGGCTCCTCCTCCAGACACAGGGAAAGCCCCGAGGAAAGCCCGGGTGCTGGGAAACCAGCAGGCAGAACTGGGAGCGGGTCTGTGTTTGCCTTGACCGTCTGCTGAGGGACGGGATTACGCTACAACTGCCCTGTCTTAAACGTCACCCCGTGTGATTTATCTGCTCCTTCCATCGCTGCCCTGAGGCTCTCCCTCCCTGGAATAGCACAGCGCCGGCAAGGCAGCCGTTTGTCATCAAGAACCATTTATTTCACGCTAGGTTAAAGGGGCTGGCAGCTTCCCAGCCCGCACTCTGCTCTGCCCGAGCGCTGCCGGCCGCACTGTACCGGCGACGGGGCAGAAGCAAAGGCGCGGGAGGGGAGGCAGAGCACAGGGCAGGGCTGCTCGGTCGGGCACCCCTGAGCCGTTCTGCAGCACGTGGTCCCGCTCACGGCCCCCATCTCGCCCTCCCTCCCGGTGAGCTCTCCTCACCGGGCAGCCTGGGCACGGGGGCATTTACCTGAAACCGCTTCATTTTCATGAGGCGCTCCAGGGAGACGGACTGGTCTGTCCAATACACCGTCCACTCCTCGTTTTCTCCCGCTTCCTTCAGCCCGCAGTACCGCGCTGCCCGCCGCACTGCACCAAAGCGTAGGACAAGGGGCAGAGGACACGGGTACCAGGGGCTGCTCAGTCCCCAGAGTAACCCGGGATGGGGTGTGGGACAAGCCTCTCCAGGCTGCAGCTCTACTCTGAGGTGCCAGGTACTGGCGGGACCCTTCAAGGTATCCGAAACACAAGCTTTACCCCATTAAACTGCCCTGACCTCTGGCTGCAGATATCAGGAGATACCAGCCCCGTAAGTCCACCTGCCTTGGGGTTCCAGAGCACCTCTGGAACTACAGCAGGCTTGAACCCACTGTGGTTCTGACACCACAAGCCTTCTGAAGGTGTTTAGTTTCATTTTCCAGATCAAACACCATTTGGCAGCAGAACACAGGAGCTCTGGAGCAGAAGGTGGCTGCTGGGATGGTTTGTGCCAGCGCCAGTTCTGAGGCTGGCCTCTCACGGGAGCCGGGGGGCAATGAAGGTCAACGCACACTAAGAACCATTGCGAAACGGGACTGGTGCTGTCACACCACCTCCCATCCCCAAACCGCCCCTGCACGGCCCCGGGCCAAGCACGCAGTGCCTGTCCCTCTGGGTAAATCCGCATTCCTTGTGCCGCTGGCCAGGCTGTGACCGTCAGCAGCACACCTGGCTGCACTAGAACAGTCACCAGCTATTGGCTAATAACGCCATCAAAAGCTAGGAGCCTGTCCTTTTAAGATACAGCTCGTGGCAGCAAAGAAGAGCAAGACAGGAGAGGGGACCAGCTCCCCGGAGCAGTCACCGGGGATGGAGGGCAACGGGAGGGGTTCTGGGAACTGACCCTGCCCATTCCATCACCAGCGTTACGCTACACAGCTGAGAGCTGTCACATCATGTCCCCAGCGACAGGTACCAGTCTAGCCCCTTCTCACCAGTTTTAGCAGACGTATGGCAAGTGCAGACCTGAGGAGGGGCAAGGGCCTGCACTGCTGCTCCACACGTCCTTTTCCTTCAAACCAGAGGGTATTTTAGTCCCAACTGTAAAAAACTCCCTACTTTTCACAGGGACCCAAGTCGAAGCCGCTTGTAACCAATAAATACATAAACCCAAAGCGACCGTGCAGTGTACACTGGGTCTCGGTGCTCCTCCCTGGCTGTGCAGACACCCAAGGAGCTCGTTGGTGGGGGGGGACCCAAGGGGACACCCTGCAGCCCCCGGGACTTACCGCTCTCGTACTTGCAGCTGGTCAGGTTGATGGAGGGAATGCTGGAATGGAAACAGACAACAGAAGAGCTGCTCAGCAGGGAGCCGGGCTCTGGTCCTGGGCACAGGCGGGAGGGAGGGAGGGAGGGAGGGAGAGGGAGAAGGGGGGTCCTGCTCAGCAGGGCTAACGGTCCAGTCTGATCCAGAGCCACCATGGGCTCACCATGAAGGACACGGTAGAGGGGTCCTGAACCCGGGACCGTCCTTGGACACGTCACGCTTGGGATTATTGGGACAATTTAAGGGAAAGAGCGTTTATTTTCCCATTTGGAATGCCCCTCGGGGGCAGAGGCTGAGCATGGCCCCTGGGCGAGAAGCAGGCTCGGGAACGCGAGCCCGGTGGCGAGGAGAGCAGGCGGGGCCGGGCCCGAGGGCTAAGGG
>VZTM01014683.1:14414-27951 GCA_013400555.1 Jacana jacana
GGGGGGGCACTGGGCCGGCAGGGTCACCCCATGTGTGACAGACTGATGGCAGAGTGCCAGGGTTGGCACCAGCCCATGGCTAGTGTTTGCTGCAAGGTAGCCAGCCCAGCTCTGCCCTGAGCCATCCCTGTGTTGGCAGGCAAACCCCTTCCAGCACCGGATCTGCCGGGTGTTCTCCACCTCACAGGATGGGGATGACAGCATGTCCTTCGAAGACTTCCTTGATATGCTGAGTGTCTTCAGCGACTCCGCCACCTCAGACGTCAAATCCCACTACGCCTTCCGCATCTTCGGTAAGGCTGGGGGCGGCTGCCATGTCCTGGGGTCCTTGCGCCTTGTGGGGAGCCGATACGAATCCTTGTTGAGGGGTGTTGGCAGTGCCCTCAGGGCACCCACAGGGAAGGTGGCATTAGGAGCTCCCTGTAGGAACTGCTGGTTTGCCATGGTGACCTGCACTGGGAGGTGCAACATGGAGCCTGCTGTGTCCTCGGGTCACCCAGGTCTTCTCCTCACCCAGCCTGGGTGCTCGTCACTCTCTGGGGTCACTGTGGCCCTGCCAAAATGTAACTTTCCTCTCCCCAAAGACTTTGACGACGACGGGACCCTGGACAGAAAGGACCTGGAGAAGCTGGTGAACTGTCTGACAGGGCAAGGCGAGGAGTCCCGGCTGAGCAACGCCGAGATGGAGCAGCTCATCCAAAACGTGAGGCCCGTCAGGCTGGGCAAGGGCCACTGCAGGGTTCCAGCCCTGCAGAGCTCAGCGCTCGCCTTTCCCTTCCCCCAGATCCTGGAGGAGTCCGACATCGACAAGGACGGCACCATCAACCTCTCAGAGTTCCAGCACGTCGTCTCCCGCTCCCCAGACTTCGCCAGGTACAAACTTCTCCAGTCACACAGAGTCTTCCTGGGGGGCTGACTGGAGTTGGGGCAGAGCTCTGGGGGGTACTAGGGCAGGGCTGCCCCGTAAGAGGGAACCGCATCCTGTGCCAGCTCTGCAAGAGTCTCTTCCTCACGGGGTAACGCTGCTTCCTCGAGCACAGGGCACAAACCCCTGTGTGTGTGTGGTCCAGCGAGGGGGTACAGAATGTGTCCTGTCTTTTGTAGCTCCTTCAAGATCGTCCTGTGAGAGCCCCACGGCTCCCCAGAACTGCTCCTCCAGCTACTGCAGCTCCTCACTGTCTCAGACATCTACTCTTTTCAGCAGCAGAGTAGCCGAGGCCCCTGTTCCTCACCAGCCCAGCAGTGCCACACTGTGCCTTAGGCAGGACCCCCTCCTGCTCCCTGTAACCCCCCGTGGGGTGGCAGAGCCTGGGAAAGCTGCCTTGCCTGCAGCCCCAGCTGTGTCTGCCCTCCCAGGGTGGGATTTTAACTCCTGATGCAAACTGAGAGCAGCTCTGGGGGCAGAGGGGGCCACGCTGCACTGTGCACAGCCCCCCCCCTCTGCCCTCACCACCAATTAGTGCCTTCACTGGCGGGCAGGGAGCTTCCTCCCCCCGCCAAGCCCCTGCCCGGCTCTCCCAGCTCTCCCGGCTCACGGGGGCCTTCCTGCTGCAACACGGGTCCCTTTCCCAAAGCAATAACAACCCCAAACCTGGATCATCCGTCTCTTGAAGCAATAACTCAAAAGTGCATTTGTTCCCCGAAGTGGACATGCCACCCCGGCAGCAGAGCTGTCCCTCCGCCGCTGCAGAGGGCACAGGACGCCTTCCATCCAGACATGGCAGCCGGGCTGACCCTGTGCTGCCTCGGCACTGACCCCCCACCCCCCCTCCCCGGGTGCTGCTCTCCTTTTCCTCCTCCTCCTCCTCCTCTCCCCCTGCTCCTGGAGGACACAAATAAAGGGCTCTGGTTTCACCCTCCGCTCTGGGACGCCTTTGTCTGGCTGCGGGGACGGCGGGGGCTGCGCGGTGGGACCGGTGCCACGCGGGGTGCTGGGGACACAGCCTCCTGCCAGGCCCCTCTGCTCGCTCGCCAGCGGCCGCTCCGGGGGATGGGTCCCACGTCCCGCTCGGTGACAGCCCTTTTCCGCAGGCCGCCTCCTTCCTCCGAACGCGGGGACTGTTCTCAGCGGCACAAAGAGCTCTGCTCTCCGGAGGGAGGCACAAAGGGAAATCCAGGGCAGGCGAGCAGCTACCTTTGCTGCGGGCAGCGCTGGAGCCTTTTGTGTCTGTTCATCCAGCAGCCTTGGCCCTGGCTGGCTGCCAGCCGTGGCCAGTGGCCCTGCCTGGGCTTCCCAGCGAGCCCCCTAACCCCCCTCCCCCCCCCAGCACCGCTCCCAGCCCCTCAGCAAGGGTCCTCCGAGCCGGAGCTGCTCTGCAAGGGGGTGCTGGGGCTGCAGCACCACATGCTGGGGTCTGGTGTGGTGCCCTGGGGTCTGGTGCAGTGCCTGGGGGTGGTCCAGCTTGCCCTCACCAGGGACATCAGCTCTCCCAGGGCACCGGTGTGGCCGTTTCTCACATCCTGACTCCTCTCTCCTGGGGGGTGCTGGTGCTCGGTGCCCCGGGGGGGGCTGATGGTATCTGCCTGCTGCTGCCTGTACCCCTGCCGCCCCGGGGGCCATGTCTGCTGGCACAGCACCAGCCAACGCCTCCGGTGGCTTTTTTGATGTCCCAGAACAGGCTAGGCAGGAAGCTGGGTGTGCTGGTCCAGCTGGGAGCGAGGCAGCGCCGGTGCCAGGGGGATGGGCCTGTCCCAACACGCCAGCTTGGTGTGGGACCCAGGCCTCCCCCCCAGCACCATGCCCATGCTGCCGGCGCTTCCCAGGCAGGAGAGATCAGGAGCAGCACAGGATCGTGATCCAGGCAAGACCTGGGCGTGAGCCATCAGGGAGTTGGCTCCTGCTGGGAAAGCAGCAGGGGTCTGCCTGCAGCTCGGTGTGACAGGCTGGCAGCCACCTGCAGCACAACACCCTGGTCCTGGGTGATCAGAATGGTTAGAGGTGGAAGGGACCTTAAAGCCCATCCAGTGCCACCCCCTGGGCAGGGACACCTCCCACCAGCCCAGGTGACTCCAAGCCCCTTCTAACCTGGCTTTGAACCCCTCCAGGGATGGGGCAGCCACAGCTTCTCGGGGCAGCCTGGGCCAGGCTCTCACCACCCTCACACCAAAGAGGTTCTTCCCCACATCTCAGCTCCCTCTCCCCTCTGTCAGGGTCATACCCTGCCCCCTTGTCCTAGGGCTCACGAGTTCCTCCCCAGCTTTCCTGCAGCCCCTTGAGGGACTGGAAGGGACTCTAAGGTCTCCCTGGAGCCTTCTCCAGGCTGAACCCCCAACTCTCTCAGTCTGTCCTCCTAGGAAGGGGGTTGCCACAGCCCCTTCTCCTGCCAGAGGCTGTCCTGCTCCTGGCACCCACTTCTTCCTGGTCTCCTCTGTTTCTTGGGGTGCTTGGACAGCATCCGACCCCCACTGCGGTGGTCACTCCTCTCCTCCCACCAGACTGTCCACTGCAGCACGCATCTCCATACATGATCCCAAAACAGCCAGGTACTGCCCAAACTTGCTGCCATAGATGCACAACACCCTGAGAGCAGGGTCATAGGGACCCTCAGGCACCAGCTCTCAGCAGCATCACTGCAAGGGGCCCCGTCTGCCCCAGCCCAACGCTTGGCAAGCACGCGGGCACTTTGGGACCACCAGCACGACAGTCTGATCCCATCCATCCATCCATTCATCCCTGCCCGGGCAAGGAGCAACCAAACACAGGCACGGCTGTCCCCAAGACTGCAGTGTGAACCGGACTGGATTCCTCTCCCCGAGGCACCCAGGATGGTCCCCCAGCCCCGGGAAGGTGCCTGGTCCCGCAGCAGCACACACGCGTACAAAGGAGACACCTAGACTTTATATAAAAACCACAGACGTTTCGGCACACGCACGCGGGGACGCGGTGGCAGCGGCTGCCCGGCCTGGCACAGGGCGAGCGCCGCCCCCCGCTCCCTCCCCGGGACACGATTCACATTTTCAACGTGTTAAAAACGAACCAAGCACAGACACACACAGCACATGCCACCGGGGCGCTGCACCGGCACCGCCCGGCCGCCTACGTGGCTCCGGGTCCCACAGCAGGACATCACAGTGAGTCGAGGCGTGGGGGGGGCTGCGGCCGCCCCCTCCTGCCCTCTGCATAGAGGGGGCCGGCGCCCCACAGAGCCGGCAGAGCCAAGGCCACGCCAGCGGCCTGAGCCAGGCGCCGTGTCCATCCCTGCGGCTGCACCGGGGGGAAAAGAGTCCTGCCCATCCCTGGAAGGCACGCAGCACCCCTCTGGTCCCAATCCCCCAGCACCAACCATCCCCAGGAGCAGGGCTGGAGCAGCCGAGGTGATGCCTGGGGAGCCGAGCCCCCATGGGACGAGGTGGGGCCAGCCCTGCCGGCTGGGTAGGTGGGTGCCGCAGCGGGGCGCGGGCTCCGGGCATGCACACACAGACAACACGGACCCCAGCCACGGTGCCGGGGGTCCGGCGAGGCTCAGCAGAGCAGAGGCGGTGGTGGGCAAGGGCTCGGCTCTCCTCCCTGTCACACCACTGAGTCCTGGATCTCGGAGCCCAGGCGCACCCGGGGTCTTTGGCAGGCGGGAGACACCTCCACGAAGCTGTCCCGGACGTGGAGGGGCCTCTTCTCTGATTCGGAGAAGGCGCGGGGGGGTCCCGGGGGCTCGTGCACGGGGGTGCTGACGATGTAGTTGTCCTGCAGGGCCTGGTAGCCCTTGTGCTCGGGCACGGCGCTGGGCAGGCTGCTGCCGTTCAGGGGCAGGCTCTCCACTGGTTTGCGGGGCGGCTTCTGGTGCCGGCCAGGGTCGCTGGGCTCCAGCAAGGATTTCATGCCATCGCGGTGCCGGTGCAGGAGGAACAGGGCCAGCACGAGGACGGCGGTGGCAAAGAGCACACACATCACCAGGAACTCGGTCCAGTAGGTCTTGCCGTCCAGCCGGGCTGCGGCACTGCCTACAGCAGAGGTGCTCCGGGAGGTGCTGACGGTCTCCAGGGCATCCCGGCCGGTGGACATCTTCCTGCCGGGGTCTGGCAGCCCACCCACCGGCTCCTGCACGCTCACGCAGTAGCTGGCCATCAGCTTGCGGAAGCCTTCCTCCAGCGACCAGCACTCGTAGGTGCCCGCCCGCTCGGGGCTGCCCACCAGGATGAGGGCCCCGTCGGGCAGCACCAGGTAGGAGGCATTGACGGGTGCCCTGTCGTGCAGCCACTGCCGCGAGGCCAGGTTGGAGAGCAGCTGGCAGGGCAGCGGCCGCACGGCGTTGGGCGGCATCTGGATCCGCTGGCACGGGGTGCCCGAGGCTGTGGGGAGACAGCCCACAGGGACGTCAGTGAGGCCGTGGGGGCCCCGGAGCCCTCGGGACACCCTGGGCCGCCGGTGGCAGAAGCCACAGGAGCTCACCTGGGGGCAGGAAGATGCGGGGACGGGGCTGGGAGGCGTTGGTGAACTGGCAGAGCCGCTTCGTGTCAGCATCCTTGATGTCCTGTGCCCAGAGCCTGGGGACAGAGAGGGGTGAGGGCGGTGGGGTGCTGCAGGGGGGCTGCAGGACGCAGGGGTACGGAGAGAGGGAGCGGCACTTACTGGGAGTGCGTCGAGGACGGGGTGACCCTGCGGCAGGCACCCTGGCTCCATGCGCAGAAGGGGTCCCGCGCCAGCACGCACTCCCCGCAGCTGCGGTACAGGCTGCAGTTGGCAAAGGGCACCTGAGCCACCGCTGTGTACGTGGCTGCGTAGACTAGGCCCTGTGGGAGGGGGCACAGCGGGGTCAGCAGGTAGCCCCTGCATACCCCCAGCCCACCAACACCACCTGCCCCCTCGTCCCCAGCATCCCCCCCTCCTTGCCCCAGCCCCGGTGCCCGCCCGTGCCCGGCTCCTGCCTGGTCATGGTCCAGCAGCAGCTGGAGAACGGGCTGGCCGGCACGGAAGAGGCGGATCTCCTCGATGATGTGCACCCCGTGGTTCACACGCACAGCCTTGTGCAAACGGCCATCATCTGCAAACACAAGGGCCGTGCTGAGCGGGGCTGAGGGCAGGCAGTGCCCCAGCCCCCCCTGGCACCGGCAGCTCCCGTCAACACCCACCCGTGCCCAGGAAGAGGACGTCGTAGGTGCCGTGGAGGCCCTGGGCACGGTGGACGCCGATCTGCTGGTAGCGCAGGCGGCTCTGCAGCAGCAGGGGCTGGCTGCGCACCGGGCTGTCCATCAGGAAGTGGTCCTTGATGAAGTTCAGCACCCGGTCCGGCATCTGGAGGGATGAGTTGATCTTCAGGTGCCGCGTGTGGCTGGTGATGCACTGAGGAGAGAGAAAGGGGCTCGGCTGGGGCACGGAACGGGCGGCCGTGACACGGCAGCCACCGGGACTGGGAGAGAAGGAGGGGCTGCCCCGTGTCCCGCAGCCAGGAGGGCACTGAGGAGGCACCTACCGTGCCCGGCCGCGGCTCTGGCACGGGGCCGGTGTCCGGGTACCACTGCTGCGTCTCGCGGTTCACCTCCTTGTAGAGCCCGCTGAAGGCGTGCTGCACGTTCTGCATGGAGAAGGCGCACACGGCCGAGCTGCCCCCGCCGCCCTTGTTCCTGGCAAGGGAAGAGGCCAAGCCCACCATAAGATCAGGTTCCCTGGCTCCGCTGAGCCCCCTGCGTCCCCCCCTGAGCGCGGCCAGAGCCAACCCACACCCCTCTGACCACCCCGTGGGGCTGTGGGCAGCACTCCCAGGTCCCCCACCGCCCACCACTCACCACTGGGAGGTGAAGACCCCATAGAAGAGCGTCTCCCTCCAGCGCAGCTCCCCTGGGGTGAGCACGAAGACGTCCTGCAGCACGTTGAAGGGGAAGCCGTCCTCGGGGTGGGAGCAGAGCAGCTGGGCCTTCAGGAAGGTGGTCCACCGCCGCTGCAGCACGCGCTCCCCACCCTGGTCCCCCTGGGTGGCATAGTGGGGTCAGGGCATGGTGCCGTGGCCACCAGGAACCCCCCAGGGCCGGAGGAGCACAGCGGGGGTCTGCCCACCCATGCAGCAGTGCCCAGACCCAGGGGAGCAGCCCTGGTGTTGGGCAGCAAAGCGACGTGCCCAGAGGAAGAGAAACAACCCAAGAGGAGGACGGGGCTTGTGTCCCCTGTGGCGAGGGAGCAGAGATAGGGAAGGGTCGCTGCCACCAGTGGGACAGCTGGGCTCGAGCCACAGCGCTGGGCTGGGCACTCTGGAGCCATAACTGCCTTGGAGGGGTCTCCCCTGGGCACTGGTCCCCTCCAGGTGTCCAGGCACCAGGGGACAGAGGTGTGCAGGGTGGTCCCGCTTCCCTGCGCCCACCTTGCAGACACGCGCGATGCGGGAGACAATGGTGTTCTCGAAGTAGTCGAACTCCTTGCCGGTCTCGCTGAAGAAGAAGTAGACCTTGTCATCGTCGCCCTCGAGGTTGCCGGCTGGCAAGCTCTCCCGCAGGTAGGCTGAGCCCACGAAGACTGGGTCTGGGGACACGGGCACCCTCAGCAATTGCCCACCCAAGACGGAGACCCCGACTCCCGGTGCTGGGAGCTCCCCAGCTCTCACCCTGCAGCCAGTTGAGGGAGTTCTCCGTTTTGAGGGCGATGCGGCTCTCCTGGCTGCGGTAGATGGTCGGCTCGTTGCCCTGGAAGTTGCTGACAGTCCCGGCGTAGAGCTCGCCGTCTGCCAAAGAGACGCTCCTGCTGGGACCCGGCACACACTGCCCGGCACCGCTCCCCCCACCCCCCCAAGGCTGGGGTCCACATCAGCCCTGGTTCAGCCCAGCTGAGCAGTCGGGCGCTGTGGAGAGGACGAGGGTCCCGGGGTGGCCTTACCGACCATAACGGCTGTGGACCGGTACTCGGGGTCAAAGGGGCAGCGTCCCTTCCCATCCTCCAGCAGCACCTTCCCCAAGGCATCCCGCTCCAGGCTGAAGTGCTGCACGTTCTGCAATAGGACCACACCGTGAGGCAGCAGCACCACCAGCGCCCGGGACCCCTGAGGGTGGAGGGAGGACCCCCCACCCCCCCCCAGCAGGACCGGTGGCCCCCTGCCCTGCTCCCCGTGCTCACGATGTAGGCGCAGGCTGGGCTGAAGGCGCATGTCCCACAGGTGTAGAGGTGGGTGCTGTTCAGCTGCAGCAGCATCTTGATGTAGTTGTGACAGTCCCTCTGCAGGGGCGAGAGGACCCGGCTCAGCCCCCCTGCCCGCGGACACCTCGGCATGGGGCACTGCCCACCCCCACCAGTGGCAGGGCTCACCTGGGGGTCCTTGCCCTTGAACACGCATTGCCTCTTCTTCTCCTCATCCGCACTCCAAGGCAGCTGCAGGGAGGGGATGGTCACCGGGAGCCCCCAGTCACTGGCTGGTCCCAAACACCACCCCCCTGGGGCTGGCAGAGCTCTCCCCCCCAGCATCCATGCCCTTTCCATCCCCATCGGGCTGTGCCCAGGACGGCCAGGGCAGCTGCCTCCACACTGGCCCAAACGGCTCCCAAATGTGTCGCGTCTCGCACAGACCCCAAGGGAGCACCGAGGAGCTCCAGCTCCCTGTACTGGAGCTGGCTTGGTGCCCCCTTCCCTCCCTGCAGCTCCGGGGGCTCCGCGGTCCCTCAAGGGGCTTGGTCCCCTCCCAGGGGCTCACCCTTCGCGCCAGTGCCCCAGGCTGGAAGTGGCTGGTGTTGATGGCCAGGAGCAGCTCACGCGCCCCCAGGTAGAGGGTGCCGCCATCGGGGCTCAGCAGCATGGCCGTGTAGTTGGACACATCAGGCACCTCGAATCGCTGCACGATGCGCTCAGCTGAGTCTGGGGGGGAGAGGGACGGCATCAGCCCCAGACAGCACGTGTGGGGCAGCACCTTACCCCCCAGCGTCCCCACGCCATGGCTCAGCACCTCAGCCGTGCCGCCCCCATGGAGCTGCCGGGGCCAGACCCGGCTCTCCCCACAGGCACCACAGTGAACCGTGCACAGCCACGACAGCACCCGAGAGTAGCACCAGCCACTGCCTTGTCACAGCCCCCGGGGACAGCCCCAGGAGATGCTGCAGCAGCCCTGACCCAGCCAGGTCTGTGCCTGCCCAGACACACACAGCCCACGGGGTCAGCCCTGCGGCATGGGTGGCCCAGCTCAGCCCCTTGGGGACACCGAGCCCGTGACGTGGAGGGACGGGTGCTGGGAACAGCTGCCACCCCATGAGGACCATGGGGCAGCCCTAGGAGCTGCTGGTGCCGGACGCCGGGGCTGCGGCTGAGTCACGGAGCACCAGAGCCTGTCCCGTGTGGGTGGCCGGGCCCCGGAAGCCCTTCCTCTCCCGCAGCCGCTCTGAATCAGCCAGGTCTGACTGTGTCAGCTCAACACGTCAGGCCCACTGACGCTGCCAGCTCCCTCACCCCTGACCTCCAATGCCCCAGGGACGCCTCGACCTTCCCCGACGCCCTGCCTGCTCCCAGATCCCTGCCAGCATGGTCCTGGGGACCCCACCAGTCACCACCCACTCGGTGCAAGCCAGTGCGAGGGATCAAGGTGCCGTGGTGCCAGCACTGCTGCAGGGCTGGACCCCGCCCCTCTGTCCCTTCCCTGTCACTCCATAAGCCCCAGTGCCACTGGACAGGGTGGCATCCTCTCCTTCCCTGGGGGTTCTGCTGGCCCCGGTCCAGCGCCCAACCCAGCTCTCCTGCTGGAAAGGGAGGGATGCCAATCTCCACCACCACTCCCAGGGAATCTTCCCACGCAGGGTCCCATGTCCCAGCACCAGGGTGATGCTGCCCACCCTGCAGGGCCCAACGCAGGCAGCAGAGGGGCAGTGGGGGCCCCTGCGCCCCACAGAGCTGCCCCGGTCTGGGGAGCTGCAGGAGCCCGTACCGTCTGCCAGGAAACCTGTTAGGACAAGACCTGCTTCTTCCAGACAAACCTGCTGGAGGCACATCCAGAGCTTCCAGGGGAGCAGCTCACCAGCTCCTCCCTCCCACCAGCCGCAAACGGCCATGCTCCCCAGGAGCCACCACCGGCCACATGCCGCTGCCCACAGAGTGGCCATCCTGTGCCCCCTGCCTGGCTCCCTGCAGCAGCCTTGGGGGTCCAGGTTGGGACCCCCGGGTGCTGCCCGTGAGCTGCAGCCCCTGCAGCCAAAGCAGGCTCTGCGGCTGGGCAGAGCTTGGCCAGAACCGGTCCGTGCAGGCAGGGCCGGGCAGCGCAGCGTGGTGTGGCACTGCAGGGCACCATGCCAAGCTGGGCCATCCTGCTGGCTCCTGGGCCTCCTCTCCAGTTCAGCGGGTCCCAGATCCCAGCTGGTGCCACCACAACCATGACTGGCGGTCACGGGGAGCGTGTGGTGGGGCCACGTCCACGGGAAGGAACCGCAGCACACGGAGCCAGGGAGGGCTCCCAGCTGCCAGAGCTGGCCCGGCCCAAACCACTGCACCCTCCCCAGCTGCCCAGCCAGCGGCCAGCATGGGATGGGCTCTGCTGGCCAGTGGCAGCTGGATTTAGCCACCTTCTCCTGGCAGCACAGCCAGCCCAGGCACACGTGGGCAGCCCCCACCATGCCCCAGACAATGGAGCCGGACCCAGCAGCTGCTGGTGCTGAGCCTGAGCTGCCCATGGAGGGTGCCCTGCTGCCCACCCTCCGGGAGCTCTCTGCAGGGCGAGAGGGGTCTGCAGGACAAGCTCCCCCACTTGCGAGGGGTTCTGGCTGGCCAAACAGCCTCATGGCTGACTTTCCCCAGTGCAGCCCCCGAGCCCTGCTGGGGCCACACCACTGATGGGGCTGCAATGGGTCCCGGAGCAGCCCAGGGGCAGGCACAGCGCAGCAAGGGGCTGTGCAGAGCCCTAGGGACACAGCTGAGAGGGGAGGGGGCCTGCAGGCTCCCTGCTACCCAGAGAGAGATGAAACCACATGGCAGGGCAGGCAGAGCCCCCCCATGATGCTCGCTCAGGACGTGGCTGCCACCGCTGCCCTGCACATGGGGACACGAAGACCCCTGGGTGCCCCAGACCTGCTCTTTGCCCCCCAGCCACTGTGGGCTCAGCCCTGGGGGTTCTGCCCTCTTCAAGCAGCATGTCCCCAGCTCTCCCCTCTACACCCCATGGCCCGGGCTGGCCCCACTGCCCCCCGTGTCCCCGGGGAGCGGGGCCACCCCAGCCCCACGGCAGGACACGAGCCCCAGCTTGCCGGGCTGGCTGGGAGGGTGTTGTGCAGCCTCAGCACCGCCGGTGTCACAAGGCGTTTCCACGCGAGGCCGCCCCGTCCCGCGGCGTGGGGAGCCCGGGGGAGGGAGGGGGGAATCCTCAGACGCCCCGGAAGGGGGGGAAGAGGGGACACCCACCGGAACCCCCCGTAGCCCCGGGGGGCAGACACTCACCGCGACCAGCGGACACTCACCGTAGGGCAGGCTGACCCGCGGGACCGGCTCCTGCGCCGCCGCCAGCAGCAGCAGCGCCGCCAGCACCNGCCCGGGGCACCCGGTCCCTGTCCCCACCTCGGCGGCCAGCGGGGTCCCGCAGGCAGCGGGGTGTCGGTGCCAGCCCACCCCACGGGGCAGAGCTCCCGCGGACACCGGCACTGGTGGCCACACAGGGCAGCACCCAAGGCCACTGTCCCCGACGGCCGGTCCCCGGGGACCCGAGACGAGCTGGGCAGGGCCGCAGGGTGGGCAGGATGGCGTGGGGGTGCCGTCGAGCAGGCAGCCCTGGGCTGGACCCACTTCCCCGGGCCCATGGTGGGCTCTCGCCCTGGGCAGGGTTTTGGGGGAGCTCAACCCCCCCCCGGCAGCAGCACGTGCAGACCCCAGAGAACCGCCAGCTCGGCCGGTGGTCGCCATGGCAACACTTTATTAATGACAGCTGCTTATTTTGCCATGGCAACGGGGGGAAAGGGTCTCTCCTCGCAGCAGGCAGCAACCCTGGGGCTGGGGCTGCCCTGCCGCTGCCCTCCCCATGTTGGGCAGGGCTCCACACCACCCAGCTCGCCCAGCCCTGGCCCTGGTGCCCCTGGCCACCGTCACCCCACTGGTGGGCCCCCCTCTCCTTGCCCCTCGACAAGGAGAATCACACCCCACGCCCCTGGGATGGCTGCACCCACACCCCCCACTCGGCACTGCTGGATGGTGCCCCAGGGGCTGGGGCTGCCAGGGGTGCCCCCACTTCCCTCCGCTCCTTCAGGCTCCCACTGTGCTTGCAGGTGGCTGCCATCCCTTCCTGGGCCGGGGACAGCCCCGCCACCTCCATTCCACCTGCCTTATCAGCACCCTGTGACTGGGAAGTGCCACAGATGGGACACTACCCTATGCCAGGAAGGTGAGGCACGTCACCCTGCGCAGGGTGGGAACCTGCAACCACGGCCTGCCCTGACCCATGGCATCCCAGGGAGTCTCTGGGGGGCTCTGGGGACCCGGCCATGGCTTGCGTGTGGCCGTGGCAGCGCCGTGCCCAGCGCCCTGGTGTGATGGCACGCAGGGACAGGAACCCCCCGCGGGGAGGCCAGCTGGTGCCAGGGTGGGCAGGGAGGAGGGCAGGCAGGCAGGAGGGCAGGCTGCCCTGGCTGGGCAGGGAGCAGGCAGCGGAGCCAGGCCAGAGCCTGCGCCTTTAAGCGAGGGCTGCGCGGCGCTCCCCAGCGCTGCTGGCAGCTGGGCCTGTTTACGACAAACTCCCATTTATCTCCTCTGCCTGCCCAAGCAGGCTGCCAGCGCGGGGCAGCGCCGGGGGCACCCTGCAGCACNCACACGAGTGGCAGCCACGCCACCCTCCCAGCCCACCCGCCGCCCCCCGCAACGGCGGTTGGCCATGGGGAAACTGCTGGGGGTGCCGGGCGCCCGGCAGCACCAAAACCCGTGGCCTGGGGTCACCCAGCAGGTGGGGCGGTGGTTTCTGCACCGAATTCCCACGCCAGCGCCCTCTGCCCTCTTCCCGCGGGCGCCTGGGAAGTCTGCTGGGGAGCCGGGTGCTGCTGCCTGCCAGGAGCAGCGCTGGGGCTGCTGCCTGCATGCTCACACCTCGCTTCTGCAGTCCCAGAGCAGGCAGAGGTACAGGCAGAGCACAGGCAGTGCACAGGCAGAGGTACAGGCATTGCACAGGCAGAGCAGAGGCAGTGCACAGGCAGAGTACAGGCAGAGGTGCAGGCAGTGGTACAGGCAGAGCACAGGCAGAAGTGCAGGCAGCACACAGGCAGAGCAGAGGCAGAGTGCAGGCAGAGGTGCAGGCAGCACACAGGCAGTGGTACAGGCAGCACACAGGCAGTGCACTGGCACTGCACAGGCAGTGGTACAGGCAGCACACAAGCACATCCCCTGCTCAGAGACCCGCGCCCGGCTCACACGCAGCCCACGCGCCCGGGCTCTTCCTTCCGACCCGCGTCTCCTGGGGCTCGCACGTACGCCCCCGGCTCAGCGCTCTCCTCCCGGCGGCTGCCAGACATCACCAGGCGTTCCCCCCCNGTGTGAGCGCGCTCCTCACGCACACCTGCAGCCGCACGGGCTGCCGGGCCCTGCTGATTCACGCACAGATGCTCCCAGACCCAGCTGCTCGGCGATGGCCCCGTGTCCCGCCGTACCCCCGCTGCCTCCGTCGGGGCAGGGAGG
>VZTM01014683.1:50651-67988 GCA_013400555.1 Jacana jacana
GGGCAGAGACCGGAGCCCCGGCCCGGAGGACACAGTCGGGAACAGCGAGGAGCAGGGCTGGGGGTGCTGCTTCGGCCCCCGCTCCAGCGCGGAACCGGGGAGAAACCCGCCCCGCGGCAGCAGGCAGGGGACGGAGAGGAGGAGGAGAAGGAGGAGGAGGAGGNGTGGTTCCCTGCGGGGCGCCCCCGGGGGGGGGGGGCACTGCCAGGGAAAACACGGCGCAGCCCCCCCCTCCCCACAGACACCCCTGCGTTTGCCAGGGCTGGAGCCATTCCCACTTCCCAGCTCTCCTCTCCCCAACTGGCCACCCGCAAACCGGCAGCATGCCCACCGGCCCACCCTGCCCCGTGCCCAGAGTCGGGTCCCAAGGGGCCATCAGCCCCCAGGGGGACACCAGTCAGGGGTCTGGGCAAGGGGCAGAGCCAAACCAGGGGTGAGCAGCGGTTTCCCGGAAGGAGCCTGTGAGCAGCACATCCTTCAGGCATCTGCTAATCTAATTCCTGCTGGAACTGAGGAAGCTGAAGTCAAGATCCTGCTCCCCAGGGTCTCAGCCCAGGCAGGGACATGGGGGTCCCTGTGGCCTGCCCCAGCAGGGGAGCTGGAGGGGCTGGGAGGCAGGGAAGCCTCCTGATTCAGTTATTCTCCTTGGTTTGGGGCACAATTTCTATTGCCACATACAATGGATGTCTCCTCCAGCCCAGATAAGGTCTCACTTTTCCAGAGGATTTCTCTGCAGCCACTTCCATGTAGGACAACAAACACCCACACAACTTCTCCAGCAGTGGTGTGGCGTCACCCCAGCTCCTGGTGGGGACAGGAGGGCACTGCCAGATCCTGCTCCTCACAGCTGGTGCCAGCACATGCCACACCAGGATAGCATGAGGACAACACAGGACCTGGAGGGCACCACAGCCAGCCAGGGACAGGAGAGGGGACAAGGGACAGGACCCAACTGCTCTGCTTCCACCGTGGAGGGGTCAGCCAGGACCCCCCATACACACAGCTCAGGGTCTCTACCCCTCAGCACGAGCTCCACACAATGAGGAAGCTGAAAGAATGACACACGCTCTGAAGCCCAGCACCAACCTGTCCTGAGAAACACCCCCTAAAACGGAGGTTTTGAGAAGTAAAACGGGGGATTCCTGCTCCGGGGCACTCCCAGAGAGGGAACGAGCCCTGTTCCTCCGGGCCCTCAGCAGGAAGAATAAAAGCCCTGTGTTACATGAACCACTCTCTGCACTGGTGTCCATCGAGTGTGAGAGCCTGGCACAGGAGAACCAGAGCTCTGCCGCTGGGGGGGAGCGAGGCCGGGGGGGTGTGGGGTGGGGGGGCTGCGGCTGCAGCTGCACAAACACCCAGGGAGAAGCGGGGAACGGGGCAGATGCTTCTCTTTCACTTCTCGCTCTCACTTCCCCCTTCAGCCTCCCCGGGTCTCGCAGGGTGGGCTGGAAACGCTGTTTCCCAACACACCAGTGAGTGAGGCCGGGTCACGTCTTCCAGCTCCCCCTGGAAACACCCCAACGTGGGGGAATGGGGGGGGGTGGTGGGGCAGAGCATCACCCAAACTTCTGCTCTCTGGGGAGCCACCTCCAGCCTCGCTCAAGAGCCACTGATTCCTTCAAATCTCTCCTCAGAGAGATTTCTCCGTGCCCCGCCGTCAGCAGCTCTAGGGAGGCTCTTGTGTCCCTGCGCTCCTTCGCCCACCCTGTCCTGCCCTCGGGCTGTCCCCTCCCTGGGGACAAAGCCCGTTTCTGTTCTGGTGGGTGCGACAGAGAGCCGTGCTTTTGAGGAAGAGCCGCCAGCGTTGCTGTGAAGAGGCACCCGCACAGCAGCGCCATGGGCCGGCGTCCCGGCTCGGCTGCGGGTACCGAGTTTTTAAGCATTCACAGCTCTGGAGTCACCCTGTTTTTGCAGCACCCTGCCCCTTGTCTGAGGGGACAGGCCCTTCTGGGGGGTGCCGTGTCCCACACTGCTGGGGAGGGGTCTGGTCCCCCTCAGCTCGCTGCTCCATCCCGCACTGCAACACCTCTCCAGGCCGAAACCTCCCCTCACCCCCTTTTCCAACTACTGTATTTGTAGGCTCTGCTCAGCCCTCCATCCCACCTCTCACACCAGGGAAGCAGAACGTCAGTCAGACCTGTCTGGTTGCTGATCCCAGCAGCAGCACACGAGCAGCTCCTCTTCCCCCCCAGCCCGAGTCTCCAGACCCTTCCCACGGCAGGTTTTCGCTCACCACACTCGTCCGGCCCCACGTGCTCCGTAGCTGGGACTGAGCCCCCTAAACCTTTGGCTCAGGGTTGGGTGCTCTCTGGCTCATTTGCCGACAGAGACAGTTGCCCACCCGTGGAGTCACACGGGGGCACTTGTTGGCCTCCCCTCTGAGCGCTCCCGCTCCCCTCCCGCGCCTCCCCCCGGCCCCCATCCCTTCTCCCACGCTGCGGGAGGGACCCACCGGGGCCGGCGTCTCCCGTCCCTGCTCCTCCGGGGGTTGTGAAATTCGGTTCTCTTTCAGCATTTCTCCTCCCACTCCTGGGAGGTTTTTGTCTCGGTGCAATCTCTCTTCCCCTCCCGTCTCTCCCGAGGCTGCAGGGGAGAGTCAGGCTCTGCCCCGGCACATCCCCGCGGGCCCTGCCCGCCCCAGCCACCCCCTCGACCCTCCTCACTCACCTCCTGGTCTCTGCACACCTAAAACAGGGTGGCTTCAGGTTTTTTTTTAAATAGCTTTTACTTCCTTATGTGATTTTACTTCCATTTACCTCTCCTGCTTCACCTTTAACCCCCCAAACCTTTCTCACCCCAGAGGAGTCCCCTCCTGCAGCAGCGTTTCGCCCAACCGCAGCCCCCACGTGTTTCTTGCCGGATCCCAGATCCTCTCAGGCTAAAGCCATCCAGCCCCAGAACGCTTTTCCCTTCCCTTCGCTCTTTTAAGTCCCCAGGTTTCACCCAGCTGCTCCCGAGCAGCTCCACCACCTTCCCCCCACCCCCCATCCCCTCAGACACCAACCACTGGCTCGAACACAAGACTCCAGGGAATCCCAAACCAAGCAGCCCCCTCTCCCCCCCAAAAAGCTCTATCTGATTCCCAAAAACCTCTTGAGTGCGCACAAACAAGGTTTGGCTGCAACATCCCAGATGTGAGAGGAGGGGGAGCAGAGATAAAGGAGCACCTGCTGCCTGGATGGAGCCCCCAGCAAAGGGACCAGAGCCCCCCAGCACCTCACTGGAGCCCCTCTCCCCCACAGTGAGGTGCCAGGTATCACAGAGACCCTTGTGTCCTTCGGGGCTCTTTTTCCTCACCCAGTCAGAGCCCTTCTCTCCGCTGCTCCCTCCATCAGCCCCAGGTTCCACCACCAAACCTTCCCACAGGAGAGGGAGCCAAGGACAACCCAAACCCCAAGGAGTTGTGTGATTTACCTTTCCCAGCCTTCCCAAGGAGTAGGCACCACCCTCTGCTGGGGACACAGAAACACACCCACCCACCCCCTCATGTTATCTCTGCCCCATTAGAGGGCAACTGCCGGCACATGAGTGGGTGCTGGGGCCCAGCTGGCACCAGCAGCAGTTTATCTCATCTCGCCCAACAAACCCCACCGCAATCAGAGGGGGGACAATCGTTTCCAGCTGAAAGAAGGTCAATGGTGCCACCTGAGTAGCGCCAGAGCCATCCTGGGGGGGTGGGGAGCAGAGAGACCCCCTCCAAGAGCTCCTCACCTTTCCCCTCCGAGTCCTGGGGCTGTGGGACCCCAACCTGGGTCCCTGTGCTGCCTGGCTGAGGGGAGCACCCCCCACACCTGAGCTCTGGGGGGCTCCCACCCCATGGAAGGCGCTGCCGGAGCCCCATGGCAGGTGCCCTTTGTGGGACCCCCATTGTAGGAGCCCCCTTGTGTTTATGGTCAATAATAAATACACATTTATGTTATCATAGTATATATAACATTATATATATGTTCTGTATAGTTATATAGAGAGAGAACAGTTAACCTGATGCCTGATCTGTTAGGTGTGTACTATATTTATAGCCACCAGGGAACTAGCAAACTCTGGAAGGGAAAAAGGAACATTTCTCAAATACCTGGAAATCACCATTTCTGCAGAATCAAGGTGTTTGGAGCTGCCAGGTGCCCCCCCGTCGCCAGCCCAGGGATGCAGGAGCAGCCAGTGCCTTTGGGACATTCCCAGGACCCTTTGGAGGGTCCCCACGGCAGGACCCCCTCTGCAGAGCCCCCTCTCTCCCCCCCCCCGGCCAAAGGGGCCCCCCCGGGGGGTGCAGGTGCCCCCCAGCTCCGGGTGGCACAGGGACCCTGCAGAGCTGCCTGAGCAAACGCGGGGGCAAGAGACCCCTGGGTGCCAGCGGGGGGGTGGTCTCGCAGGGGGGAGGCTTTAAAACGTCTCAACAATTTTTAACGGAAAAATGGCCGAGCACCAGATCCGCAGTGTTTGTGAGAACACCTTTGATTTTGTTTCTCTTCCTTTCTCAAAAGAACTTTTCATTTAAATTTAATAAAGGAAAAAAATCAGTCTTTCATCTTTTTTCTTGGGTTTTTTTTTTGCGGTTTTCACATAAAGCGGCTCAAAGCACCCACAAAACTTCTGAACAGGAAAATAACTGTCCCCGAAAATCACAGCGAACAAGTACAATTGCTCATAAAACGGGCCCAGGACATTTGCCCCGTGCCAGGCAGAGGATGCTGGAGTTCACGGCGGCTCCACTGGGCTGGGCTGGGGCAGAGGGAGGGAGGGATGGGGGGGTCTCCCATGGGAGCCCTCCCCGTGTCCCCGTGTCCCCGTGCTGGGGGCTCTGTCCAGGAGGGGCACGTTGTGGCCAGGCTTGGACCCTGGGTTCATTGAAGGCCCAGCTCAGCCCCAGGTACGGCTTCAGCTCCCCCCAACCCCGGCTTCAGCTCCCCCCCCTCAATTTCAGCTCCCCAAACCTCCTGCCTGCCCCTCAAACCCCGCGTCTCGCCTCGTGGCTGCCATTGGCACGGGCCCACGGGAGCACAAAAAACTGAACAACTGCACTGTGAAAAAAACCCAAATCTAAGGATATTTCCATCGGCGCCTCCGCATTAGATACTCATTCCATTTTTTAAGGAAAACTTTCCTTAATGACTTCTCTAGAAATAAGTTAAAATAAAAAACCAGCCCAAAGCCCTACTTATTTGAAGTTGACCAGACAGCAGAAGCGCTGCCTCCAGCCTCGGGGGTGCGTTGTGACCCGGAGCCGGGATGCCGTGAGCAGCACCTGAGGCGGTGCTGGGGGGAGCAATGGTCACCTCTGGGGGCTCTGATCTTTGTTTTCTTAATTAAAAAAAAAAAGTTAATTAATTAAAAAGAAAAAAAAAGCCCCAAGGTACAATTAGCAGCAGGATATGGAGGACAATGTTTTCCAGTAAGCTCAGGTGGAGACGGAGGCTGGGGAAAAGGACAACTTCATCCCCGTGGGACAGACCCCCGTCTCGGGAAGGGAGTCTGGGGTCACCCTAAAGCCTCCTCCAGTGGATCTGCTGATGTTTCTTTACCCCCAGGTTATGGTGGTCAGTGAGAAGTAAACATTTATGTTTACAACCACTGGGTTATTGAAAAAGGAATGGTTTCCAAATAACTGGAAATGACCATTTCTGCAGAATAAAAGTGCCGGGAGCGTGAAGCCGCCTGGTCCCCCCGTCACTCACCCAGGGACGGGGCAGCCACCGGTGCCTTGGGGACCTTCCCAGGGTCCAGCAGAAGCTGCTGAGCCCCAGACTCTCCCTGGGTCCCGCAGAGACACCCAGTGTCACGTAAGGAGGGGTTCCACCTTACAGCCCACGAGTGGAGCTGTACCAGGGGGATGGAGTTCAGGCAAGTTTTCCCTTTTCCCAGCTCTGCCCCCCCCGCCCCCCCAGCAGCTCCCGCTCTGGCTGTGGGAGCCACCAGTGACAAATCACCCCAGGATTTACCCCAACCTGGCACCCATTTCTACCGGGGACCCTTCACTCCAGGGGACGGGAACCAGCCACCACGAGGAAGGTGGCAGCGCCAGGAAGTCCCTGTCCCCCTGCCAGGGGGGGCGAGGGGACACCCACCCAGCACTGGTGCAGGCAGAAGTGGTGGCCAGGCTGTCACTCGCACCTCAGTGCCCATCTTCTGCCCTCCTGGCCTCCCCATCACACACCATCCTTTTTTATCTCTGAAAGGCAGCAGCCACCATGTGAGTGGCACAGAAACACTGAGGCCAAACCCTGGCACAGGGTCTCCCTCCTGGTGGGACCCTCACCCGCCTCCTGCCCGCCCTCTAGGAGAAGATCCTGGTGTCTGAGTAGGTTCAGGGGCACCATGGTGCCCGGCTTCAGAGGGTAAACTCCCTGGGGAAGATGGGCAAGAAATGTCCCAGCCAATGGAACCTGGGGGTGAGAGGGGACAGCCCCTCAGCAGCAGTGGGTGCCGCAGCCCTTTGCCACTGAGGGAGGCAGCCCCCATCCCCAGTGCTCTTGAGGGTTGCCAGCACCTGCAACCATCTGGGACACCCTGCTCCTGCTGAGAACCCGCTCTCCTCCACCGATCCACCACTCCTCCTCCATCCACCCATCCACCCACCCATCCATCCCCCCACCCATCCACCCACCCATCCATCCCCCCACCCATCCACCCACCCATCCATCCCCCCACCCATCCACCCACCCATCCATCCCCCCACCCATCCACCCACCCATCCATCCCCCCACCCATCCACCCACCCATCCATCCCCCCACCCATCCACCCACCCATCCATCCCCCCACCCATCCACCCACCCATCCATCCCCCCACCCATCCACCCACCCATCCATCCCCCCACCCATCCACCCACCCATCCATCCCCCCACCCATCCACCCACCCATCCATCCCCCCACCCATCCACCCACCCATCCATCCCCCCACCCATCCACCCACCCATCCATCCCCCCACCCATCCACCCACCCATCCATCCATCCATCCATCCATCCATCCACCCACCCATCCCTCCATCCATCCTTCCCTCCCTCCCTCGCTCCCTGCCCCCAGCATCCTCCGTTCCTCCATCCCTCCCTCGCTCCCTCTCGCTCCCTCATTCTTCCCGTTTCCCTGGCAACGCCCATCTCGCACCGGAGATCTGTCCCCTCTCTCCCTCTTATCTTTCTCCTTTCTCTTTCATCTATCTCCTAATCTCCCTCTCTACTCCCAACCTCTGTCCTTTGCTTCCTTTCTTTCCCTCTCCCTTTTCATCTCCTCCAATGTCTTCTCTGTCTTGGGGGTTACAATTATTTGAATCTCACTTTAAAAAAATAATCTACTTCATTAACTGCTGTGGCACCAGCTCCTCTCCCGCTCCTCCCACAGCCCACCCGGGTGGCCCAGGACCCCTGCCCCCACCAGAGACCCCTGTGCCCCCCTGGCCAGAGGACCACAAAGTCACCAACTGTCCTCCAAAGCCCTTCAAACGAAGCAGAACTCTCCTCTCACACCACAGGACATCCATGGGGGCGATGGAAGGAGGAGAGCTGCCGGGGGGGGACACAGGCTCCTCCAGGGCCTGGGGGCAGTGGGAAGGGGCAGGGGAGGGCTGGGTCTGATGTGGCAGCCCGGGGTGACTTGCAGGGGACCCCCATTTAGTGGTGTGCAGCACAGCAGGGAGCCTGTGGGAGCAGGTTCGTTACCACCAGTGCTGACACTGGGGAAGCCTCCTCAGAAAATTGCTGTGCATGGACTGACCCAGTCAAAGCCAACGCTTCTGTCAAGAGCCCATGAAACCTCCTCGAGCAGCCCAGTCCACACCAAACCCCTCTGGTGATGGCCTGGACCAGCGCTTGGGATGGAAGTACCGGGGGAGGGGGTTCTCCTCACCCTCGACAGCCCCCTTCCTCAGGGGACTCCTGTCTCCCCCTCAGCACAACCCCACCTCCTCTTTAGGAGACCAAGCTGGTCTAAGCCTGGTCTATCAGCCCTTCTGCCCAAGCAGCTCCTCTCACTCCAAGAGGACGGAGCTGCAGGAGAGCTCTGATGGTGAAATACCCCTGGTGGCACCAACTGCGTCTGGGGAGCAGGGGCTCGGGGACCAGTCTTGTCCCGCTGAGCGAGGACACCTCCCTTGGGGCTGGGGGAATCGCTGGGGTCCTATGGACACATATGAGACCCTTCCTGCTCTTCTGCTGTGTAAGGGCCTGAACCTGTGGCACCCTGGCCCACCAAAGCCCCGTGTCCATCAGACCTGGGTGACTCTCCACGGCCAATGGCCACCCCATGCCCCAGGTCCCCAGCACCACTCCCTGGCACAGCGCTCCAGCACGTCCCACACCTCCCCACAGGCTGCTGCTGTGAGGACAACGTTGCCCCTTCTAAACAAGGCAAAGGTGGCCCCTCCATCCCCATCCTCCTCCCGGCGCCGCAGCGGAGACCTCTCGGGATCCCGCTTTCAGAGCTTGTTCTCACGTCACGCCTTAAAACGCTCCCGTTGACTCACACTCCAGCACTAAAATAGCCATTAATTAGGAGTAATTGGTGTCTGGAGGTGCAGGGCGAGCAGCGTCCAGGGCTGGGGGAGAGGGGCTGCTCCTGCCTGGAGCCCCCGCTCTCGCAGCATGAGCTCCCGGACTCCAAAACAGCCAAAACAGCCCCAATCCACCAACCTCCCCACGCTCTGTGGGGCTCTGGGCGTTTGTTGGGGACTGATGGGGTGGGTGACACGGCTGGGAGAGGGGAGAGACCCCAGCACAGGCCACCCCGCCACTGTCCCAGCTCCCTTCAAAGGCTGCACCCAGCCCGTGCTCTCCCTTGGAAAAA
The DNA here is from genome assembly GCA_013400555.1 of Jacana jacana. Classification (NCBI taxonomy): domain Eukaryota; kingdom Metazoa; phylum Chordata; class Aves; order Charadriiformes; family Jacanidae; genus Jacana; species Jacana jacana. Next base: position 59,428 of record VZTM01014683.1, read on the forward strand.
GAGGGTTTTTTTCTTTTGCTGTTAAGTGAAATAAACAGGGAAAGAAAGACTTTCAAGTTCCTCCTTGCTGCAACGACTTCTCTCCGACATACTCCCTTTCCTCTCCGAAAATAGAAGAGCTATTCAAAAAAGATGCGAGAAGAAAAAAAAAAAAGGAACTGAATAGAGGAAAAGGGAAAGAAAAAATGGAGCCCCAAGGGGGTGGAGAAAAACAGAATGAAAAGACAGCAAAAGTAAAGAAAAGGGATGAAAAATAAAGGAGGGGGAAGAGAGAGACAGACAGAGAAGCTTTGAAAAGAAAGAATGCTCCCAGCCTGAATACAGTGTGCATGAAAAAAAGAGCGCTTGAAAAGAAACAGCCAGATGAAATGACCTCTCATTCACAGCCTGTGCCAATCACCACCACAATGTAAATCCTTTCTTCTTTTCTGCATTCTCTCTCTTTCCAGCGGGGGCAGAGGGAAGAGGAAGAAAAGGGGAGTTAATTCTCAGCATAGCAGAAAATAAATCTGCTCTTTGCTAACTCCCTGAAAGAGACGCCGAGCCACTCTTAAAAACACCTCTCCCGGCAAGCGCAGCTGCAGATACGTTCAAAAAACCCCAAAGTACACGGAATCCTGCACAGAGCGGCCCTGGGAAGGACCATCCTGGTGCAGAAGGTCCCCTGGATGAAAAGCCACCGGGCCGTCTGTAGGAGAAAATTCCCCGAGAAAAGAGATCTGCAGGAACGAGCTCGGCCGGGAAAAGCCAGATTTAGGTCAAACCCCAAACCTCACACGGAGAGAGGAGGGATGGCTGTGACGGACACCAACCCACGGCCCGATTCTGGGCCAAAAATCCCCGGGAGGAGGGAGGCACTGGACCGTGGGACAAAGGGAGAGGGAGAAACGCCGGGAGGAGACACTGCAGATGGAGCCCACACGGAGAGCGGGGTGTCCGGGGGGCAGGGGGGACCCGGGCGATGGCAGCAGCCACAGGGGTTAATCATAAACCACGGGGACCTCAAAGCAGAGCCATAAACATGGCTGGAGGCCAGAGGGGCCGAGGCAGGAGCCCCAGCGCCCCTGTACGTACAGCCCTGCTCCTAAAAGGGAAAAACAACCCAAAGGTTCTAAATGAGGCGAGGTGTGTGTCCCCCCAAAGGGAACCGCAGCCGCCTGAGGGGCTGAGGAACCACCTCTGGGGTGAAGGGACCCAGGGAAGATCCCACCCCCAACAGCGGGAGGACAGTCTCACTTCCAAGGGTGTTTGCTGCCCTCATCCTTAGGGACAATTCTAACCTACTTTTTGTGTTCCCTGTGTGTGGGGATTGCCCTCACACAGGGTGGCAGAGGTTTGGCCCAGCTGCCCCCGTCCCCCCTCACCCAGGCTCCAAGAATGGGGAGACAGGGACCCTGGGACTTCATGGGTCCATTCACAGCAGCCACAAATCGTAGAATCACAGAACAGTCAGAGTTGGAAGGGACCTTAAAGATCATCAAGTTCCAGCACCCATCCAGTTGCCATCCCCCAGGCAGGGACACCTCCCACCAGCCCAGGTGGCTCCAAGCCCCCCCCAACCTGGCCTTGAACCCCTCCAGGGATGGGGCAGCCACAGCTTCTCTGGGCAACCTGGGCCAGGCTCTCACCACCCTCACACCAAAGAGGTTCTTCCCCACAGCTCAGCTCCATCTCCCCTCTGTCAGGGTCAAACCCTTCCCCCTAATCCCATGGCCTCCCTCCCTCATCCAGAGTCCTCCTCATCTCTCCTGGAGCCCCTTGAGGGAGCCCCCCAAGGTCTCCCCGAAGCTTTCTCTTCTCCAGGCTGAACCCCCCGGCTCTCAGCCTGTCTTCCCAGCAGAGGGGCTCCAGCCCTCCCAGCATCTCCGTGGCCTCCTCTGGACCCGTTCCAACACATCCATGTCCTTTCTATGTTGGGGACTCCAGAGCTGGACGTGGTGCTCCAGGTGGGGTCTCAGCCCCAGGCGGAGGGAGCACTGCAGGTCGGGAGGAAGGTGAAGGCTCTGGGCTGTGGGTGATTTTGCTGACAGGGCTGGGCTCCCTGCGTCCCACATCGCCTCTGCTGGGCTGGGAGACACCATACTTGTGGCCAAGGGGTTCTAATTTGAGCGTGTTAATTAATGCTCGGCCGGATAATCTTTCACATGCAGAACTTGCCGGAGCTCCTGAAGCCCACGGTGGGTGGAAAGTGGAGCCGGGTCCTGCTGCTGGTGTGAGGAGGGAGCAAGGGGACATTTCACTCTGTGTCCCCTCTATGAACTTCAGTTTTTCCAAGAAAAGCAGTTTTTTTGGAGAAAACATCTACCAACCGTGCTGTCCCCCATGGGGCTGTGTGTGGGGGCAGGTCCCTGAGCACCCCCCGACCACGGCTTGCTCTTGGTGAAGGGAAAAGGTCCCGATGACCCCCTGTGAAGGGGACGCACAGCCAGAGCGGCATGGGGGGATGTGGGACCCCCCCAGCTCCACCTCTCAGAGAATGACCCCCCCCAGAACTCCCGGGTGACCCCAGCCCTGGGGGGAGAACTGTCAGATACAGAAGGAGTGGAGCCCACTTCTCTGCGGTCACAGCTGAAAGGAGGAGGGAGAGTTGGAGCTTTCCCACAGCGGGCGGGGGCTGGGGACCTCGGAACCCCCCGAACCTCCCACTGCTGATCCCTGGGGTGACAGCCTCACTGCACGTGTGGCACCCTTTGAGGAGCGGATCCGACCGCTCAGCTGCACAAACCCACGGTGCTTTCACATCCACAATCTCTCGGGTCTATTTCTGAGCAGAACCTTTCCTTTTCTCCCCCGGGATTTTTGGGGTGAACCCAAGCCAGCCCTGTCTGCTCTGCTCCTGTGGTCCCCGCGGATCCACGGCCGGGGCTTCCCCGAGGTGCCCTCCGGACCACCCAGCTCCTCCGCATCGCTCTGTAGGGTGCAAAGCCCAGGGGGGAGAGAGGAGGTGAAGAAGTGAGGGGCACCCCCAGAATGCCCCCCTACACCCTCCCCAAGTCCCACTAGCTGTGGTTCTGGGTCCTCTCACCTCGGAGGGTCTCCAGTGACACCCCAACCTGGAACCTCAGGGCAAGAGGGGGAGTAGGAGCTGGGGAGAGGAGCCCNCCCTTTGAGGAGCGGATCCGACCGCTCAGCTGCACAAACCCACGGTGCTTTCACATCCACAATCTCTCGGGTCTATTTCTGAGCAGAACCTTTCCTTTTCTCCTCCGGGATTTTGGGGGTGAACCCAACCCTGTCTGCTCTGTGGTCCCCACGGAGCCAGGGCAGGGGCTTCCCCAAGGTGCCCTCCAGACCACCCAGCTCCTCCGCATCGCTCTGTAGGGTGCAAAGCCCAGGGGGGAGAGAGGAGGTGAAGAAGTGAGGGGCACCCCCAGAATGCCCCCCTACACCCCCCCCAAGTCCCACTAGCTGTGGTTCTGGGTCCTCTCACCTCGGAGGGTCTCCAGTGACACCCCAACCTGGAACCTCAGGGCAAGAGGGGGAGTAGGAGCTGGGGAGAGGAGCCCTGGGACTGGGGCTGAGACCCTTCCCCAGCCCTGGGGGGCCCAGCTCCATCTCCACCACCAGGAGCAGCGGGGGACAGTGAGCACATGGTGACAGCCCCATGGCCACCAGCTCAGGGGGCTTTGGTAGCCAAAACCTTGCCCTGGCAAACAGGGCCATGGATGGTGGCGGGTCCTGGAGAGCAATTCTGCCGGAACACACCGAGTCTGTCCCAAAATAGGGAGTGTTGGCATTAAAGGAAAAAAGGCTGAGACAGGTAAAAGCCAAGGCTGAGCCGCCAGAGAGTGGCACGGGACAGGCCTCGTCAAGCCAGGAGGCACCACGTCTGCCCCAGTGAAGGGTAAGGAGGGCAGGGCAGCCGCGGGACGGGCGCTCCAGCAAATAAAGGCCACGTGTGTCATTTCAGACCATTTCAGAGCCCTTGGCAGAGTGATGTTGGGGTTGGTTCTTTTAAAGTCGAGCTACTTTTTATTCCACCTCAGACATGTCAGTGGGAACCCACCGGGGGGTCCCCGCGTAAAGGACCCCACGCCTGCTCTCCCTCATCTTCCCGGTGACTTCAGGGGAGCAGGAACTGGGATTTTGAAATCCTGTGTCCTGAAACACATGGGACGGGAGCAGCAGAGGGAAGAGGGTCCCCAGTGACACGTCTGCTCTCCCGGACCCCCGGGAGACACCCCCAGGAGCTGGGTCCCAGGGGTGGGTGGCTGCAGTTCTCAGCCACCATCTGCCCCAAGCCATAGTGGTGGCTCTTCTGCAGGGCAGCATTCCCTTAGAACTACACTGGGAGAGGAGCCAGGCTGCTCTCCTCACGGGAGGAGGCCGAGGCTCTGGCTGGTCTGGAGGAATGTGGTGTTTGCAGCATGATTCTGTTGGGTCTCCACAGCCAAAAGAAGCAGCTAAAACTTCTGCTTATCACACTTCTGGTTTTGTGGATGTTCTCACGTCCTGAGAGCCTACCCAGCAACTGGTAACTCCCAGTGGGGGCTGAAATGTCATGGAATCATAGAATTGTCCAGGTTGGCAGGGACCTTGGAGATCATCCATTCCTAACCATCATCCTAACTCTAACAAAAAACAACAACCCATCCATCCCTAACCCACGTCTCTAAGCACCAGGTCAACCCGGCTTTTGAATCCCCCCAGGGATGGTGCCTCAACCCCTGCCCTGGGCAGCCCAGTTCAAGGCCCAAGAACCCTTTCAGGGTAAAAATTGTTCCTAAAAAATTTTGCACAAGAGGGACACCCACCTGCGATGGGCTCAGAAAGAGCTTAGTGTGGGATGGGATGGGATGGGATGGNTTTCTAGGAGTGTTTCCAAGTGGAGCTCAAGCTCTGCAGAGGGTGTCCTGCCATCAGGCACAGCCTGGAGCTCGCCCCACACGGTGCCCTGCGGCCGCTTCGCTCCTAAACCCAGGGCTGGTGTGGGGCAAAGGGGGGTGGGAGCTCAAGGGGCACTGGGGGGAGTGAGACACCCACCTGCGATGGGCTCAGAAAGAGCTTAGTGTGGGATGGGATGGGATGGGATGGGATGGAGACCGCCATGGGCAAAGGCTGGCTGGGAGCGAGGGGGAGGGATGTGTACACTTTTCACTCCTCCTAATAAATATTTTACACCGTATCTGCAGGGCTGCTGTTGCTGATAGTTTTGCCTTTGCTTTGGTGGCACCAAGGGCTGGCTCCCACCCGGGTCTGCTTGAACCCTCCCCGTTTTCATCACAATCTGCATAATTGCTGCGTTCCGCACCCTTTCTTCTTACGGCAAGAAAGACCTATAAATACACGGAATATTCAGCTGTTGAAATAATATGCTTATATGTGTCCCTTGTTGATAATCATAACATGAAACCAAACCACTCAAGCCCCCATAAATCAAGGCTCGCTCTCTGCAGACGAGTCCTGTGACTACCCCGACGGGCTGCGCCAGCGCCTGCCCAACGGCCGGGCGAGAAACGGGGAAGGAGGAGGGGACGTTCTGTGGGGAGGATGGGCACCGCTGGCGGGAAAGGCTCTTTCGGTTCTGCCCACGGTTCTGTCTTCCCGAAAGTCGCCTCTTTCTGTGGGGGGCACCTGTGGCTACGAACCCAGGTCTGTGGCCACCGACCCGGGTCTGTGGCCAGATGCTGCTCCGCCCAGGGCAGCCCCCCCCCCGGGGACTCACGAGTGGGGGCTCAGGGGTGAACCCCTCCCATGGGGAGCATGGAAAAGCCACCAAGAATATATGCCTGCATCTACAAGGCAAAGCCAAGGGCAAGGCCAGGAGGGCACCTCGATCCATGCCCGAAAACGGTAACTCTCAGAGGGCTCAAAGAAAGAAAGAAAAAGAAAAAGAACAAAAGATTGTACTTGGCAGATTAAAGTTCAGGCTTTATGGTGCCCCCTCACCAGAGGGCTGAGGGGTCAGCGCTCGAGAGTGGAAAGTCCTCCGTGAGGAAGGGCATCCCTGCTCTTCACAAGGGCACGTAGTGATGGGATGAGGGGGAAGGGTTTAACCAGAAGAGGGGAGACTGAGATGAAGAACCTCTTTGGTGTGAGGGTGCTGAGAGCCTGGCCCAGGTTGCCCAGAGAAGCTGTGGCTGCCCCATCCCTGGAGGGGTTCAAGGCCAGGTTGGAGGGGGCTTGGAGCCACTTGGTCTGGTGGGAGGTGTCCCTGCCCAGGGGGTGGCAGGGGTGCTGGAACTTGATGTTCTTTAAGGTCCTTTCCAACCCAACCCTTTCTGTGATTCTAAGGGGTCTCACAACCCCCATGGATGCATGCCCTGGCTGGGAATAGGATCCAGCTCCCCGAAACATCCATCCTTACAACAACTAACTCTTCCCAAGAGCAGCCACTGGCCCAGGGAGCCAGTCCTGGACATCTCCCACCCACTCACCCTGCTCAACATCTCCTCAGGCCCGTCCAGGCTGAGCTGCCCATGGGCTGGCACCCCCCGTCTCCTCTGCTGGCTCCGTGCCGCTGGGCACGCTATGGCCAAAACCTCTGCTCAGAGAGTCCCCAGCAGTAAATCCAGAGCTGTGTCAGTGTCAGAGGGGCAGCGGGAGAGCTGGGGAGGGGGTGCAATGCTGGCCAGGGGTGGTGGGAGAGAGAACCTCAGCAAGGGGGGAGAGAAAGTGCCAAAGCAGTGGTGGTCAGAGGGTGTGAGAACGGACTGGGGTGAAGGAAGGGAAAACCAAGCAGGGAGGTACTTAAAGAACTGGAAATCTGAAAGAAAAAGCAGGGGCAGGACAGGGAGCTGGGTGATATGGAGTATCGATGTCAGGAGAAGGGGAGAAGCGACCTGACACCGCGGAGCACGGACAGGAGACGAGGCTGCTGCCGAGAAACAGGAAAGATAAATTTAGAGGCAGCCGGCGAGTGCCCTTCCTCTGGCAGCTCTGACTGTCCTTCCTCCCCCTCCTCTCCCTCGCCAGGGGGGCTCATGACCAGGGAGGCAAAGCCCTGGTGACACAGGGACGAGCCCAGCCCGGCCACTGTGGCTGCCAGGGGAGGATGTCAAAGGCTTCAGGCGGGCAGCGAGCCCTCCAGGTTTCATTTCTGCACCGGCTGTGTGTGGCCTCAGCCTGCAGTCCCCCAGGAAACCCCCCTTTTCGGCCACAGGAGCCCTCCCCCCGCCCCGCCGCTGGGCACCCAGCGCCCAAAGGCAGAACCAGGGTTTCACATCCACCAGACGTGGAAGTAAAAACACCACGTGCTGCTCCCCGCTCGAAACACACCCTTCCCCAAACTGGCCTCGGAGGGACTGACTGGTACTTCCTTCTGCATCAAAAGGGACTGACTGGTACTTCCTTCTGCATCAAAACCCTTCTCCGGGTCTGCCCGTCGCCGCCTGCGCGGGGGATGCCCCGGGTTTCGGGTGCAGGAGGGAAGGGAGGTGTTTGTGCAGGGACAGAGTTTGGATTTTAACTAAATTCACTCGTTTCCCACAGCGTCCCCGTAAAACACACTGGTGCTGGGAGATGCTTTTTGCCATTGTGGTACCCAAGTGTCTGAGCCCAGTGCCTGGGCACCGTGGGTGCTGCTGAGGGGCAAACACACATGCACACACGTGTGCACACACGTACATACACACACATGCACGGGCAGCAGCAGGAACTGTCAAGCAGTGCCATTTTTAGGCCTTTTTCAGGCCAGAGCTGTACTACACGTTCGGCATCAATGATCTTTCCCCTGCCCTTTCCAGACCCCTGCTCAGAGGGTGGGTTTGGGCGATGCCCCCACCTTCCCCTGGACTCCCTGCCCCCCTAGCCCTCCTCCTGCCCCCTCCAGCCTTGCCCAGGGTGGTCCCCAGCCCACCGGCCTCGGGCAGGGCTCCTGTCCCCCCCGCCGGGCCATGCCTCCCGCTCCACCTCCTGCTGCCCTCCCAGCACCGTAAGGATTCCCGTTATTCAGTGTTCTCCACCAAAACCTCCCTGCTTCACACCCGTCCCCACCAGTGTTTCCCACGTGTCACACCCCCCAGGTGGATTTTCATCCCCCGTGCCCCCCATCTGCTGCCACCCCCAGGGAGGGTCTGCCAGACCCCTCCAGGTCGCTCAGGCTGTCACCGCCTCTGTGCCACTCCCTGCCTGAAACCTCCCTGGCACTGCCACCATCCCCTCCCACTCTACCCAGGGAGCGGCAGCCCATCCATCAGCGCTGCCAGGCAGAGCCACATCCCAAAGCTCTCCACCCGCAGGGTCCCATTCTTGGTGGATTCGGTTAAATTTTAACCTTCTAAGGTGAAGAACAATTACAAATTTCCCTCCAGCTGCCCACAGGAAATGTCCCTGTCGCCGCGCTCCACACCGCGCTGCCCTCTCCCTCCTCTCAGCCACTCCTGGAGGAGATGGTATCACTTTGAGGGGAAAAACAGGATTTCACTCATTTCCCGTGTGTATTGCGGAGCTGCACGAGGCCTGGGGTGAAACCCTGGTGCTTCTGCCCCTCACCAACCACCAGCCGGGTCCAGATGTACCCCAGTCCCTCCAAGCCCCCACCCTGAGACCCCCCTGGCTCCTGACCCCCCATCTTACTCCTACAGACTTGCAGAAACCCAGTGTAACTTGTTTGCCCCCCC
>VZTM01014683.1:114834-127262 GCA_013400555.1 Jacana jacana
TGTGCGTGTGTGCACACGTCGGAGGCGTCTGACCATGCTGGTGTGCGGGGGATGTGTGTGTGCGGGGGTGTGTGCACACACGTCGGAGGTGTCTGTCCATGCTGGTGTGCGGGGTGGGGAGGGTGGCGGGGTGTTTACCCCCATGTGTGTGTGTGACTGGCACAGAGCTACGCGTAGGTGTGCGGGGCACCTACCTGCGGGGTTGTGTCCCTCTGTGCCTGGCATCCGTCTGTGTGTGTCCACAGGTCGCCATGTCCTTGCCCGTGTGTATTTGCATGCATGCCCACGTCCAGAGTCCACGGCTGACCCTGCTTGGAGACCCCCTGAGGTGCCCCCAAAGTCACCTGTGGCCCAAGTCTGCGCCTGGGGTACCCGGGTGCTGGGTGCTGTGCCGGGGAGTCCCCCCGTGCTGCTCTTGGGGGACACAAAGCCCCCCTAGACGGTGGCTGAAGTTACCAGGACCCCACTGCTCTTCTGCTGTCCCTGCGCAGACCCCTCTGGTCCCCAAATCCAGGCAGACACCCGCTTTTCTGCAGCCTCCAGCCCGCTTTACACCGGGGCTGCTGGGAAGATTGGCTCTTTAGGATCCGTCCCAGCAGAAACAGGTAATTGGGAGGAAGGTGGGGAAATGGTCAGAACTGCACGATCAGCACCCAGTGGGGTGGGGGTCTGGGGTTTACCGAACCACTGCTGTGCTGGGATTCATCGGGGCGCTCTTAGAGTAGATTGACATGAGGGGAAATTCCTCCTCTGATCACTGAAACGTAATCCCAAATTGCAACCTGCTTTGGTAAAAGATGGTAATAGCAATAATAATCGGAGCTAGCGGAGCGGTGAAGTGGGTTTTAGCACCAGAGCAAGCGGTCAGTAACACCTCATGGCAGCCTCTTTAGCTGCGACACCGCGGAGCCCACCCAGCAGCTGGGGCTGGGCAGAGGAGCCCTGAAAATGGCTGTGTTTGTCCAGTCATTTCCAGAGGGATGTGCACACACACCAGCTCATTTGTAGAAAAGCTGTACTTAAAGAATAGCCGAATTTAGAAGCGGGGAGGCTGCCTCGGCAGGACGAGCACGGGCTCTGCCCGGGAGCGGGGGCTTTTCTCCAGCCCCAGAGGAAGCGGCGGCAGCAGCATCCCCGCGGGGAGCGGGGGTGCTTGTGCCTGGTTGGGGGGGTCCCCGCAGGGTCTGGGGAGCCGAGGGAGGGGTGAGAGACAGCCACAGCACAGGAGGGAGCAGTGGGGGAAGAGGGAAGGTCCTGGAGCATCGGAGATCTCAGGAGAGAGGGTGCCAGGACTGGGCAGCTGTGGGTGCGGGGCCACTCGTGCCGTGCCCAGGGCTACTGCTGGGGTGGAGCTGGTGCTCCTGCCCCACGGCACTACTTGTGGCTTCTCCCCAAACACATCTTCTCTAGCGTGGGATTACATAAATACTTGGCAACATAGACAGCTCTTTGGTATTTCATGAATTAGTTGTATCTGCTCTGGTCAGCCTTTGCCCGGGCACTTGCAGGTGGGTCATGGGGGGCAGAAGCTCCAGCCTTGGTGTGGGCTGGGATGACAGAAATGACCCCAATGAGGTGGAAACCAGCCCCTTGGTTGGGTGCTGAGGGTCCCCATCTCCCACCTGTGGGTTCCCCCTGCAGAGCCTGGCCTGGCTGTGGCCTGGAGGGCAGGAGATCTTCCAGCAGCTTCATGGAAAGTCTTAGTGGGGCTGTTTCAAAACGGGGGGTTGCTTGTCCTGGGGTGCAGCATGAGCTGCTGTGGGGAGAGAGAGGCCGTGGCTGGAGGCAGTGGGCTGCAGGGACACCGTGAGTCACACACAACCTGCTTCAGGCCCCAGTTAACCCTCCCAGTCACTTTCATCTCAATTAGCAGAGTGCCCAACAAATGAAGGGGGGCTGACATCCCACCACCACCTGCAATCAGCCCTTCCTCACCTGTGTGTGTTGGGGTTCCCCTTAGTTCTATTCCTCTGCCAGAGCCCTGGTGGCTCCCAGCTCTCCTGCCCCCTGCCCAGGCTGAGAGCACAGGAATGACCTTCCCTTGCAGGTATTAAGACCTGAGAGGTGGTTTTCCTGCTTCACCAGCCTGAACTCAAGGCTTCTATGTGTTGGTGGGGCAGGAGATGCCTTGGCCCCACTCCCAGCACGGAGGGACCGGCTCAGGGGCTCCAGCTCCCCATGGCTGCGTGTCTGGAGAGGGGCTGGTGGGTCTGGGCTTCTTGTGTTTGGCTTCCGAGGCAGGGCTGGACACAGACCACCATGTGCCAGCTGGGGAGAGCCCTGCCAGGGCCGGGCTGCTGGGACCAGGGTGTGGGGTAACTGGGAGCTGATGATACCCCCTGTTCCCCCACTTCCTACACAAACCGCCGCTGTGTTTCCTGCTGCTTCCTCTTTTGCTGAATAATTCATAACGAGCGATTAACAGAGATGCCCCCCCCTTCCTACTCACACACGATCACAGTTGCATCTCTTTTCCAGAGCTATTAGTTATTCACAGTGATTTGCTGAGTAATGTCTGCGCTGCTCCTCAGGCTGTGGTTTAACCCCCTGGGAGTTAAGGGAGGGGTCTTGGGGGGAGGGACCGATCCTGCTCCCTGCCCGCGGGTACCAGGGCTCAGGGGGCTGCGGGCCCAGTGCCAGCTCACCAGGCTCCCAGTATGAAGTTTTGGTGGCTGTGAAAATGAGATGGGATGTGCCTAAAATGGGAGATTTTGGTTGAATTGGCGATGGGTCAAATAGATTTAGGTTGACTATCCCTGCTCCCTCCCAGATGTACTGGGGTAGCGGACACGAAGGGGGGGCTTGGCTGAGCCCCGGGACCTGCAGAGACACCTGCAAAGTGTCACCTCAGGTTTAAGCCTGTGGTCTCACCTCCGCTGTGGGAGCAGCCTCAGCGTGGGTCCCTCTCTGGTCTCTGCTGGCCCAGGTGTAGGTCTCAGTGCTGCCTGAGCCCTACCAAGGGGTGACCAGAGAGGGGAGGGAGGGAGATGGAGCAGGGGTGGGTTTGGGGGCAGCAGCCCTCGCCTTGCTTGGTGTCTATAACCCGCTGCAGGGTGTCTGCAGGTGCCCTTTCCTGCCCAGGTCCCTCTCAATCCACAGGGAGAGGAGACGCTGCCGAGACCACCCTGGCACCTCGCGTGGCTGCTGGTGAGGCCAGTGAGCAAAGGGCTCTCCAGAAACCACTGCTGCCAGTTATCCCGGAGAGCTGGGACCTCCAGGGAGGGAATGGGACAGGGACCAGGACCAGCCCCTGCCTGCTGCAGGAGAACCTCTGGGTCTGCCCCAGCCTGCTTATGCAGAGCCAATGTGTCCATCTACCCTCATCTTCCTCGCCAGCATCCCTGCCGTCCCTGAGGATGCCATGGCAACGGAGATGGCAGGGATGGCTGTGGGAGGAGAAGCTGTGGCTCTGGTGAGAGGGCTCCAAACCCTGGGATCAGTCCTCAGTGCAGCAGTGGTGCCCAGGGCAGGCTGGGGGGCTGCAGGGGTGGTGGCCAGACCCAGAGATTGTGGGGCAGGCGAGGATGGAGGTGGCTTTGCAGGTGCCTGGGGTGCCATCTCCTGCATGATCTGGGTCCTGCTCTGCCCCAGCAGCCCTGGGCTGGCAGCAGGGATAGGAGTACACAGAACCCTTATCCCAGCACAGGGGCTCCTTCTTCCCCCCAGGAGAAGGGAATGACAAGTGTGACACTGAAGAGAAGAGCAGAGATGCCAAGCACTTCCTTGGGCCACTCCAGCAGTGTCTCACCACAGCTCTCATCCCTTCGTTACAGCTTTCCCAAGTTATAATTAAAGTCAGAGTCAGCCCCAGCCCAGAGGAGGAGGGAACTGCTTTCAGCTGCTTACTAGGACCATAGTGGGCCTGTCTGGTTTGTGTGGGGTGCAGCTGTATTCCCTGGGGCATTCGGGCAGGGGATGGAGCGGTGCTTCAGGAGACTGAGGCCGTGGGTGCAGGCTCAGGGAGGGGGTGGCCGGGTCAGAGCAGGGGGCTGTCGTGGCTCCTTGTGCTTCTACAGCCCCAGGAGGAGCTGCAGCAACACAGCCCACAGCTTCTCAGTGCCCAGCCCGTCTCCAGCGGGAGGGGGTTATTCCCAAGCCCCCCTGGGGAGCAATGGCTGCCCCGGCAGCAGGGAGCGGGGGGGCACAAGCATGGTGGGATGCGAGCCCAGTCTCAGCTAAATTGGGACGGTCTCCCCGGGGGCTGCTCTGGTTCTATTTTGGGTGTTTTGCAGAACAGCTGGTGATCATCCCTTCCCTTCCACCATGGTGGGGGGGTGTGGTTTCTGCCAGCTCATCCAGGCACCGCTGCTGCTTATAAGCACCTTCCCCCCAGGGATGGGACCAGGTAACGAGGGGGGGGATGTTGGTGCTGGTGTTTGGGGGGAGGGATCACCAGCTCTGCCACCCTGCACACTGGTGGGGGCACGACCCGTGTCTCCTGACCCGTCACAGGGCACAGGAGGGTAGGGAGGGTCTGCATGCCCCACACAGGGCGGCCAGGGGTCCCAGCCCTTCTGCGTGCCCATGAGTTGCAGCAGACTGTGCTTTGGCCCCAGGGTGGGCTGGTGCTGCTGGGGGGGATGCTGCGGGTGTGCGGTACTGATGAGGACCAAGAGCAGGTTTATAAAGGTGGGGATCAGACCCTCAGCCCTGCCCATTCCCAAGGGGGAGCTGAGAGGTCCCTGCCATGTCCTGACCCAGCTGTGTTCCTCAGGGGGGGTCTCCACGGGCGAGGGGGACTGGCTGTTCCCACGGGATCCAAATGTTTTCCCGCAGGGCCAGAGCCCAGTGTGGGTTTGTGTCTACTTTAACTTCCGTCCTGATTTCTCCCACTGGAAGAATTAAGCAAGTAAGTACCAGCCCCCGGGGCATGATGGAGATTAATTAGCTAATATCCATGCTGGCCTCTGCTGGTGACAGCCCTGCCCCTGCCACCTCCTGTGGCCACACAGTGCTGCTCCTGGGCTGTGTATGGCTGGCTCAGTGTCCCCTCCTGTCCCTGGCTTTGGGGCCCAGGTGGCTGTTTCCCAGCATCATAGGGCAGGGGGAGCTGGCAAAGCTCTCAAGGGCTGGAGGGGGTGTCTGGGGGGACCCATACCCTGCTCCTGCTCCCACAGGACTGTAACCGAGCCCTTCTCACATCTCTGGGGAGGTGCTGCCCCATCATTTCCCAGGCTGTGGGTACAGCAGGGCTGGGCACAGCCTGGCAGAGGGGGTACATCCTGCGCTTGTGCTCTCTCATCTCTGGCTCTGGGAACTACTTGGCCCCAAACCCTTCCTGACCTATCCTGTGTCTCACAACTTCAACTTGCTTTTATGTTTTCCTTGATTTTTAACAGCAGCCCAGTTTAAGCCTCTCCTCCCCTGGGGACAGAGAGCAGCGGGGCTGGATGGGGTGGGCAGGGTGAGGGGCTGGAGGGACAGGTTCCTGGGGTGCCAAAATGCTACCGTCCCCCTCCCCTCCCCCCCCCCATCTCCCTCTCTCTGCTGGACCCCACAGTGTCCCCAGTCCTGGCTGTCCTGGGGGGACAGGTTATCTACTGCTACAATGGGGCTCTGCCCAAAATAGCGTCCTCCTGCCCCGTGCGTGGTTGGAGGCAGGATGCAGCGGGTGATGCTGCAGCGCTGCCGAAAGAAGCTGCATCACCACCAGCGGCTCCCAGGTCTCTATGGCAACCGTGGGGTAAAAATAGTGCAGCAGCTTTTTCGGAGCCCAGCTTGGAGGGGTGGGGGGGTTCACCAGAGGAGCAGAGCTCTCTGTGCCCCTGGGTGCTGCCATCGGTGCCAGAGATGCTCCAGCGGGAGTGGGATGGGGGGGCTCAGGATGCTGAGTGTGGCAGCCCAGAGCCCCAGGGTGGCCAAGGGGAGAGAGATGGGGGGCTCCATCTACACTAAAGCCAGCTTGGGCTCACCCCAGGTTTGGGGCAGGCTGAGGGGGCTGTTTGTCACCCCCAGTGGTTTTCAGAGGGGGACACAGGAGAGCAGGGGTGTTGCAGCCGTCCCAGGGTGCTGCTGGGGTGACAGAGGCAGGACTGTCCCTGTCGGGGGTAGGCTGTGCTGCTTCCCAGGAATCCTCGCTCCTGGGGACCCTCAGTGGGCTGTGGCCATCCTGCCAGTGACCCAGCTCTGTGATGCTCACTGGGACCAGGGCTGGGCAGGGACCGGGTGCAGCATCCTCTGCAAGGAGTCGCATCGAGACCTGGGGCTTTAGTGGCCTCCTCCACGTGCCATGGAGACATCCCAGCCGGGGGTCAACAGCTCCATGGCATCTCTCCCTGCTTGGGGAGATGGAGACTACCCATGGAAACCCACTTGTTCCCCTTTGCCAGCCCCTCCCCAGCAGGATGGGTCTGTTTTCCATTTGTTTTCCACTTGCAAGCAAAGCCCCAAACGGCACCTGCGGAGAGAGAAGGAGCCGGGGAAGGAGCCGCCGTGCCGGGCCAGCTCTGCCCTGCTCTGCTCAGGGCACTTTGGTGCCTCGCTCCTTCTGATCCGCGTCTGAAGCGTGAGCAAAGTTCAAAACCTTCCTGTAAGCAGGGACTGTTTGGAGATGGGTGAGCTCTGGGTCACTCTCCATCCCCTGCTCCACGGTGCGGTGCATTAATTAGGCTCTGACTCTAATAAGTTGTGGTAAGGTCTGAAAATAGAAACGCTACTGCTATGTGTCACCGAACAGCGAGAGCTTCTCGTTTCCTAATTACTGGTTGGCATTTTTCACAATTAACTCGATGTGCTGGCCCTCAGACAACTGCTGTTTCCATCCCTCGGATCCTGACCACCCGGGAGCCGGGCTGCGGGGCCAGGCAGGACGCGGGCTGATGGGCTCAGGGGACGCTGAGGTGCCCGGAGCAGGGAGGAGAGCTGCCCCAGCGGGCAGAGGGGCTGGGGGCAGCCCGTCTCCATCCCACCCTCACCTCTGGGCTCTCTGCCCCCACTGTGTGTGGGTGGGGAATAGATTTTGAACGCAGCTGGAAAAGCATTTCCAAGCTGGCTCTAGTTTGCGGGGAGCCGTGCCCTGGGGACCCGTGTTCCCTCAGGTGAGCTGCTGCCTCTCACCCAGCTCCCCATGGCCACCCCCAGCCTCTGGGTCCCCCTAATCCCCTCTGCCTCCCCTCCAGTTCCCCACAGTCGGCGGTTGCCTTGGCAATGCATCCCTCTCCTTGCACTCTTTCATCCCTTTCCCTGTGGAACCTGTCCGTTCCCACAGCTCCCTGTGTGGGTTTGCTCCGTCTCGGCTGTGCTCTGGAGGGTCTGCAGAGCAGCCCTTTGGGCTGAGAGGTGGGGAGATGCCCTTGGGGCCAGGCTGGGCACCCCCAGCCCCCAGAGGGGGAGTGGGGACAGGTGGTGAAGGAAGGTGAGGACAGTGGTCCTGCAGCTGAGTGAAGAGGCAATGTCCCATCTCACCCCGGTGGATGGTGTCCCATGTCCTTCTGAAGCCATGAGCTGTCACAGTGATGCCCCCCCCCAACTCCCCAAAGCCATAACCCCCCCACGGGGTCTCCTGGAGCCGGGGTAGGTCCCTGCGGTGGGGTGTGGGGGGAGGTGGGCAAGGCTGGGGCTGGAGCTGGGAGAGAAGCCTGCGATGGAGAGGGGATTCACTCGGGGTTCCAGCGTGGGGTGGGAGGAGCAGAGCCACAACCCGATTCGGAGCCATCATTTGCTGATGAGGAGGAGTGCAGGCAGCACCTGGGACGGGAGAAAAGCATGTCCTGGTCTGAGGACGGAGGCTGGAGAGGCCAAGGTGAAGCTGGGGATGCAAAGGGGAGCAGGGGATGGCTGGTGATGCCGGGACCCCATGTCAGCAGCAATGCCCAGAGCTGCCGCCCCCCCATCCACCTTACGCTCCCACTCTGCCGGTGTCAGGCAGGGTCACAAGCCCACCCGTCTCCCCCCGTGTGGCTACAGAGTGGGGTCACACTGGTGAGGCACATGGGTGCCCAGGGCCTCTCCAGGGGGTGAGCTGGGCAATGGGCAATAAACTCCACAGGGGGGGTGTGAGTTTTGGGGGGGGTTACCCTGTTTCTAACCCAGTGGGTGCCTGCAGGGTGTGCGCAGTCGCTGGAGGTGTTTTCTCCCGTGTGCGCTGTGGTTCGATGGGAACAGAGAGCTGCAGGTGGCGGTTCTCACCCAGAGCTCTTTTTTTTGGTTTATTTAATGCTATAAAACTACCTTTTATAGATGTTCATGGCGATGAAATCTGTGCAAAAATATTCCATCCTCCCATTTTGCTGGTTTGATTTGAGAAACTCGTTTTCTCCTGGGGAGTCGTTGGGGTGCTCTTGGGGCTGGGTTTCACTCCTCACCCGCCCAAGCGCAGGGAGCAGCGAGAGCAGGACGTGGTGCCTTGTCCCCGGGGCCGGGCAGGGGCTGCAGACCCGAAGGTGGGATATCGCCCTGCACAGGAAAACACTTCCTAACGAGAAACAAGGAGACCCCCCCACGCATGGCTGAGCTGAGGGGCTGGGGGGGCTGGATGGAGACCGTGTCTCCCCTACCCCGGCTCTCCCTGGGGAGCACGGGGGGGACCTGAGCCAGGGCTGCTGCCTCGGGGCAGGTTGGGGTGTCCGGGGGTGCTGCTCTGCCCCTCGACGCTCTGTGCTCCTGACCCAGGAACCTCGTCCCACCAGAGCAGAGGGTTAAGAAGCTAAACCGGCCTGGTTTAACTTGCCACTGCAGCAACCGCAAAACACAGGAGGGTTTTCTCTCCCAGACCAATTTCCTACTCCCCAGAGCAGCGGCTGCCCGGCTCCAGGACCGGGTGGGACATGTGTGTCCGACGCTGGGGTTCTCTGCTCTGCGGGGGCTGAGAGCTGGCAGCCACGTCTCGGCACTGTCCTGGGCCCAATTCCCATTCCAGACATTTTTTGTGCTCCAGGTGGTAAATACCAGCCCTGCCGCCCTGGCACCCCTGCCTTACGCAGGCCGTGCTGAGAGCCGTGATGGCAAACAGGTTTTCATCTAAAAAACATCTCGATTTAAGCTCATTTATATAGAAAGTAACCTTGGTTTGACCCCATACCGACTCTGCCCGATGAAACACTCCTCTTCAGGGCTGTCTGGCCAAGGGCAGCTGGTGGGTCAGGTCAATGCTTTAGCTCACGGGCAGGTGTGGTGGGACAGGGCCTGAGCCACCGCTGCTAAACACAGCACTTGATGAACTTTATTAACTGCACTGCCTTTTGGGGTTTTTTCCTTAAAATCATGTAAGTGAAAGAATTACAGGGCAGCTGTGAGGAGACAGCGGGCAGCAGGGGCATGAGCAGAACCCTGAGGGTGGGTGCCTGGGGCAGGGGTGGCTCTGCTGCAGCACCTGATCTCTGCACTGCACCGGGCAAACCTCAGAAGGGGAGCAGTGGGGGCAATGCAGGGGGGCAATGAAGTGGCAGTGGAGTGACTTTGCTGGGGACAAGTGGCAGGGATGGCTCTGGAGAGGTGGCAGGGAATAGGTGGTGGGAGAGGCACACCTTTCCCCGGCCTGAGGGTCGCCCTCCGGCTGATTCTGCAGAGAAAGGTGCTCCAGGTCTAGAAAGTAACTTCACGGTTTGAGGTGATGGAGAAATCTCCAACACGCGTGGCATCCTCTGCCGGTCCCGTGACCTGATGGACCTGGCATCCTCTGCCACCGCTGTGACACGATGGGCATCCCATCCTCTGCCACCGCTGTGACATGATGGGCATCCCATCCTCTGCCACTGCTGTGACACCATGCACATCCCATCCTCTGCCACCGCTGTGACACCACGCACATCCCATCCTCTGCCACCACTGTGACACCATGCACATCCCATCCTCTGCCACTGCTGTGACACCACACACATGGCATCCTCTGCCACCACTGTGACACCACGCACATCCCATCCTCTGCCACCGCTGTGACACCACGCACATCCCATCCTCTGCCACCACTGTGACACCATGCACATCCCATCCTCTGCCACTGCTGTGACACGATGGGCATCCCATCCTCTGCCACCGCTGTGACACCACGCACATCCCATCCTCTGCCACTGCTGTGACACCATGCACATCCCATCCTCTGCCATTGCTGTGACACGATGGGCATCCCATCCTCTGCCACTGCTGTGACACCACGCACATCCCATCCTCTGCCACTGCTGTGACACGATGGGCATCCCATCCTCTGCCACCGCTGTGACACCACACACATGGCATCCTCTGCCACCACTGTGACACCACGCACATCCCATCCTCTGCCACCGCTGTGACACCACGCACATCCCATCCTCTGCCACTGCTGTGACACGATGGACGTGCCATCCTCTGCCACCTCCATGACACCCCGCACGTCCCATCCCGTCCCATTCCTCTGACTCCGTGCACATCCCATCCTCTGCCACGGCCGCGACACGCGGGGGCTCCTGGCAGGTGAGGAGAGGTGCCGTGCGGAGGAGGGAGATGATTTCGTTTGCATTACAGGGAATGCGTGTCGGAAGAGAAGTGATCCGTATTTAACAACAGAGCCGTGTAATAACCTGCAATTACCTCTGCACCGAGCCTGCGGGGGCGGCTCTTTCCCTGGCAGAGCGAGGGGTGAGGGCTGCGCTCCGGAGGCTGCTGCCAGCCGTGTCCTCCCGCCTCACCACGGTGTTCCAGGGCCCGGTGCCCAGTGTGCACCCAGCACGGCCAAGCGCCAGTGCCGCTGGGTGCCAGGACGAGCGGTGAGAGCCGCAGGGCTAGGGTTGGCAGGGCTGGGGATGGCAGGCACCATGGCTGGTAGGGCAGGATGGCTCGGGCATGGGCATGGAGTGGGTCACCGAGAAGCAGCCACAGCCCTGGGTAGCTGCAGCCCATCTCCATGCCCAGCCCTGGGGCCACGGGTCACTGGTCCCCGAGGGTGGCATCTCCCCATGGCCTGGGTGAAGCTGCAGGAGCCCATCCTGGCTCCCCTGGGGGGGCACAGCTTGGCAGCTGCAGATTTTGCTTTTCATGCTCACGGGGTATAAGCCCCTCACCCTGAGCTGTGGCCATGGGACTGGTGCCTGCGTGGCTGTCACTCATCCTCCTCCTTCGAGAATGTCCCCATCCCAGCCCTCCCTGAGCCACTGGGGTTTTCCAAGGCTATGTCTGTGTAGTCCTTGGCCTCTTGGCAATCAGAGGGATATTTGGTGATGGGTGGGCAGAGGTGGGCTGGGTGCTGGGCACAAAGAGGGCTGGGGAGCCCCGGTGCAAACCTCCATGAGGCTCTGCCTCCTCCTGAGCCACATCACCCCCGGTTGCACCACCATCCGTGGGAACATCAGAGCAATGCTGGGAGGGCTGACTGAGAGAATTTGGGGGGGTTCTCCGCTTGGAGAAGGTTCCGGGGAGACCTTAGAGTCCCTTCCAGTCCCTCAAGGGGCTCCAGGAAAGCTC
The DNA here is from genome assembly GCA_013400555.1 of Jacana jacana. Classification (NCBI taxonomy): domain Eukaryota; kingdom Metazoa; phylum Chordata; class Aves; order Charadriiformes; family Jacanidae; genus Jacana; species Jacana jacana. The sequence goes on from VZTM01014683.1 coordinate 126,208, forward strand.
TTGATGAGGGAGGGGAGCCACAGGATGAGAGGAGTTTTACCCAGACAGAGGGGAGATGGAGCTGAGATGTGGGGAAGAACCTCTTTGGTGTGAGGGTGCTGAGAGCCTGGCCCAGGTTGCCCAGAGAAGCTGTGGCTGCCCCATCCCTGGAGGGGTTCAAGGCCAGGTAGGAAGGGGCTTGGAGCCACCTGGGCTGGTGGGAAGTATCCCTGTTCAGGGGGTGGCACTGGGGGGGCTTTAAGGTCCCTTCCAACTCTAACCATTCTGTGATTCTATGATCATGGTGGAGAAGACAAGGGGCTGATGTGGGTCAGTGTGGGGCATTGCAGAGCATTGGGTGGCAGCACGGGGCTCTCCTGGGGGCACCCACCACCTGCACCTCCTGTGGCAGTGTGTTCTCCAGCACTGGCTGCTGTTCCCCTCCCCACACCACCTCCGCCTGCCCCATCACCCCATGACGCCTCAATTCTGCTCTATTCCCTGCAGCTCTGTCAGGAAAAGCCACTTGGCCACTGTGGTCACTGCCTTCACAGCCCGGGCCCTCTGTGACGGGGGCTCAGGCGGGCAGCCGTTGTGCAGCCACATCTCTGATGTGGGCAGGGTGCTTTGGGGGGTGGCTGTGCCATGGGAGGCTCGGCTCAGGGCTGCAGAGGAGGGGGGCGTCTCGCTTCTGCAGGCAGGAATGCCATGGGTGGGAGGCGATGCTTTCCTGGGGTCACCTACGGTGGAGAAAATAGGTGGGGAGGGGGCAGATGAGGAGTGCAACCGCTGAGGAGCCATGTCCCATGTGTCCCACAGCCACCCCTCCTGTCCCACAGCCACCCCTCCGGTCCTACAGCTGGCCCTCCTGTCCCACAGCCACATTTCATGTCCCACAGCCCCACCTCGTGTCCTGTAGCCTTGTGTCCCACAGCCACCCCTTGTGTCCCACAGCCACCCCTCGTGTCCCATAGCCACCCCTCATGTCCCATAGCCACCCCTCCTGTCCCACAGCCACCCCTCATGTCCCACAGCCACCCCTTGTGTCCTGCAGCCCCCCCTCGTGTCCCACAGCC
>VZTM01014683.1:146120-163342 GCA_013400555.1 Jacana jacana
GCGTTATTTTTTTTTTTTTACGGGTTTGAAATGTGTGTTTTGAAACTGTGGGCTCTGCAGAGAATAAATATTTAAGGAAAAAAAAATAAATAATAAAAATAAAGAGACCTGAATCTATTCAGGGCAGGAGGGATGTGGGGAGAGGAGGATCGTCGTCCTGCAGACCTGCCCTGGACCAACCCCTGCCCAGGTCTGGGGGGGTCCCCGGGCAGGGGATGGTCCGGGGCAGGTCTGGCCCTGCTGCCAGGGGTAAGTGACCCCCTGGGGAGGATCTGGAACCTGTTTCTGTCCCATCCCTTGTCCCCCCAATAAGGAGGGGGGGGTCAAGGGTCTNGCTGAAGGCTGCTCGTTAGATCGGGGGGTTGGGTGTTTGGGGTTTTTTTTCCTTCCTTTTGGTTGTTTTTTTATTCGCATTCACCTCCTCTATCNTCCCCCCAATAAGGAGGGGGGGGTCAAGGGTCTGCCCCCTACACTCCCTGGGTCCCCCAGGCGCTGCTCTCCCACCCCTGGGACACACGCTGCCATCTGTCACACCTCCCCTCTGTCACCCTCCCGCTGTCCCCTCTCCTCCCCAGGGTGGCTTCTGAGGCACCGGTGGCTTTTGCCCAGCTCTGGCTTTGCCAGTCTGCGCTCTGGCTGCTCCATCCCAGCTCCACGTCTGGGATTCCTGAAGAACACCCCCCCCAGGGTGTGGGCAGCACCATGAGGTGAGTCCCTGAGCCTTGCTCATGCAGGGGTGGGGGGCACAGGGACCCCCAAACCCGCTGTGGCACCACTGTGCCCTGCCTGTGCCCCGCGTGAGTGGGGAGAACATTCACCCCTCCACGGTTTTCCAGTTGTTTTCTCCCTGGGGAAGCAGCAGATCCCAGAGCAACCCTGGGGCGCTGGGCTGGCTCAGAGAACCGGGGCTGCCCTGTCCCTGCTGCTCCCTCCTGGGACAGGGGTGGCACGGCNTCCCCCAGCAAGGGGGGGGTCAAGGGTCTGCCCCCCACACTCCCTGGGTCCCCCAGGCCCTGCTCTCCCACCCCTGAGGTGCACTGTGGCACCACTGTGCCCTGCCCGTGCCCTGTGTGAGTGGGGAGAACATTCACCCCTCCACGGTTTTCCAGTTGTTTTCTCCCTGGGGAAGCAGCAGATCCCAGAGCAACCCTGGGGCTCTGGGCTGGCTCAGAGAACCGGGGCTGCCCTGTCCCTGCTGCTCCCTCCTGGGACAGGGGTGGCACGGCTGGGTGGCTGCAGCCTCCCCCCGCCACGGGTCAGAGGGGCCAGTGACACTTGTCCTGACCAGTGCCCAGCCCGGGGTGACAAATGGCTCCTGGAAGCATCCCCTTTCTGGGAGAGGTGGGCTCTGCCCCGTCCAGCATGTGCAAACCCAGGATGCTCTGGGGTCCCTTCACCCCACGCTCGCTGGCAACGCCATCAGCTGCACAACCAGATGGCCCACACCTGGTTTCCCAGGAGATAATTGCTTTGCCCAGATCCTGGCCGGTCACGTTGGGACTTTGGGGTCTCTTCTTCTCTCTTCCCCTTCTCTTCTCTTTCTTTCCCCCTAAAACCCATTTTAATTAGCCCTGGTGCAGAAGTGCTGAGGTCATATTGTGGTGTTGACACCTCCCCCGGTTCCGTTCCCGCTAATTGTGTGCACACACAGGGACCCCTCCAACGGGTGGCATTTGGCATCCAGATTTTCCTCTTAGAAAATGCAAAAAAAAAAAAACCAACCCCACAACCACCCAACCAAACCCTAAAATGATGACAAGCTTATTTATTTGTGCAGCCAATTGCTGTATTTTCGTGGCATTTTTTGCCATTTGCTGGAGTCAGTTGGAACAGAGAGACAAAATCCAACATTTGTGACATCTCAAACAGCTTGGAAACGCTCCTTCGAATGCAGCAAAACTCAGCGGGTTTGACATTTGAAACTCACTGATTTCACTGCCAGGCAAAACCTTATGCCTTTATACTGTATTTTTCCTGCTGTTCCTCAGTGCAGGAATTCCTACTTTTTCCTGATTTCATACCATTATGAACAGACCAGCTCCGGGGGGGGAGGGAAAGAATAAAATAAGAATCTCTCTGCTGTAATAACGGAATTGGCTTCGAAATAGCAGGAACGCGGAGACCCCCGCGCCTGCTTTGTGCTGGCCAGCCCCGGGGGTGTGTGTGTGTGTCACCACTCCCAGCACCCAAACCACACCGAGCTGGGAATTTCAAAAGCCTGCCTAGTGCCTGGCTCTTCAGAATTAACTCCTGGGCTAATTAATTCCCCCTGAAGCGCTGCCATGAGCGCGCAGGGAAAACCTCTCCCCTGGCGTGAGGAGAAGCCGTGCTTTAAACGCTCACGGATCCTGCCCCCCTCCCCCCCTCCATGCCCACTCCTCACACACACCCCGGCTACTGGGACCTGCCCGTGGGCTCCTGCCCGCCGGGAGCAGCCGGGCCACCCCTCACGGGCGGGCGACCGACCGTTCTTGGCCAGGGCTGCTGGAAACCATTGCCAAACCGGGGAGGAAAGCAGTGCCCGGCCCCGGGCAGGCTCTGACAGGTCATGAGCCAAGAGCCCGGTGGCCAAGGAGCGGGGCTGAGCGGTCCCCCCGGGAGAGCTCGCGGTCCCCAGGAAAGGCCCCGGTCCCCGGGGAGCTGCGGACACCCCGGCAGCGGGTCCCGGGCGAGGAGGGAGGGGAGCGGGCGGGGCTCAGCACCGGGAAAAGCCGGGGGAAACGCCGGGTTTTGGAGGGTCCGGCAGCTCCTGGGGAAGCCGCAGGGTGGGAGGTGGGGGCCGATGAGCACTCATTACCAATCAACTACCGGGTGCTTGGGCGACACAAAACGAAGGTGCCGGCAGCTGGCAGGGGTGTTTCTGGGTCATTTTCAGAAAGAAAAGGGGAAAACGCTGCTCTGTGGGGCCTGTATCGGGTGCGGGGGGACTGCGCTGGGACCACCAGGACCGAGGGCTGGTGATTCCCGGGGGAATCTCTCTCTCTGTAGCCCCTTCAGCTGCGAGCAGAGGATGAGCGGTGGCTTCTTCTCCGCGGCCACCTTTGCCCCCCCACCCCCGGGCTCCNCCCAGAGCGATGGCCCGCGGGCAGCAGGGCAGAGCAGAGCGGGGTTTTGTGGGGTTTTCTTTATTTTTGCTTTTTAATGGACGATTTAGAGGGAAGCAAACGCTCGCTGCTGCCGTGGCCAGGCTGGCGGGGTGCCCCGGGGGCGCACAACGGCCGGGAACGTCTGAGCAGGCGGTGTGGGTCGGGAGGACAAAGGCAGGCACCTGGGAACGGCCCCGGCCCTTCGCGGGGACCCGCGGGCTGCGGGGAACGGCGGAGTCGGCCCCGCTCCGCCAAATGCCAGGGGTGGGAAAAGTTAATCCGTCCCTGCCTGCGAGGGGGCGTGTGGGAAAGACTGGGGAAGGATCCGGCCTCCGGGCTATTATTGGAAAGCAGGTCTGGCTCTGTGTGCCTGGGAAAGGATGCCTGCGAGAGGGAAGGGGTTTGGGACTGACCCACAGAAATCTCCCCCCCCAGCCCCGAGCCGGGGTTCAGCCCGGGCAACAGTCCCTGGCCCCCGTCCTGCCCTGGGGACAGGCGTTAGGGCAGGAGCAGACTCTGTCTCTGTGAAGAAGGCAGAAAGCAGACGGTATCTCACCCGAGAACTGGGAACCAGTCCCTGGCTTGGGCTGGCAGAGCCGTGTGCCGGATCTGACACCTCTGCCCGGGGATGCTGCCGCCTTCTGTGGTGGGAGATGAGCCCTGGGGTGTCCTCCCCTGCCGCGGGGGGACCCTTGGCAAAGCCTTTGGTCACAGGGGCTGGGATGGTGGCAAACAGCCCTGAGCTCCCAGAGGGAGCAGAGGGTTCTGTGACTTCCTGGCTGGGGGTGCAGTTTTGTGCCTCATTAAACAGCGTCTGGTGTGATCATGGGCAAGAGCATGACCCGGCGAGGGAGTCGCCTCTGGAGGGTTCTGGTTTACCCCTGGTCAAAGCTCCAGGTTGGATCCAGCTCCAGGCTCAGGCCAAGTTTAACTGGGCCTCCTGCAGTTGAGCTTTGAGCACCCCAGGGTGGGATGGAGCTCCTCCGACACTCGGGCCCTGCCCCAGCTCCCGACCACCCCACGGTGCCCGCTGTTCCTCGTCCTCCCCTGCGATCCTCTGCCAAGAGCCTTCTCTCTGCCCGCCTGCGTGGCAGTTAAGATGACAAGCAGATCCCCCCCCAGCCGTCTCCTCTTAGGGCTGAGCAATAGTTTTTTGCTAAAAAGAGGAATTCAACTATTTTAAATGCCAGCTTGCTGTATGATTCAACGTCTGCTCAGGCGGACGTGGGGTAAGGAGGATGCTGGTTGTCAGGCCTCATCCCTGGGAGAAAACCTCTTCACTCCCCACCGGGTCTCCTCCAGCGAGAGCGATGCAGGAACCCTGCAAACCCTGCGGGTCACGGGGCAGGGACAGGCGGGTCCTGAGTGAAGGACCGGGCGGAAGAAGGTGGCTCCAACCTGTTAGAACAAAAGCTGATGGACCAGAGGAGACCCTGGCCCCATGGCAGGGTTACCTCTCCAAGCTCCCCTGGCCAGTGGCACATCTGTCCACAAAGCCTCCAGTGTCCCTGCAGCTCCAAAAGCCTTCTACAAACTTGGAGCGATGTCTTCATCCTGTAGCTGCTTCTCCTCACCCTCTGTCTCCTGTGTGTGCTTGGGCCAACTGGGGAGGTGTGGGTGCCCGGGAGCCTGTGGTGGGGTGCACCAGCCCTGGGCCCTCACCCCCTCGCTCTGCATCCTGGGGACAACCCATCGCTCCAGCTGCTGCCAGAGCTCCCTCCCGATAACGCCACGGGGAGCCATCGGATTTAGTAGAAAATTCCCTCTTTCAGATGCAATTGATTTGGGTTCCCCCATGGCCCTGGTTTGCAGGCACCAGCGGCTGCTGGAAGCGCTCTCCTGGCGACAGGAAATCTATGGGAAAGCAGGCAGCCTGCTGAAGTATTCATGGGGATTTTTATCACTGCTTTTCACCCGCTGCAAAAAAAAAGAAAAAGCCCGAAAAGCCATCTTTATTTTTAGTGAAGCTGCGGCTGCAGCTGTAGCTCAGGAAACACGCTCTCTGTCTCTTCCAGCCTGCCTGTGTGACAGTCTGGGGCTGCCCGCCCTGCTGGGGAGGGCTGTGAGCCAGCGGGGTGCGGGCTGTGCACCCTCACCCCAGGGCGGCAGGGACGTGGTGACATGTCCCTGGGCAGGGACAGAAGCCCCTGGGACGGCGGAGCAGCTCCGGGCTCTTCGGGCAGTTTCTTCTCGAAGCGCGTGGGTGTAGCTGCTGTTCCAGCGTCCTCGGCCCCAGACGGTGGAGATTATGTCACTAAAATCACTTTTCAAGTGTAGGTGTTTAAGTTTTTGGCAATGTTTGGAAGTTGCTATGGGGCCACTGGGCACTGTCCCTGTCCCCCCCCCCCTCGAGGCATTTCTGATGCTGGGGGTGTGGGAGATGGGGGACATGCCCCTGGGACTGGTGTGGGGTTTATCAACAGCGGAGAAGTAGAGGTGGACACTGGGGTTAAAAGAGCTGGGTGAATAAAACGTGCCAAGACTTTGAATAATCGATTGGAGAAAAAATGTTGAAATTAATTAGACACCTTCTTTGTCAGAGAGGTGAGAGCTGGCTTGTCCCTCCCTCCTGCTGTCCCCTCAGGTCACTGCAGAGGGGAGTGGGGCTGGGAGAGCCCCTGCTGTGCTGGAGGGCAGCCCCAGGGAAGGCGATGGATGGGTCCCCCCGGGGAGCTGCACCCCAAGGGGGGGACAGGGACAGTGGTGGGATGTGCCCAGCACTGGTGGGTGGCACAGTGGGGGTGGCAAAAGCCACATCTGGCCAGGCTGGCTGTGCTGCCATTGACCTTGCCCCAGACTGGGCAATGGCTGGTGCCAGGCTCTTCATGAAGAATTCAGAGGGTGATTAAGGCCAATGGATCCAATGGGGCTGGGGATGGCAGTGGTGGGGATGAGAGCTGGAGGAGGGCCTGGTACTGGGGAAGCTGGGGTCACCAACACATACGTTAAATGGCTCAAAGTGACTGGGGTCAGCCCTGAACTGTGACTGGAACTGAGGAACCCACTGGAAGTGGGCAGTGGGGCCTCTGGGGACAAGCCCTGGGACTTGCACTGTCAAACAGGTTTTGCCAATGACCTGAGAGAAGCTAGAAAATCGTTACTACAAATATTTGCAGGTGCCATGGGCTTCGGGGGTGGCAGAGTGGGCTGGAGGACACCATTTGCACCCAGTTGTGCAAATAGCAGCTCCTGTGTCTGCCGGAGGAGAGGGGAGAGCAGCCAGTTGCCTGCGCTGGTCCCGTCCCATGCGTGGGGGCATGGAGAGGGGCTGAGGCTCTCGGGGGATGGCAGCAGGGATGGGGGTCCCAGGGATTGCCATGTCCCACGGGGCTGAAGCCTCTGTGCGTGTGTGTGAGATGGGAGAGCAGGCAGTGTCACAAGGACCATGCCACTTAGAGCACAGCCACACGCCCTGTTGGACCAGGGTCTCCTCTCAGGATCTGCACATGGAGGAGACTGAAAACTTGGGGAGAGTGTAGAGAAGCTGTTTGAGTCTGATTTACAGGGCCAACCATGGAGACTCAGGTCTGTTTACTTCCACGGAGACAGCCACAGGTTGAGCTGCCCAGAGAAAACACTGGCCACGGGCACCCCTTCACCAGAGCCAGGATGGGAAGGGGCTGGTGCTTGGAAACGGGAATGAAACACAACGACTCCCGAGTGTCTCCTGGTTAACTCTGGATTTAATTAGGGTGGCTGAACAGCCCCTTAATTGATTCCCTGCTGCCAGTGATGCTTGACTCAGCCCTGGGCGCTGCAGCCCCCCTGGACCTGGGTGGGAGAGCCTTTGGGTGCTGACATTCCCACCACGGCAGGGCTCCCGTCCCACTCGCTAATCCCCCGCTCTGCCTCTGTCCTGCACCGAAAGCAGGAGAATGAATCACATCTGATTAATTTGCCTTGTCCAGAAGAATCTCCCTGCCTTAGCAAATGTTTTGTCGTGTTTGTTTCCACAACCCAGAGGAAAACACCCCACAGCGCCCGGCATCTGCATCCCTGGGGGTGCCAGCCCCCCGGAGAGTGTCGGGGTGAGCCTGGCATCAGCCGAGCCCTCACGGGATCCTCTCACATCTGGCTGAAAAAGCCCTTAAAGCACGTTTATGAGCCAGTGGAGATGGGTTGCTGCCGTCCCCGGTGTTTTCCTGCTCTGTTCTGCCCCCCCTCCCCACCCCCGTGGGCACTGCTGGCTGGAAAGTCTGCCCAGCGATGTGCTCTGTCAGCAGCGGATGCTTAATCTGATTAAAAATAAATCTGCCACTCTTGTGTGACTGATGGGAATCTGTTACAGCAAATCCCATTGTAACGTGGCACCCAGTGCCAAACTCCGGCGCTCTCTCCCCGCTGAGCCCCAGGGACGGGTTTGGGTCCCTTTGGGGCGGGTTTGGGTCCCTTTGGGGCGGGTTTGGGTCCCTTTGGGGCGGGTCTCGGGGCAGCTTGTTCTTCTCTGCACCACTTAATTCTTACTATTTTGTATACCTTTTTTTTTATAATTAAATCATACTTGTTCAATAATTATCCATTATTCAATAATTAATAATAATTAACACGCTGGGAGGGTGGCATCAGTGTGACGGCACCGTGTAGGTGGGTCACGTTTCTCTGGGTCAGCCCCATGGCAAGGCTGCTGCCTTGTTGGGGGGGGTGGGAGATAGGGGGTGGTGGGGCTGTGCCAGGTGCTGCCAGGGCAAAGCCCTTCTGTTAATGAGGGGTGGCTAACGAGGCTGGAGGCCTGACACAGCACTTTCTTCCCGGGGAAGCTGAAGCAGGGTGCAGAGGGGGGGCTCTGCCCTACATCTGCTGGGTAAGGAGCTCATTAAGCCCTGACTGATGGAGATGGGGTGGTTTCTGTGCCTGAACTGGGAGCAGTGACAGGACTCGGTTCAGGGGAAAAGTGCAGAAGAACTGTGATACCTTTGGAGATGCCACCCCGGGGGTCCTGCCTGCTGGCACAGGGGATCCCCTCCCTCCCTGGAAGCTGGGCTGGGGGGACACTGGCAGATTCCCACATTGGGAATCCTGAAACTGTTCCAATTCCTCATCCCAGCACGATGGTGAGTCCCTGCACCCCTGCCAGCAGGAGTGCTCCTCTCCCTTGCCGGTGCAGTGGCCCCGAGAGCCGGTGCCAGGTCAGTGACCAGTGCTGCAGTGGGAGCCAGGGCCAGAGGCTGCTGTGGTGTCACCAGGCTCAGGCACCCGTCCCTGGGTGCTCTGCTGGGAGAGGAGGAGCAGACACAGTGTGTCGCTGATGCATTGCAGAGACAGGTACAGCTGGTGGCACTGGGTTGCCTCTGGTGAGGGCCAGTGGGGCTCATCTCCCCTGGCCCTGGGCTATTCCCTGCTCCTGGAGGGGTGCAAGGAGCTGGCCATGGGCTGGGGTGCCTGTGGCCCCCCATTTTTCACAGCCTCATCTGTCACTGCTGCACAGTGTGCTCCAGGCAGGGGAGAGGTGGTGCCATGGGCTGGGGACAAATGGGCAGCACCTGGGGTCTGCTGCTCCAGCTCTGGGGGCCAAGTGACACTGGGCTTGGCTCCACTGCCTGGGGGTGATCCCAGCTGGGCTGGGGGGTGGCCCCAGATGGGAAAGTGGGGTCACATCACCCCTGCAGCAGGAGGGAGCAGGACCCCCTGCATCCTGCCAGGCTCCCCCTTGCTGCAGGTGGTGCAGGCGATGCTGCCTGGAGCTGGGATGTTCCCTGCTGGATGCATTCCCCTGGACGCCCATCCAGGGCGTCCTGAACCTCCACCTCTGGAGCTGCAGCTCCCGCAGGGATGGGAGCGACTCCTGTCCCCCAGGATCTCCCCCTGCTGCTGGCTTCTGTGGGGAAGGGGACATGCTGCTCCCCCCTAGGCTGCCTGGCAGGAGTCCATCCCCTGCTGCCAGACCTCCCCATCCGGGGGCTGTGGCTGTCCCAGCACCAGCATCCTGCTGTCGGGGACAGTCTGCTCTGGCCTTCAGACCCCGGCTGGGGTTCCTGTGCGCGGAGCCCTGGCTGCAGGGGGTGCGGAGGGACCGTGCTGTGGTTGTGACACTCCCTCCATGCCCTTGGTGGGGATAATCCCACCCGCCCACCTAAGCGGCTCACGCGGAGCTGATCGGTGGGTGTTTGCCACTCGGGGAGCGGGGAACTAACTGGTTTAGAGAATGACACCCCTCTCCTGCCCACCCCCCCCGGCGTCGTCTGGAGTATTTATACCCTCGTCTGCTCTCGGGGCTCCGTTCACCCACTCAAACCACATCCCGCAGCTCCCACCTCCCCTTAAACCCTCTCCTCTTTGCACATACAGCAGCACTCTGCCATCCTCCCAGTCTGCTGGTGGAGAGAGGGAGGGAGAAACAGCTTCTCCATGACAATAAGTAATTAATTGCTCACAGAGATTCGGTTATTAAATTCTTAATTAGAGATGGGCTAAAGTGTGCGACAGCATTAGCCAGTAGCTCCCACTGGCAGGGACGTTCCTGGGGCTCGCAGCAGCGTTGTCCTGGCGTTGCTTCCCTGGGCTAATCCCCATGGCCCTGAGGATTACCCGCCCGGGCACGGCGTGTCCAGCCCCGGCACGGATTGTCCAAGGTGATCCAGCACCTCCTGTGCTGGCACACACACACCTTGGGCGTCCTTCAGGGATGCTTGGGCTCTGCTTCTGCCCCTCGTCCATGTCCCCTGTTCCCCGGGGGGGAGCAGCCCGAGCTGCCCCAGGTGAGGACTGGCCGGGGGTGCAGGCAGACCCCCAGTAGAGCTTTGCCATTTTCTCTCCTCCCAGCTCCCAGCGCAGAGCCCGGGGTCTGAAAGCCATTCCGGGGGGTGTCAGAAATAGACTTTGCCAGATCTGCTTTTAGTGCTGCTGAGTAAAGTGTGGTGTGCTCTGGAGAGACGGGTGGAAGGACTGGAGCCCTCTCCAGCCTTTTGTGAAAGCAGTCAATCAGAAAAAAAGCGCCCTTTTATATACATATATATACAAAAATATCTTATTTTGGAGCTGGGTGTGAGCCTGCTGGGACTGGAAGGAGGCCGGTTGTTGGAGAGGTGCCACATCCCCATCCCACCTGGGGCGCCCTCACCTTTTCCAAGTGCTGGTCAGATCAGGCCCTGGGCTTTCCACACGCAGCCCCACACGTGTGCACCCACACGCACGCACACCCACCCCCCTGCATGCTCAGCTCTCCGGGGGCTGCCCCACTGCCTGCCCCACTGCCCACGGGCCACCCCACCAGCCAGAGCCTGGCTCCTTCATCAGCTGCTTCCCTGCTCCTGCCGCTGCCACATTTAACACCTCATCGAGTCTTTAATTGTTTGTTTACTCCTTCTTCACTAGAAAGATGTAATATTAGTTTAATTAGAGAGCAGAAAGTAGCAGGCTCCTCCCGCGGGGACCCGGGGAAGGCTCTGGGGGCTGGGTTTATTCCCTGCTCTGCCCCCTCAGCTGGTCCCCACTGCACAGGAGATGCTGGGGACCGGGACCCCCTGCTGCAAGTTGCTTCGGCTCCTCTTCCCATTGCAGCTGAGGGAAAGCAGCTGGGTGTCCCTGTGGCAGCAACCCCCTTTCTCCTTCCCCTTCCCCTTCCCCCTCCCCTTCCCCTTCCCCCCAGCGGGGTGTTGACTCTGAAGCCTAATAAGGGAAACCACACAGAGCTGTTCCCTCTGCAAATGTCACTGTGCCAGGCACTCAGAGGGGCAAAGGGGCAGCTCTAGCCCCGATCTGCAGGGAGGCGAGCACTGCCACGCGTGCACCCCTGGGGAGACAGGGAATCCCGCTGGGAACGGCCTCCCACGCTGCCTGGAGCTGCACGGGCACCGCGACAGGGACCGAGCTCCGGGGCTTCGCAGGCGCCTGATGTCGCTCCTTTGCCAAGAGCTGCCTTTTCCCGTGGCAAATGGCCAAGCAGGGAGAACCCTCCATCCTACTGCTGGCAAAACGGAGATCAAAAAGTGGGATTTTCATCCTCCTGCCCGTGAAACGTACCCAGGAGTCACTAACGCCTCCCTGGCTGTGCTGGCAGTGCCCACGGACCTGCTGAGTATCCTGCAGGACCAGAATTCGGGGATCTCAGCAGAAGAAATCCCACCCAGAGATGTGGGGTGCTTCCCTAGGGATGGGGACTGCTCCTCCAGGGACACGGGGTGCCTCCCTGGGGATGCACAGGGCTGGGGACCCACATCCCAGCATGGCTCCTGCCCTGGCATCGCTGGGAGCTGCAGCTTGGAAATTGCCAGTCAGAGGCAGAGTAATAAAGTCAGGCACGGGGTGAGTTGGCACCATGGCCTGGCCAGCTACTCTGTACCTGAGGGGATGGGAAGTGTTTTTAGAGGCCCGCAGCTGTGATTTTTCGGGGAGGTTTCAGTGCTGTCGTGTCTGTCAGGCAGCAAATATTGTACATAGCAGCAGGGACCCCTGGCCTGTGAAGTACAGGATCACACGAGTACATAGAACGCCTTTTAGCTGTAATACACTCAGAGAGGCTCGAGAAATGTTCCCGTTTGTCTCAGAAATGCCTAAAAATACCGGTGGGTTACCAAATGGCTGCTGTACCTGCACCAAGTGAGCTTTCCCACGGCAGCTGGGGAAGCCCAGCCTGGGGCTGCTGTGGGCACAAACTGCCGGCAGAGGCAGAGCCCCTGTCCCCATGGCAGCTCCCCGGCGCCCGGGACACAGGGCGGGTGTGTGACAGCCTTGTCCCCAGCCCGGGATGCAGCCCCCGGTGCCTGGTGCTGGAGTGGGCAGATGCGCCGCTTCCCCCCTCCCAGGATGGGAAGGCCCCGGGCGAGCCAGGGCTGGATGAAGGGTGGGAAGGCAACTCTGTCCCCCCGCTCCTCCCCTATCTGAGGTGACAGAGCTGGCACCCAGGCCCCGTGTGGCGAGGAGCCGGAGCGGTGCCAGCAGCCCTCTCCGTGGGAGCCATGGGCATAAATTACCCCCTTGTCACCCCCGGGGCTGCCGTTCCCAGAGAAGAGCTGAGCGGTTCAAAGGGCTGCTGAAATCTTTTGTTTGGTTTTGTTTTGCACCGTGTAATAACAGCCCTTAAGCTTTCCACTAAAAAAGGAAAGTCAACAAGGAGATGATTCCTGCAGCACGGCTGACTTGCTGGCACCCGGGGGTCAGGCGCAGCCAGCCCCTTCCCGACACCCGGCGTGGAGAGTTTGGTTCTAAGTGACAAATTAGCCTAATGAACTGGTGGCATCTCGGTGCTGCTGAGGAGCCCTGGTTTGTACATCCCTCTTCCCCCCCCAGAGCTTCACACAACTGTCACTCCTCCCTCTGCTCGGCTCCAGCACCGGTGGCCGGGTGCTGGCGGGGAAGCGGGGCCAGATGAGAGGGGACATCCCTCCACAGATCTCCTGAGCCCATTTCCCTCATCTCCCCACTCCCTCAGGCAACTGGGACCAGTGGGGCTGGATTGGGAGAAGGGTCTCTGTTCCCCAGTGAGCGCCATGCACCACTGGCACTGGCACCATGGCCTGGCCAGCCCTGTCCCCAGGCTGTAGGTTTGTGTCACCTCCCTGGCACCCCTCCTGCCCTTGTCCCTGTCCCTGTCCCTGTCCTGCACAAAGCACACACATCCTCCAACGCTGTCCCCAGCCTCACGCTCCAGGGGGGACAACTTCCAAATCCCTCCCAGGCTCCTGCAGCTGCAGAGCCAACCAAGGTGCAGCTCGTAACAGTGTCTCAGGCCTGCAAACCCCCACCATGGTGCTGGGGAGAAATGACCCCCCCCTGTTTGCTGGGATTGCCCTCCTGGCTCACCCCTCAACCCTCCTCAGCGTGGGGCAGCACAGCCCAGGCAGGACAGACCCTTTACAGCCACTGAGCTCATGCTGGGCTGCCAAGGCTGGTGAAGCCAAGTGCCTGTGCCTGCGATCCACAGCTCCAGCAGCGGCGGTGGTTCCTCACCAGAGCTCTGCTCCGGGCACTCCAGGCTCTGCAGCGTCGCACGGGCATTATTTGCATTTTTACATAATATCAGGAGTTGCCTTTGCAAAGGAGGGGGGGGAGGCTGCTCCCAGCTCCACGGCGCCTGGGAGAGCCTCGCTCTGCAGGGCTGGTCTTCTGGTTTCACCAGCCGCCGAATTAGTGACATCCAAAACCAGATGAAGTGCCTGGCAGGTTCCCAGACCCATTTGCTTGTGAAACCAGTCACTGCTGAGGGGGTTTATAACAGAAGATGGAGAAAATGCTTTTCCCACATAAACCTCCCAGCAAACCCTCGTTCATCCTTTGCTTTGTTCCCAGGGATGGAGCGTGTTATGGATTGAAGATCGGGACAGGGCACTGTGTGGCCAGTAGCCACCGTCTGGAGAGGCCACACGTGGCGATGCCATGGGTCACACAGCAACTGCAGTGCCGGAGCAGGAGGAAAACGCGTGTGTGAGGAGGAGGAGTGGCTGCAGGGCTGTGTCATGCTGGGGCTTTGGTGTGGTGGTCCCACCAGTGGTCCCCACCAGCCCCTTGGCGGGGAGGCTGCCAAGGAAGGCACGGGTGGCCTGTCCTTACACCTGCAAACCCCGGGGAGCTGCTCCGGAGAGCCCCCCCCACAGCGTACACCTCAGCTGTGGGGTCTGGGCTCCTGGTCTTCTGCTCTTCAGCCCCAAATTGGGACCTTGTGCCGGTCTGTGGGGGCACGGAGAGAAGGACCCCCACCGGCTCCAGGCTCCTCAGCACCCTCCTGCTCAGGCAGGACAGGGCAGCCCCCCGGCACCAGAGCTTTGCTCTGAGCACCGTGAGGAGGGGAAACAGCACTGACCCACAGCCAGTTCCCAGCCGGGGGAGAGAGTGACCCCGATATCAGGCATAGCCGATACCTGCTTGTGCTCTGAAACGTCTCTCCTGTGCCCCTGTGGGAACTGGGTAGAGATCGAGGGCGCCCTCGGGAGCAGCTCCCGGTGAGGGTGCCACTGGAATCGGGTTGCTCTGTCCCACCCAGGAACAACCGGGCTCCCCGTCAGCATCAGCTCTGCCAGGGCTCCGTGAAGGGAAATGCCTTGGAAGGAAGTGCCGTGGAAGGAAATGCCAAGTTCCTATTCCTCCTCCTTCAGAGTTCGCTGCTAGGAATGGAAAAACTTTGCTCTCTTGCGCTAGAGCTGGGTGGGTTTTGTCTCCTGCTGCTGGGGAACTGGTCCCAGTGCCCCCAGGGCTGCTCTAGACCCCATTCTCCCTGCTCCTGGGAGCACCAGGACCCACTGGCATCCGCCGCAGCTACACCTTGACCACGGATTGAACTTGCTCAACCAAGGAGCGAGGCTTTCAAACTTGGTGGTGGGGTCTGGGAGTCCCCCAGACCCAACTTTGACTATAGTTTGTGCCGATTCCTTTCGGAAAGCCCAGTTTGGGCAGAGTCCGGGACGCTTTGCGTCCCCCCCAGCAGCGGGAAGCACGCTCTGCTCCTGCTACCTGGAGAAGAGGAGCTCTTGGGGGGCATGAAAAGCGTATCCGTGTTGTGTCAGCGTGTGCCCAGCTGCCAGCAGCCTGGAATGACGCCGTGTCCTGGGAAAACACGTGTTTGATGACACAAACGTCAGCACCTGCCCTGCTGATGCCTCAACGCTGGGGTGATGCCTCTGAGCTTCACCTGGATGGATGAAAAAAGCCCATTTTGCTCCCTACTCCAAGGGAAGGAATGGAGTTTGTCACCACAAGTACAACCTCCCGATTCCAGTCTCTGTGCTGCTGGGCTGGGGAGAGCCACCAGTAAATGCCAGTGCCCACACTTCCCAGCAGCATGGGCGGAGGCTGTGGGTTTGGGGGGTGTATTTCTTTTCTGCTGTGCACGTGTTTAACATCAGCACCCTCAGCTGCAGTTCAGGCAGCGGATGCGCTCAGCAGCCCGAGGGGCCAGGAGGCAGCTGAAATCCCGGGGGAAAGGAGGCACGAATGGGCCTGGCAGCGAGTCTCTGACCACCCCGGGAGCCACGTCAACACCCTGGGGAGCAGAGCCCTGGTCCCAAGGCACTGCTGCAGGGACCCCCCACCGCTGTGGGGCTCTTCCTAAGGGCTTTTCACCCCTGCAGCGGCAAACTCTTCCTTCCATCTGGGCTGGAAAGAGGGAGGAGATGGTACTGAACCGGCGAGGAGGCTGCTGCCAATACATGCATCCAGGAGAGCCGGCCGCCAGCCCCGTCTGCGGGAGCCCCGCTGATGCCACAGCCCAGAGGCAGCAGGGGCCATGTTTCCCACAGCTGACCATTTTGCCATGGAAATGACAGGATGTGTTTCAGGAGGAGTGAGGGCACAGCCACGGGCTTTGCACCTGCCTGGATGGCGGCAGCAGGACACGGGGATGGGATTTCATAGGGGACGTTTTTCCCTTCCATTGCCTTCACCCAGGATAGGAATTCCCGGCAGGGCCAGCTTCCCAGCCATTATTCCATCCAAGGTTTTGCAGGCTTCCCTGAAGGATCTTTCCCAGTGCCCTTGCACCATTTCAGAGGCAGCAGGTCCTGCCCTGTCCCAAAGCTGGTGGCAGGATGGGCCAGGCGCGAGAAGTCCCTTCTGCTCCTGCCTTGGCCCATCTTTTGCCCTGACAGAGGCTGGGGAGGGGAGTGAAGCGGGATGTGGGACCTCACTGATGAGGCTGGGAAAATGGGAAAGGGACAAGTCCAGGCAGAGGAGGAGAGAGTGCCAGGCCAGTGGGGAAAGTCCTGACCCGAATACCCGCTTGCAATTCGGGTAACAGCGGGCAGAGCAGCCCGTCCCCCCGCTGTGTGGCACCCACCCGGCGCTGGGGCTGCATCCCTCGGGACAGCGACAGGGACGCATCCTGGCCCCAGCAGCTCCATCCTGGAAATGCCAGCACCCTTCCCAATTCCAGCCTGTTCCCTCCTGTTGCCACGGCAACCTGTGACCTCACTGAATTCCTTGGAGACCTGCCAGCATTTTCCACGGAAACAAAGCTAATTAGCACGGTTTTCCTCCTGCCCTCCCTGTCTGCAGGGGCTCGGTCAGGCTCGGGGCAGGGCTTGGGGCCGGTTCCCTGGCCGAGGAGGGCAGGGAGATGCCCACGGGCCACAGGACTCATGTGCCACCTCCCAGCCAAGCCAAGCCTGATGCATGCTGGTCATCGTGGCATCTGACCCACCCAGTGCTGCTGGGACCACCTGGGATGTGGGAAGCACCAGGGCCCTCCCTGCCCCACAGGGTGTGCTCCAGCTGCGGTCAGTGCCCTGTTCTCCCAGTTTCGCCCTGCTGGGCACAGGACATGAGGCCAGGAGGGAGGAGAGGCAGAAACAAGTGGAGAAACTGGGTCCTCTGCTTTCCCACGGGTGACATCCCAGAGCGGCTGCGCAGTTATGGGGTGCCCCCATGAGAGGTGGAGGGTGATGGCATTGAGGGGACCCACGGAGGGACCACGTGGCCCAAGGGACCGCAGCGTGCAGGGACAGTGTCGGTGCCACAGGCTGTGGGTGGGACTTGCCACAGGCAAGGCCACGAGTGGGGATGTGCCCGTGGTCAGCAGCACGCACAGGGACAGACATGGGGGGGCTTCCCTCGGGCAGCATGGGGAGGTGGTGCCCAGGGCGGGTGCCCAGCCCAGCCCAACCTCCCGCAGAGCCAGCAAAGGCTGGAGGGGGGGTCCCACCTGGCCTGGGGGGCCTGCTGAGTTTGGGGTTCATGGCAAACCAGGGCTTGGGCCAGCCCTGGGTTGATCTCAGACTTGGGGTCCCCATTTGGCCTGGGGGTCACCCAGGAGTCCTGCTCTGCCCAGGGGTGGCGTTTGTCCCGAGGTCTGTTCCTGGCCTGAAGGTCCATTTTGGCCCTGGGGCCCCAGTTCACCCAATGGTTCCCATCTGGTCTGGGGGTCTCACTTCGTGCAGGGCTCCTGCTCTGCCCAGGGACCCTGTCTGCCCTGGGGTTCTCGTCTGTCCCAGTGGTCCCTCTTGACTGAGACTCCAGCGTTGGGTGTGGGTCTGTCCCAGGGTCCCTGTGTGTGGGGGGGTCCTGTATGTGCGGGGGTGCCTCCTGGCTGTGGGCTCCAGCTTTGGGCAGGGTCCATCCTGGCCCAGGGGTCCCATATACTTAGGAGACCCTCTCTGCTGGGGGCTCCAGTTGTGGGCAGGGGTTCTCTGGTCGGGAGGTCCCGTGTGCCCGGGGGTCCCGTGCGGTGCAGTGGCCGCGCTGGCGGCGGGCCCGGCATCCCGCGGCCCCGGG
>VZTM01014683.1:164096-179906 GCA_013400555.1 Jacana jacana
GCGGAGCCCCACGCGTGTCCGCGGCGCGGCCCCCCCCCACCTTCCCGGACCGGGTTTGGGAGCAGCAGCCCCGGCGGGGTCCGGAGAGTTCCGGGGGTCCCCGTGGGGCCGCTCCGTCCGGGCTGTGGCTCGGCCGTTCGGCTCCGGTGTTGCCCAGCCTGGCACACATTCCCTCTCCCCCCCCGCCATGTGAGCCCCCGGGGTTTGGCAGGGTGCTGGGGGGCAAACCCGGCCCCGACCCCGCTGCGTGGGCACTATGGTGGTGCCCACTGTGGTGCCATGCTCAGTGGGGGGGGGAGCGCTGGGTGTTGCAGGGCCTTGTTGTCACGGGGATTTCACCCCATTCCCGCTCCCCACACGTGCGGTTCAGGCTCCTGTCACCCATCCAGCTGGAAATGCCAGCCGTCCCTTCCCTGGGTGGTGGGGAGATGCGGAGCCGGGGGCCCCCCGTGCCACAGGCAGGGCTGGCACTTGTCTGCAGTGCTCCTCGCCAGATGCTAATGTCTGCGGGTGGAACCGCATGGAAACGGCAAAGCCGGTGCGAGGCCCTGGGAGAATTCGGGTCCCCCCTGGTCCCTGACGGTGCCTGGTGACCCGGCGATGGCAGCCCCCGATGGGGCTGAGGATGGGTTTCTCTCCCCTGGCTGTGCTTTTCCCGGGTGGGCAGGGTGGCACTGAGCAGCACGGCGTGTGATGCTGGCAACCTCTGGCTTGTTTGTCTGGTGGCGTTTGCCAGAGCTGGGGGTGCAGCCAGGCAGGGGAGGCGTTGGTGCTGGGAAGGAGGGCAGCAAGGGCTGGCTTCCAGCATGGGGAGGGTGTGCAAATCCCCGTCCGTTGCTGCCATAGCTCCCAAAATCACCTCTGGTCTCATGAATGTGGTGAGGAGCCCGCCTGTGGGTGCGTGTCCCCCCTCGCCCGCTGCCTGTGGCGTGCAGCTGCACAGCCGGTGGGGTGCCCGTGTCGCAGAGGGCACTGGGGAGCCCCTGGCAAAGAGGAGCCGGGGGTACCTTTCCTTTCCCAGCCCAGGCCGGTGCTCGCAGGAGGCTCCCTGCATTTTGGGTGCAGCTCTGCAGGTCTTGCATAATTCCAGGCTGAGCTGGCTGCCGGGGGGTGGTGGGGACCACCATGGGATGGGCCCTGCCGGGATCCCTCCTGAGGCAGGGGGCTGGCTGCAAGGGAAGGAGCCCCTTTTTGTCTCTGGCTAATCACAGCAGGCTCAGCACCCGAAAAAAGCCCTGCCCCAGGAGCGAGGCAGTGCAGCACCACGCGCCATGGTGCGTCTCCCCGCTCCCGGCAGGGATCACGGCAGTATTTCCTTGTTTGGATCCAAACACCCTTTTTTTGGTGACAGTTGTGCCTCCTCGCAGCCCTGGCTCTGGCACTGGAGCACCTCCAGCGTGCCAGTGGTCAGCTAGAGAAGCGAGGAAGGGTCTGCGTCTGCGAAGGAGTCACACTGCCGTCCTGCTTTGTCAGCCGTGTCCCTTTGGGTACCGGTGTCACCAATGTTGGTGCGTGGTCTTGGTCGGGCTTCGCTCAGCCTTGGTTCAAATCCAGCCTCCTTGCTGGGGTCTGGCTCCTCCTGGTTGTGCAGGAGGGATGTTTCCACCAGGTGAAGGTTCCGGGCAGGATATCACAGCCCCTTCCCAGTTCAGACCGCACCTGGGGGGTTTATCCTCGGCGTAGAGAGGGGCTGCTGTCGCGGCGCAGGGAGGTGCTGCCACAGCAGAGCTCTCAGCAGGCGGCGGGTCGGCACCGCGGCACCTTGGGCGGCTGGCTCGCCCCTCTCACAGCTGGGTGTAATTCATCAGGGCACACTGAAATGAAAGCGCCCCAGCGCCTGAATGCCCCCTGCTTTGCCAACTCATTGATGGCCCAGCGGCTGCGGGGAAGCAGGAGGGTGTTTGTGGTGGGGGTGCGCAGCAGGAGCTGGGCAGGAGGGAGCAGCAGGCAGCGCCCACGGGAATCCGGGAAGAAGGGTCCGGGTCCTGCAAACCAGAGGAAACGTCACAGGAACCCTAGAAATAACACAAGGCTGGAAAGGACCTACAAGATCCTCTAGTCCAACCGCCCTCCATCATCTTCCAGCAGACACCCAGCTGGGTCCAGCGTCACCCGCTCCTCCCTGGAGAGGAAGGTGCTGAGGAAACCTCTAGCGTTGCCTGGGATCCCCATTAATTAACTGGTTTTTAACGGGGTGTTAATGGGTGCGGGCAGTCGCAGCTGGGGCTGTTCCCTGCAGCAGAGGAGTGTCAGGTTTAGGTGCTGCCTTCACTGGAGTAAAGCCCCAAGGGTTTAAAATTCTCCACAAAGGAGAAACTCTAAAAGGCGGGTTTAAAATACACCTCTTTCTTAAAGTTCACGTATTTTGCTTTGCTGGGGGTGTTTTTGCTGGGCCTGCAGTGTAGTGTTAGTGCACAGCACACGGGAGAGCGAGGGAGCGAAGTTATCTGAAAACCTGAGACACCAAAGAGGGCATTTGGACACCTCTGGAAACTTCACTTTCTGGTTTTGTTACATAGTTCCACAAATGAGGTTTTCCTCACCCCAGTTTGATTTGGAAGAGATGTTACTGTTGGGCAAGCTTCAGGCTGTGGCCGGGAGGAAGGGGCTGCCTGCCCCCCGAGGGTGAGCATGCTGGGATGTGCTTCCACACAGTCATGGTCACATCTCCTGCCACTTAGAGCCCAGGGCCAGGAGAGACCCCCGGGTCCATGCCATGAAGCAGGGGAGGGGGCAGAATGTGGGGTGCCCGTGGTGGGGCTGTGGGTGGTGGGACTCAGGCAGGGCATGATCTGGGTGGAGGAGCTGAGCAGGCTGGGGGTCCAGAGCTGAATCCATCCCTGACCTCAGAACTGGGAAGGCCCTGGTGTGGGGTGGAGGGGGTCTCCGTCACACATGGGGCAGCAGGAACCCTGGCTGGGTTTGATCCGTGGATCCAGCCTCGAGGCAGATGTGCAGCCCCGTTCCCCGGTGCCATGGGTTGTTCCCCACCAGCTGCCCTCTGCTTCTCAGGCGAGAACCGAGGTGAGGCTGAGCCGAGTGGTGGCACCATGTGAAAGCCTTCCCTGGTGGTGGGACCATGGCACCATGTGAAAGCCTTCCCTGGGGACTCGTGGGCGCGTTGGAGCCGTGAGTCGTCTCTTCCCGCAAAGCCCAGGCTGCTCTTGGGAGCCCACCCCCTGCGCCTGCAGGTCCCCCCTCCCCACCTCTGAAGCCCTTGCCAGGGCTGGGTGTCCCATTTATTGTGGGTGCTCTGGGGGGGGGCAGGGGAGACTCAGGGAGGTGTTTTGTACCACCGTTGGCAGCTGAGGGCGAGCTGTCAGTGGGTGGGTGGGTGTGCCTGGCCCTGCTTTCCCGGTGGGATGGGAGAAGGCTTGTGGAAACAGTTCCCACTGGCACTTTGAGGAAGGGGTTTGTCTTCCAGCTCCCTGGTCCTGCTCGTGAGCAGCTTTATGGTCCCTCTCGAAGGGAAGGAGGGCAGGAAGCAGCCACGTCTCTTCTCAGCCCCAGTGGCACAAAAAGTAGCCGGTGCCAAGGAGACACAAAGCACAGTGACCATGGACACCCTGTCTGGTGTCACCCACCTCTGGGAGAGTCGGAGGGAAGTAGAGTTGGGATGTGCTTGGACACCTTGGGGACACTTTCCCTTGTGGGGTGTTGGGAGGGGGGTCCCTGCAGCAGCCGCAGCTCCCCAGTGGGACTTATCCTCTCTCTCTCTGAGCCAGACGGAGCCGTCGCCAGCAGGAGAGCTTGGGGCAGCTCTGCCTGTCCCTGCAAGGGGGGGTCACCGGGCAGAGCTCCTGGTACCCTCAGAGAGGGCTGCTGTGGGTGAGCCAGGGATGAAAGCAGCCTCCTCTGTGGGTGGGATGGGGCAGGAGCCTGCTGCTGGTCCCTCTGAGGAAGAGGGAGGTAATGGCCCTTCCAGAGCAGCCAGGCATTTGCCCAGATGTTCTCCTCCAGTGTTGGATGCAAGTGCCCTTGCTGAGTGCTGCTGTCCTAGCCCTCATGGCAGTGATGGTGCCCCCCAGGACCCCCTGTCTCTTTCCAGTGATGGCCAGAAGAGCTGCAGATGAGGATTCCCCTCCTGGGCACCTCTGTCAAGTGCCCGGCTGGCCAGGGTTATCTGTGCCACATTCAGGCTGTGCTCTGGATGAGCAGGAGCAGCAACAAAGGCCACATGAACGTCTTTGAAGGTGGTCCTGAGTTGAGGTGGGCAGGGAAGGGCTCAGGGCAAGACACAGCTCCAGTCCCAGTGGCAGGAGGGGACAGATCTCACCTGCAGAGCAGCTTCTTCCTGGGGTGAGCAGGGAGCAGGATGTCCGTGGGCGCCCCAAGCCTGGGCACCCTCTGCTTCGCTCTGGGGGTACAGGGTGGTGGGTGAGGAAGTCCCCATGCAGGGATGCTGGCGGTGGGAGAGGAGGATGTCCCCGTGCAGGGACGCAGGTGGTGGATGAGGAGGATGCTCCCATCCAGGGATGCAGGTGGTGGGTGAAGATGCTCCCATCCAGGGATGCAGGCAGTGGGTGAAGATGCCCCTCTGCAGGGTGAGGATGCTGGAAAGCCAGGGGTGCCAGGAGACAGCCATCCATCCCCGTGCCATATGGAAATGCTACGTTCTCCGTGTATCCAGCCGCAGAGAGGCTGCGGAACACGCTTTGCACGGGAGGGTGCTGTGCTTCTCCCCTTCTAGAAAAGTCTGGCTTTCCTGCGGGGTGTCTGTCCGAGCGTGCTGCTGCCTGACCGCTGTCTTTCTGATTATTCACATGATGCTCATTGAAAGGGCAGGATAACGAGGTGTGACCTGTGTGACTGATGGTGACGGAGCGATTGCAGCCGGTCTGAGCGCAGGACACCTCGCCTCCGCGGGAACTGGCTTTTGTCACAAAAAGCTGCTCCCCTAAATTCGTCGTGTAAAATCCAAACAAGGCAATTTCGGGGCAACGTGGCCTCCTTACAGGTGTTGTGTGAGCAAAGGAGCTGAAGTCATGGGGGGTGCTGGGGCCGGGGGGGGACAGGGATGCTGGGCAGGTTGCGGGACTCGTGAGCCGAGCGAGGGGTGTGTGTGTGTTAACGGTGCTCATCCCACAGTGCTGGTCAGGGCTTTTTTCCAAAAGGCTTGAGATCTGCACGGTGTCACGAGTGCAGAGCGTCCCCCCGAGGCTGGGGACGGTGCCCAGGTCCGTTGGGATGTCATTTCAGCAGGAAAATCTGCCTATCCCAAGCTCATGTGTTAAAAACCCTCCTGGGCTTATCCAGCTCCGGAGCTGAGTTTAGCATCGATGTCTCGGGTCCTGGAGCTCCAGCCAAAGCCCACAGGCGGGTGCTCGAGCCCCCTCTGGGCAGTGGGAATCCCGGGGAAAACCTGCTGGTGGTTGGATGGTGGAGAAAAAGCGGGTTTGTGCAGCCAGACCCCCGGCTGAAGGAGTAAAACAGGTATTGGAATATTTTGGTTGCCAAAGGCTGCGATTCGGTAGAGGTTGGTGGTTTGTGACAAAGCAAAAAGGCCAAGAGCGTTTTCACCTGCAAAACAACAGGAAAAAAAATATCTGAAAAGGGAAGTGGTATTTAAAAGTTTAAAAGGACATTTTTCAATATGATTTTGTTATAAATATAAGGACTGCTTCTGATTCAGAGCTCTCTTGGCTTAAGCTGTTTGGCTCTTCCCTCCAGCTTCATTCACCCCGATTCGCTCGCTTGGGTGTCTGCCACGGGAGCAGCCTCTGAGCTTGTCTGGTGGGTCTGCAGAAACCTCCAATTGAAGCCCCTCCTGGACTTTCCCTGGGCTCCTGTACTGCCAGCCGGGCTCCTGCAACGGGCTGAGCACGTAGCTCAGCCTTCACAGCAGCAGCACGGAGACCTCCACGGATTTACCTACAAATCTGCTTTTTTGGAGATGCTGTTACAGATTTTTGCCTTTTAAGCCCCATGCCAGTCCTTCCCCCGTGCTCACGCATTCTCATCCAACAGATGAATGCGGTCTGTTGAGGAGGCAGGGGGAGGGGGAAGGAGAGCTCCCCCCAGCCCAGTCCCACCAGCCCACCAGCCTCGGGGACGCCTTCTCCGCCGTTGGCAGGTTCCTTGCAAGCAGGAGGGTGCAGAGTCATTATAGCCAGGTAAAACCTGGCCGGGGTGCCAACCTCTGGTACACCCAGGGCGAGGTGGTATCACCCTGGTTTCCACAGCACGATGCCAAGGCTGTGTTCCCAAGCCGTGAGCAGGGGGGCTGCTCAGGGTGCTCGTACCACGCAGGCGCCGCTGGACGGTGTGCCAGAGAGTGGAAAAATGGCTCTTTTTGGGGTTGGTTGGGGTTTTTTGGTTTCGTTTTGGTTTTTTTAATAGATGTCTCTGCCCAAGACTTAGGGTGGGATTCACGTGGGGTGAAGCCTCGTGCTGCAGAGGTTCCCCTGCCTCCTGTTTGCTCCTGGTCACCTGAATCGGGGCGATGGTGCCTGTGCTTGAGCATCCTTACAGCCCATCCTGAAGCAGAGGAGAGAAACTGCAGCCTCTGGGATTTATATATAGATATATTTGTTATTGTTTTTCCTTGCTGTCAGCAAGGAAATGAGCTGCTGGAGCCCCCATCTCTGCCACCGAGTCCCGGGCCCTGTCCTCCCACAGCACCCACATGTAGGTCAGGGGAGTTACAAGCTGCCGTCGCCGGCTGTGGATTTTTAGATTCATCCATCCAGAGCAGGAGCATCCTCCTCCCTTGCCTTTTCTGCCAGCTGCAGTAACCATCACCTCAGTGGGCAGGCGGCCCTGTACCTGGTGCCATGGACGGGTGGGGGGCAGCAAAACCCCAGCGCTGCAGAGGGGATGGGGGGGACACATGATGTGTGCTGTGACAGAAAGGCCCCCACGATGGCACAAGGAGAGGCTGGGTGTGGGAGAAGGGTGAGGGTCCCTGCATCTGTGCAGGTGGTGGCGCTGGGGGTGTCTCTGTCCCCGTCCCCTTCAGCAGCGCCCGGCACCCTCCGTGACCAGCGTGGGTCTGCGGGAAAAGTGCCCAGCCACGACGGTCACGATGCCCAGGGCCAGCTGGCAACTAGTTCAGGCTGGAAAACACCTTGCCCCAAATTTACAAAAAATAAAAACCAAGAAAAGAATTGGAAGAGGTTGATTTTTGTGTTTTGGAACAAGCTCACCTGAATTGGTTTGTCGCTCGCTCACGAGAAGGCGAGGGGCAAAGCGAAGCCCTGCCGGAGCCCGGCTGGAGCGGCAGCAGGGACAGGGACGCTGCTCCCGGCTCTGCTTTGCCCTTCTCTGGCTTTACTGCCTCAAACTGGACAATTTGGCTGCTCTGTCCCCAGTGCCGTGGTGGTGGTGCCTGATGGGGGGTCCTGCAGCACCGGGTCTTTGCTCCCTCTGGACCCTGAGCTGGCAGCGGGGCACTGGTGGGGTCTGCGTGGGCAGAGTGGGATGGCAGGGGCCAGCTGGGCACCACAAACTTGCTGGTGATCCTGAAATCATGGGCTCACAGATAAAGACCATCTAGTTCCAGCCTGCCCTGGGCAGGGACACCTCCCACCAGCCCAGGTAGCTCCAAGCCCCCTCCAACCTGGCCTTGAACCCCTCCAGGGATGGGGCAGCCACAGCTTCTCTGAGCAGCCTGGGCCAGGCTCTCACCACCCTCACACCAAAGAAGTCAAACCCTTTCCCCTCATCCTGTGAGTCCCCTCCCTGACCAAGAGTCCCTCCCCAGCTCTCCTGAGCCCCTTGAGGGACTGGAGGGGGCTCTAAGGTCTCTCCAGAGCCTTCTCTTCTCCAGGCTGAACCCCCCAGCTCTCTCAGCCTGTCCTCCCAGCAGAGGGGCTCCAGCCCTCCCAGCATCTCCGTGGCCTCCTCTGGCCCCATCCAACAGCTCCATGTCCTTCCTGTGCTGAGGACTCCAGAGCTGGATGTGGTGCTCCAGGTGGGTTCTCCCCAGAGCGGGGCAGAGGGGTAAATGTCTCTGTGGAAGCACCACGTGGCACCATGTTGTGGCCATGGGACGCGGAGTCTGTGTCCTGGCAACCCCCAAAACAACACCGAGCACGCTTCTGCGATCATCTCTTTGGCTTTTGGCGAGGATATGGGGGATGGAGGAGCCTGAGCATCCCAGCCGTGGCGGGTGAGAATGGGTGTCAGATGGGCACAGGCAAAACACATCTTGGAGTCACCAGGAACCCACGTCCTGCGGTGCACAAGGACCCATGTCCCAGGGTGGTGGGGACCCACCTCTGGGGGGGGCACAGGCAGGAGGTTGTGCTTCGGTGCTGGGCATGGCAGGTGGGCAGAGCCCTGGCTGCACTGACAGTGCCAGCCCGGGACATCAGACACGTGGGAGGACATTTCTGGGGAGATCGTCCCTGCACGTTAATCACTGGGGAAGTCTCCTTTATTAATTCAAAGTCGTTTGTTGAGGTTCTGGAAGCAGAAATAGCTCCCGAGCAGCGTTTCGCTGTCGTACTCCCCTCTGGGTAAAAATAGCCAAGCTGGTGCCGGAGGATTTTTTGCCAAAAAAGTGAGAGGGAGCAAAGTTTGGGGAGGGGGTTCAGGGGGGCCAGGGCTGTGGTGAGTGCTGGGCCAGGTCCCTGTGCCCCAAACTAACCTGCTGGAGTTCTGCTCCACTGCCAGGGAGGCACCGTGCCTTCCCCCGGCCCAGAGGAGCAGCCTGTGGAGCCCCTACGGTGGGGGAGAGGAGAGGTCCTGGAGGGGTCTGGCGCTATGGGCAGTGTCTCATCGAGGCCAGGGGTCTCTGCACATCGGGGGCTTCAGTAACTGCTCCCTGTGGTGTCCAGTGTGGTGTCTTGTGTCTTCAGTAACTGTTCCCCCAGTCCAGCGGGGACTGGGGAGAGCTGGGTGGTGGTCACGGGGCTGGGGCTGGCCCTGGGTGGGCTTTTTAACATCCTGCTTTGTCCCCTGAAGTGCTCCCGTGTCCTTCCTCCAGGAGAACTGCTGTGTCCACCTGGGCTCTGGGCTTTCCTGAAGTGAACCCCCACTCCCACCCCCACCACCAGGGTCTGGGGGGACCGTGCATCCCGCAGGAGGTTCTCGGGGGGGGCACTACGGGAAGAGGGAAGGCTGGAAAATGCCTTAAGGAGGTGCTCAAAGGAGCCCAGGCTGGCGTGAGAGCCAGCAGATTGGAGCTGTGGGTGATTCCTGCTCTGCACCAGTCAGGGGGGACTCAGCCCCACCAACACCCCCAGGGAGGCTGGGCTTGGGGTGATGCTGGACCCTGCTGCTCCCTGCCTGGTGCCGGTGACACCAACAGTCCTGTCTGTGGGTCTGTCCCGGTGCTGGTGGGTGACTGGTCCTGTCTGTGGGTCTGTCCCAGTGCTGGTGGGTGACTGATCCTGTCCATGGGTCTGTCCCAGTGCTAGTGGGTGACTGATCCTGTCCGTGGGTCTGTCCCAGTGCAGGTGGGTGACTGATCCTGTCTGTGGGTCTGTCCCAGTGCTAGTGGGTGGCTGGTCCTGTCCATGGGTCTGTCCCAGTGCCGCTGAGCCTCTGCCCCCCCCCAGAGGGTGAGTGCTGCTGGAAAGGCTCCCGTGCTGTCGGGTCTGATGTGTCAGTGTGATAATGGAGAAGGATCGTAATTTAGGCAGAGATAAAAGGTGGTGGGAGTTTTATTATTCAAATATAAAATAACTTCCTCCTCGCACAGCGCGCTGCACTTCCTGGGTATTGTGTGGGGATCAGTCACAGTGACACGGGCGCTGCCGAGCCTGTGCCCGCGGGAACCGGCTCTTCAGGGCCCGTGGAGCCACGGTTGGCACCAAACTGTCCTGGCCACGGCCCTGCAGCGGCTGCCAGAGCTGCCCCCGGGGAAGCCTTCGGCCCCACATCGTCCGGCTCCGCTGCTGCCGGCGTCGAAACTGCTGTTTGCAAGAACTTCAGGAACTTGTGGGCTCAGTTAGATGAGGCAGGAGCCGTCTCTGATGAAAGACACACCTCGCTTCTGGTGGTGGTGTGTCGGGAGGTGCCTCGGTGGAGCTGGTGGGTGAAGCCGGAGCAGAGGCAGGGTGGGTGTGTGTCCTGTAGCCTCCAAGGTTAAAATCCAACACTTCCCAAAGCTGTGTGAGGTGCTGCTGTCCCTCAGGGCCCTGGGTAAGCTCAGAGCACTCTACCCCAGCACGATGCCTGGTCCTGCTCGCCCTTTGGAGCACCCATGGGTGCTGCATCATCCCCCTCATCCCTCCAGGGACCTGCAGTGTCCAGGAAGGGCAGCCCAGGGCTCACTGTCCCCTCCTGCTGGGCAGGGACCAGTTTGGGGGAGCCTCAGAGGCATCTTCCCATGTTTCTGGTCCCATGGGGACCCAGCCAAGCTCAGGCTGTTGGCGTTGGTGGAGCATGGGGCAGTGAGAGTGTGTGCCGTGGCATTGGGGAGGTTTGTCCCCACGACACCGGGAGCTCATGGGTGCACCAGAGGCTGAGAAAGGGCTTTCCCACCCCTTGTGTCCCCAGCAGGGCTGAGGAGCGAGTGCTCAGCAGTGTCCTGGCACGGCTGGTGACATTCCTGAGCTGGTGCTGAAGGGGGAGGATTTGGGGACTTGGGGATCTGAGGAGCCCTGTTAGCAGTGTGTGCCGGGGAAGGGGTGTGAGAGGTGAGCCCAAAGCTGAGGGGCATAACTCCTCACACAGTGGCGGGGACCAACAATCCCTGGTGACATCTCTCTCGGAGATGTCTTCTTTGGGGGAGGGAGAGAAAAGAAAAAGGGGTGAGAAGAGAAGGGCTGTGGAGCCGCTGCAGCTCCAGATGTGTCCTGCTGCCAGTCCCCCACCCTGGAGCTCTCGCCAGCCTGGCTGCGGTGGGATGGGGAAGGGGTGGGAGAGGGATGATGGTGTGTTTTACCGTGGAGAAGGCCCCATGAGAAGAGTTGTCCACAGGTTGAGTGATAAGAAGGTACTGCACCTGAAGGGTCCTGGAGAGAAGTAAAGGAGACGCACCTTCACAGGGTCACAGGCACAACCAGTTGCCCCCCGGTTTCTGCAGGAGGGTTCCAGTGTGACCCCGGGGCAGTGTGGCATCCCCAGGCTCCCCCAGGCCTCCTCCACAGGACCCCCATGGGCTGGGGAAGCTCAGAAGGTGTTTCTCAGGCTGTCAGCTAGCGAGGCACAAGCCCTGAGTGGGCACAGTGCTGGGTGGGGGAGCTGGGTGTCTGTCCGTCCATCCATGCTGCCCACCCCAGCATCAGCTGGGAACAGCAACTGGCTGTGCCTGGTCTCCCCTGCATCCCTGTTTCACCGAAAATCTCCTGCATCCACCCAGAGAACCTTCTCCTGAGCACCCCTTGGCCTGGCTAGGGATGGGAAGGGGGCGAGAGTGAAGATGCCCGGGGAGGGGGAGGACAGGATGGAGCTGGGAGGGGGACAAGGGTGGGAGATGTGGCCCTGCTGTGGGGATCCATGGTGAGCAGCACCCCCGGCGTCCAGCTTGGGGGTGGTGATGGTGCTGGATCCCCCGGCTCTACTGGGTGAGTGCCAGCCTCGCCTTGTTCCCTGTCCCTGCCTGCAGCCCAGCGCTGGGGCAGGTTGCCACACGAGCTCCTGCGGTGCCTGTCGGGTGTTTTCATGGCAGAGCAGGGTCGGTGCTTGTGGACGGCTGCGAGTCCCCATCCCGGGGGGCCGGGGTGCAGCCAGGGAGCCAGCGGCTGCTGCAGCTTGGGTTTGGGTTGGGGTTTTGGTGCCGCGATACCTGTTAATTCAAATCTTCCCTTAAAGCCAGCAGAGCAGCAGAGAATGCCAGGACGAGCTTTTTCTAGCGGGTTTGATTCTGTGCCGGTTCTGGCGGGCAGTATCCGGCCCTGCAGCGTGGTACCCGTTTCCTTGGAGACTGCAGGGAAGCGCAGGAGCAGCACAAACCCCAGCCGGCGCGGGCTGCCGCCGCCGCACACAATTAGCACAAATACTGGAAATGTCAAGGGAGGCTAAAAATAGCCCTGAGCCAGGTCCTGTTCCACCGCTGCCCCTCCCAGCCCCCCGGCTCCAGCCCTGCCAGTGCCCAGGACCCGGGCTCTGCCCAGCGCCGAGCCCCTGGCAGCTGCCAGGCTTCGTGCTGGTGCCCAAAGGTGCCCGCTGCCCACACGGTCATGGGTGTGGGCAGGGGTGCAGGCAGGGATGGCAGGCAGGGGTGTGGGCGGGGATGTAGCAGGGATGCAGGCAGGGATGCCATCAGGGATGTGGGCAAGGATAGCGGCAGGGATGCGGGCAGGGGTGGCAGGCAAGGATGTAGGCAGGGGTACCAGCAGGGTTGCAGGCAGGGATGCAGGCAGGGGTGCAGGCAGGGATGAGAGCAGGGATGTGGGCAGGGATGACGGCAAGGGTACCAGCAGGGTTGTGGGCAGGGATGAGGGCAGGGATGCAGGCAAGGGTACCAGCAGGGATGCGGGCAGGGCTGTAGGCAGGGATGCAGGCAAGGGTACCAGCAGGGATGCGGGCAGGGGTGCCCGGTGCTGGGTCTGGCTGACCGCCCTTGCTCATCTGCCCCTTTCTGCAGGTGA
This sequence comes from Jacana jacana, assembly GCA_013400555.1. NCBI lineage: Eukaryota > Metazoa > Chordata > Aves > Charadriiformes > Jacanidae > Jacana > Jacana jacana. The sequence continues at coordinate 176,579 of VZTM01014683.1, forward strand.
GGGCTGTCCCCTGAGTGATGGTTTAGTTTTTCTGAAGCCCGGTTCTCCGGGTTTTGCCCAGTGGCATTTCCTCCCAGAGCATTTCCCAGCCCCATCCTCGCCCGTGGCTGTCCCACCAGCCAGGAGCCGCTTTCAAAACATTTTGGATTATTTTTTGGTTTGTTGCTTTGTTTGTTTCGTTGTTTTGGGGGTTTTTATTTTGTATTTGTTTGTTTGGTTTTTTAAATGAAGCGCCCTGTGGTGGATCCTAAAGCGCTCTCCTAATGGCCTTGTGCGAGCAGGCAGTAACCTCACCCTGTGTTTGCTCCCCCAGCATTACTTTACCATTAATTTCAACCATGAGAACCAGAAGACCCTGGAGCTGAGGACAGAGGATGCCAAGGACTGCGACGAGTGGGTGGCGGCCATAGCTCACGCCAGGTATCGTCCTCCGCTGGCGCAGGGCTGGGCACGCTCTGCCAACAGGCAAAGCAGAGCCCCTTTGGTCCCCAGCCCCATCTCGGGGACCCTTGTGCAGGGGCAGAGGCTGCCCTCAGACATCACCCTGCTCTTCCCACTCCTGTCCCCATTCCATCTCCATCCCAGTGGGGATGGCTGCCCCAGGAGGCTGGCGCTGCCGGGTGCTGGAGGAATGCCCCATTCACTGCTGGCTCCAGAGATCAGCAGGAGGGTTTTCACTGGGAACAGCAGTAGGTGAGAAGGAGGTTGTCCCAAGCTGGTGTTTCCCTCCCATTGTCATCTGCTGCTGCCTCTCACCGCTGCAGTGAGAGCAGATGTTGGTGGGAGCTCCTGCCACCAGTGTCCTCCTCCCTGTTAAACTTTTGGGCTGTGGTAGGTGGGAGAGGTTTGGCCATGGGTCTTTGGGGTTGTTTTTTTTGGGTTGGGGTTTTTTTTCCCTCTTAACACTTTAAAATTTGTGATGTCTTTTCTGTTTGCACCCCGGGGGGCAATGCAGGCCCCCTCTGCATGGCTCGTTCTGAGCGGCAGCACCTCAGGCTGCCAGAGCCCTCCGGGTACCCCAAGCCGCAGGGGCAGGAGACCCCCCCCACAGCAAACCACAGTGTGAAGACACCTAATCATGCTTGCACGTCCCGGGGGGGTGGCCATGGTGTCGGGTCAGGGGGGAGGAGAGGTGCTGACGGCCCTGTCCTCCTGCAGCTACAGGAACCTGGCGACGGAGCACGAGGCGCTGATGCAGAAGTACCTCCATCTCCTGCAGATCGTGGAAACGGAGAAGACCGTTGCCAAGCAACTCCGGCAGCAGATCGAGGACGGGGAGATCGAGATCGAGCGCCTGAAGGCTGAGGTGAGGAGCCTGGCATCGCCCCCCAGGGTCTGCTGCCGCTCCCTGGGGCGACCCACGGGCTGTGGGTGGCATCACCGCGCTGGCAGGGACCAGGGGGCCTCACAGCTGGCCTGTTGATGCTTGTTTTAACAACATCTGGCTGGCCCCTTCTCTGGCACCACCTTGGCTGGAGGTTTCTCCAGCAGGAGCCATGCAGCGAGCGGCCCCAGCACGGTGTAGGGGGCTGGCTGAGGTCCCCAGCCCCGGGATGCTGCAGGGAAGGGTTCTCTGTGGCAGCGAGTGCTGGGGAACAGGCTGGCACTGGGGTTCTTTGGGCGCAGGGAGTCGGTATTGAGGGAGAGGTGGAGAGTCCTTGTCACCTTATTTCCTTATTTTCATCCCGGATGCCCCGATCAGACCCGCTCCCCTGCTTGTGTGCCGGGTGGTGACATCTGCCGGGTGCTGCAGAGCCAGGGCAGCGACCCAGAAAGCAAAGAGGCCCTGGTGGCCTCTGGGGAGCAGGGGACAGGGACCTGTGCCAGCTGCCAGCTGCACAGCCCGGGTGCGTGGGGGGATTCACGTGCACGGTGTCCAAACGGGCCCTTCTCTAAGAAGGGAGGGTCCCCTCGGTGGGAGCAGCCCGTAAAACCCGTTGCCCCGTAGCTTGTCCCTGAAGCTCCCGCAGCCGGTGGCTGTCGGGCTGTGGGAAGGGTGATGTGACGCAGGTTACGGCAGAGAAACAGCAAGGTGCCACCCAAAGGAGTGACTCAGCAGACGGTGCCGTGGGAAGATGCATCTCTAAGGCACCCGTGAGGAAGATGCTCGCAGGTGTGGGGCTGCCCCACGCTGCCTGCCCCCCCACAGGGCTGCAGCCCACCCTGGCTACCCTCCCAGTGCTGGGGTTTGGGCTGCTGGTGGGTATAGGGCACCCTGGAGCTGGTGCTGCTGCCCACACCATCCTTGTGTCCGGCAGGGAGGGCCGGGCAGCAGCTCCGTGCTGGAAGCAGCGGGGAGGGGGTCCTGCAGGGCTGAGTGCCCACCCTTGGTCCGTCAAAATCTCCACAGAGGAGCAGCTGGAGGGGCAGCGAGGGCGGGAGTGGGTTGGCACGGTTCTTTATGGTGGTCTTTTCCTTACATTTTGAATTTCTGAGTTGAAAAGTGTGGGTGAGCAGCAATCCCTGCCCATGAGCTGGGGTACACCAAAGCCTGCCTTTAGTCTGGGGGGACTGGGGAGCTACAAGCCCTTCTTGGGAGTGGTTTGGGCACTGCTGAATTTGTGCTCTCTGACAGAACAGGGTCAGCCCCAAACCCACCCCCAGCCACAGCTCAGTGCTGGGGGTCTCCTGGGGCTCCCCGGGTCCAGGCTGGACTCTGAGATGGGGTGACCTCGGCTCCCTGGGAGCACGGCCAGTGTAAGGGGCAGGGGGCGAGCGGCGGGGCCATGAGCATCCCCATGACCTTTGGGCTGGGGGAGGTGGGAGATGTGTTGTGGACCCTGATATGAGCTGAGGGGTGGAGACCCAGGGTGCCTGGCAGTGCTGCAGCCCCTCCTGCCCCCCCTGCCCAGGAACTTTGGATTTTTAGCTTGCCTGGGGGTTTGCTTTTTTGCTCTTCCACGTGCTTTGAAGCAGAGATCAAATATTCAGCTCCTACTTCAGTGTACAAATTCTGCTCACTCAATTTAAGAGGAAGCAAGCAGAATGAAATGGTGGCACTGGTGGAGCTGCTCCATGGTCCCAGCCAAGATGTGGCTGGAGCTGGTGCAGGGAACGGCCTCAGTGCTCGCAGACACATCAGTGCAGAGGGGAGTCACCGGCCTATGATTAATCTGTGATTCGCTCCTTACGGTGGGAAAACATGGGAAAACACACAGCTCCACTACCATCTGCGTTTTGTGGAAGTCACCTCCTCTTCCCGGGCTGTGGCCAAGCATCAGAAACAGCTCCTGCCCTCGTCCTGCTCCCCCAGCACCATCCTTCCCTTCCCTTCCCTTCCCTTCCCCTTCCCTTTCCCCTTCCCCTTCCCCTTCCCCTTCCCCTTCCC
>VZTM01014683.1:180993-202090 GCA_013400555.1 Jacana jacana
CCCTTCCCCTCCCCTGGATGGACCTGCAGGGTTCCAGGCCCCTGTCTCCGTGGGGTGTTTGGGGGGCGCCGGGGAGGTCTGCAGGCTTTTGTCTGTTCCATCCACCCTGGCACAGGGTGTCAGCTCCATCTGCGCTTCAGCTGGAGGTGTCTGCTGACCCCCAGGGGTTTGACACGCTGGGATGTGCCAGGGTGGCCGTTCACACCCTGCTGTCCCCGCAGATCGCCTCCCTGCTCAAGGACCACGAGCGCATCCAGGCTGGCCAGACCAGTGCACCCAGTGACGATGACAGTGACATCAAGAAAATCAAGAAGGTGGGTGGTGGTGGCTGAGAGGCACCGGGAGATGGTGGCACTGGGGGACAGTGGCACCAGAGAATGCTGACAGCAGGTCCTGCCCTTGCCTGACCCCTGGGAAAGCCTCCACTGGCCCTGGGCACCCAAATGTAATTGGGGACGGAGCTCTGGGCGCGGAGCAGGATGAGCTGCGGGTGCTTGCTCACAGGAGGGAGGTTTGGAAGCTTTTCCAGGTGTCTCCATAGATCTCCATCTGTTTGGGTGCCTGGAGAGGCAGTGCTGGCACCAGGGGGGCTGTGGTGCCCACATTCCCAGGGTGACTGTGGGGTGCCGGGTAGGGCTGAGCACCCCTCAGGCTGGGACCCCACAGACCCACGGGTTCCTGCTGGTGGGGAGGTGGTGGCTGTGCCGAGGGGGTGTCAGGAATTACCGTGGGATCCTCGCTTCTCCTGGGAGTCTTCCAGGTGTCTCCATCAAGGAGCAAAGCGGGCATAGCTGCAATTAGAAAGTGCTTTTACATGAGTTACTGCTCGTTTCCCCACTGGGGGGATTCAGCAGCACCAGTAACAGGCACCATGGTGCCCACCCCAGCACAGAGTCAGGGAGACCTGAGCGCAGAGCCCCGGCTCTGGCACCATGCTGGCCATAGGGTGCCCACCCAGCTCGTTAGCCTGGACCCTCACGTGGCTGCTGCTCCCCCGGCAGGTCCAGAGCTTCCTGCGGGGCTGGCTGTGCCGGAGGAAGTGGAAGACCATCATCCAGGACTACATCAGGTCCCCCCACGCCGACAGCATGCGCAAGAGGAACCAGGTGGTCTTCAGCATGCTGGAGGCAGAGGCTGAGTATGTCCAGCAGCTCCACATCCTTGTCAACAACTTCCTGCGGCCGCTGCGCATGGCAGCCAGCTCCAAGAAGCCCCCCATCACGCACGACGATGTCAGCAGCATTTTCCTCAACAGGTGGGTGCCATCCTGGGGGTCCTCTCCGAGGGGAGGGCTCGGCAGCACCCTCATCCCCCAGCAACAGAGCCGGCAGCCTCCGGGCAGGCAGTGGAGTCCACAGCCCCTTGTCCTCCCCTGGGAACAGGTGTTGGGGTGCTCAGGGCTGGGGGGCTCCCTGGGAGCTCACATTCTGGCCCCCAAAGCCATGGATGGCAGCTCGCCATCCCTATGGATCACCTGGACAAGTGGCTCGCCGAGTTCTTGGCACTGGCACGAGGAGGGGCCTTGGGGACTAGTGCTCCTGGGCTGGCAGGAGCCCATCTGTGTGAGGTCCTGGCTCTGGGCATGGACAGGATGGTGTCCTTTGGCGTGAACAGCCCGTGGGTAGGGATGGATGAGGGAAGAGGGGAGGATGGAGCTGCCAGGGGAGGTGGTACGGAGCGGGAAGGGGTCACTGCTCCTGCGGCTGCGACATGGGGTCACAGACACCGCACAGTGTGACCAGAGTGGCAGTGGGAGGTGGCACACACTGACCCCAGCCTGGCCACCCTGATGGCAGAGTGTGTCAGCTCTTCCTGCCACGTTTAATGGCAGCCCAAACAGCTCTGTCCCCTGGATGGTAATGACACCAGCGGTGTCTCACCAGCCACCCCTGGGGGGTGCCATCCCTGGGGGGTGACATCCCTGGGGGTGACATCCCTGGCCCTGGAGGTGGGGACTAACCCGCCCCCTTGCAGTCCCAGGTTGGGCAGGGGGGATGCTGGGGAGCCAATGGCACTTTTGCCCCCCTGGCCAGTGCCAATCTGAGGGGCCGGGCTGGGATGGGGGTGGCTCATTCCTCTGCAGGAAGCAGGGTCTGGGGTCCCCTGCATTTTGGGGCTGACTTCTGGGGCTGCTCGTTTCCTCCCTCTCCCCGCACACCTCCGGGGACCCTCTCTGCGCCCCACTGTGTTGCAGCCACCTCCCCAGCCGGCCCCAGGGGCGCCCCCTCGGGCTGGTGATTTCCTCTTAATCGCTCATCGTTCGGTCTTAATCGCTCATCGTTTGCCGCTTGTTCACCTCCTTTTCACCCCTTGGTGTGTCTTTCAGCGAAACGATCATGTTTTTGCACCAGATCTTTTACCAGGGCCTGAAGGCGAGGATATCCAGCTGGCCCACGCTGGTGCTGGGTGAGTCTTGCCTCCTCGCCCCGTTTCCTTCCTGCTCGCCGCAGGAGCCCCGACCGCCCTCTTCCTCCTAATGCAACTCGCCCGGCGCCGAGCGAGCTGTGTCATGCGTCGCACGGCACCGCGCTGCTTCTCCGTGTCACCGACCAGAGCCAAAAAGCCCAGAGAACCCCAATTCCCACGCTCCTGGCTCTGCCCTTCCCCCGGGTGGAAGGGGTGGGCCGAAGAGCATCGCTGTGTCTGGTGGGACCTTCTGCTGGCGCTGCAGGGTGTCTGCAAAACCCAAACTGGGCAGAGCTGGGGCTTGCACAAGCAGCAGAAGGCCCTGGGGGTGTCCCGGGTGGGATTTGGGGGTGGGGAACCGGGGAGTGGGGCTGGACCAGCAGGACCAGCACACCCACCTCGCCGCCACCACTCTGCTCGCAGCCGACTTGTTCGACATCCTGCTGCCCATGCTGAACATCTACCAGGAGTTCGTGAGGAACCACCAGTACAGCCTGCAGATCCTGGCGCACTGCAAGCAGAACCGGGACTTTGACAAGCTGCTCAAGCACTACGAGGCCAAGCCCGACTGCGAGGAGAGGACCCTGGAGACCTTCCTGACGTATCCCATGTTCCAGGTGACCGCTGGCGCCGGGATCGGCCCCGGAGGTGCCACCGCAGTGCTGGCAGCAAGGGGTGGGCTGGTGGCGCAAACCCCAGCCCCGCAGGAGGCACCAGGCAGTGGGGAGGCAAAGCTGGGATGAAGATGGGCTGGGGATGGACCCCCACATGGTCCCACGCTGCTCCAGGGACCTGCCTGGGCTGTCGCTGGGCTCCGTCGGTGAGGACTCTTGGGGTGACGCTGCTGGCTTCCCAGTTCCCTCGTGCTGCTGGGACAGGGATGGGGAACAGCAGAGCCCTGGGAAAAACCCACGCTCTCCCCCCTCTTCATTTAGTTTTAGCACGAAGAGCTTTGAGGCTTTTGTAAGCTCAGGGGCCTGAGGCACAGTGACCTCCAGCCAGGGTGTCCCCAGCCACAGTGGCCCCGGGAGCAGCCCAGGGTGGGCACCCACATCCCTCTGTGTGCCCTCCACCCCCCTGCACGGCCCTGCGGCTGATGCCCCCCCTGCTCTCCTGTGCCACAGATCCCCCGGTACATCCTGACGCTGCACGAGCTGCTGGCTCACACTCCCCACGAGCACGTGGAAAGGAACAGCCTGGATTACGCCAAGTCCAAGCTGGAAGAGCTCTCCAGGTCAGACCCACCGCTGCCCACCCCTGCCTGGGGCTGGGGGCTTGGGGAGCAGCAATGGCAGCGGTTGGGGGGGGCAGTTGGGGCTGGCAGAGGGGCTCTTGGCCAGTGCCAGCGTGGTGAGCTGCCCTTCGGGTGGGCAGGGAGAGGGGCTGGGGCAGGCAGACCCCAAGGCATGGGGGCTGGAGGGGGCACAATGCTGGTAGAGATGGTGATGGAGGTGCTGTGCTGTCCCTCTGGGGCGAGACTCAGGAGGGGCTCGGTCCTTGGTCTGCTGTTGGCCATTCCTGACAAGGATGAGACCCCTTATGAACTGCTGGCACGGGGGGACCTACCTGCTCATGTCAGGGTGCTGATCTGGGGAGCTCACCCAGGTGCCCCCAGCTGCCCCATGCTGGTTTAACTGGGACCCACCCCTCCCATCGTCCTCGTCCTCTGCTGTTTGAAGGCTGAGATGTCCCAGTCTCCTGCCCTCCTCTGCCAATCCATCCCTGGGGCAGTGGGATGGGAGCCCAGCTGCTTCTGGCCAGGGGCTGCGTTTTCCAGAACTCCTTAGTGATGAAATCTGAGTTTTGGAGGGCTGGGATGGCTCTGAAGGTCTGGCTCCGTCCTCCTCTCTCTGGTGCTGGGTGCTAGTGGGGCTGCCCCACGGAAAGGGACCAACTGCCTCCAACATCTCCACAACAAGCACCCAGGAATCGGCTGTGATTCCCCATTTCTGACCCTCTCCTTCCCCAGACCGAAGTCTTCTGTGTGTCCCCTGTCCAGCGTATTGTGGCAATGCCAAAACCCCGTGGCTCCTCAGTCCCGTGGCCATCCATAAAAAGAGTTTCCATCCCTTTTCCCAGTCCTCGAGGAGCTGGGACATTGGAGGGGGCTGGTGACAGGGGGGTCTGTCTGCCCTGATTCTGAATTTTGTGACTTCTGAGCAAGAAGTGCACGTATTTGGAAGCCTGGAGGCCCAGCCCAGGCTGATGCGTAGGTGACCCCCTGAGCCCCCGGGTCTGTGTGGGTCCAGGCGACTGCTGTCCTTCTCCTGCCCTTCCTTCAGTTTTGGCCTCACCTGGCACAGCCTCTCCCGTGCCCGAGGGCATCTGCTGGGAAAGCGCACCTCTGGGTCACGCTCCCATCTTCCTCTTCTCCCTCCTTCAGGATAATGCACGACGAAGTGAGCGAGACCGAAAACATCCGAAAAAACCTGGCCATAGAGAGGATGATCATTGAAGGGTGTGAAATCCTGCTGGACACCAGCCAGACTTTCGTAAGACAAGGTACCGTCCTGCTGTCAACATCCCTCCCCGCAGAGGGTTACGCAAAACCCGCCCCTGGCCCCGCATCTCCCCGCGTGCCCCCGTAACCCCACATCCCTCTGCATCCCCCCATAACCCTGCATCCCCCCATAGCCCTGCATCCCTCCACATCCCCCCATAAGCCCACATCCCTCTGCATCTCCCCATAACCCCATATCCCCCCATAACCTCACATCCCTCCACATTCCCTCATAACCCCACATTCCCCTTGTAACCCCATATCCCTCAGCATCCCTCCCACCAGCCCCACATCCCTCCACATCCCCCCCTGCAGCCCCACATCACTCCACAGCTCCAGAGAGCTGTGACATTTAAAAATACAACCCTTTGGGCCTGGATTTCCTCTGCCCCGAAGCCCCTCACCTGCAGAGGGTCTGGGCCCTGCGGTTCGTTGCTGCACGGAGCAGAATGTGCCTGTAGCCATTACTGATTTCCTGCTGCCAGGGAAGCAGCGGGACACATCCTGACCTCCCCGAGGACCACCTGTGCCCTGTGGGTGCAAGAGTGGGCTGGGGGCCGTGGCCAGTGCATGTCCAGTCCCTGGGGCCACTATAACCCACCCAGATGGTGTGGCCAGCCTCAGTCCCAGCACTGGCCCTGCTGGCAGGGACGGTGCCCTGCGAAGCTGCCCCCGGTGCCGGTGCCAGGGTCTGTCCCCTCCGCAGGGTCCCTCATCCAGGTGCCGATGTCGGAGAAGGGGAAGATCACGCGGGGACGGCTGGGCTCCCTCTCGCTGCGCAAGGAGGGCGAGCGGCAGTGCTTCCTCTTCTCCAAGCACCTCATCATCTGCACCAGGGGCTCCGGGGGGAAGCTGCATCTCACCAAGGTGCGGAGTGGGGGGGCTCGGTGGCCCCCAGCATAGGGTGCTGGGGTGCGGAGGCTCAGAGTCCTGCATGGTGAGGGGGCAGAGGCCATCCCTGCTGCAGCCAGAGCTGGCTGGGCTCTGCTGGTGACACCGGGGGGGTCCCAGAGCCACCCTGCCCTCCCCTGGCTGCAGCCCCCCGCCCCGAGGGGGCCGTGCTGGGAGCGGGCGGAAGGTGGGGTTTATGTCGCCCCGTCGGTGACGTGCAGAGCTCTGAGTCACGGGCAAAAAGGAGAAATAGCGAGTTCTCGATAAAAAGAAGTGATCCCGATTTGCAGCAGGAACCCTGGCACCCTATTGGGTGAGAAAGTTAAATTACAGCTTAGGTCTGGGCACAGCGCTCTCCGTGTCCCCCGTCCGCGCCCCAGACTCACGCTGCTGATGGTGGAAGTTTTGCAGTTTAATTGAGCAAGAATCTTACAGAAATTGCTCATTACTGGCATTAAATTATCAGTTTGAAAAATTACAGTCCATGGCAAAGAGATGATAATTACAACAACAGACTTGGGGAAAATTTAATTTAAAGCTCGTATTAAATAATTTATAAACAAATTAGTGGATGGGTTGTACAAGGAGAGCAGCAACGTCCTCCCAGTCATGTCCCAGCCGTGTCCCAGCTGTGTCCCAGCTGTGTCCCAGTCATGTCCCAGCTGTGTCCCAGCCTTGCCCCAGCCATGTCCCAGCCGTATCCCAGCCGTGTCCCAGCCGTGTCCCAGCCATGTCCCAGCTGTGTCCCAGACATGTCCCAGCCGTGTCCCAGCCGTGTCCCAGCCATGTCCCAGCTGTGTCCCAGCCGTGTCCCAGCCGTGTCCCAGACATGTCCCAGCCGTGTCCCAGCCGTGTCCCAGCCATGTCCCAGCCATGTCCATGCGGTTCCATCAGGAACCGCTTTTCTCCCGGTGAAAGCAGCGGTTGTGCTGCAGCCATGGTGAACCCCCAGCCGCACCGCCCCGTCCCCATGCGTGTCCCCAGGGCGGTGGGCTGTGACATGGGGCTGGGGGAGCGGGGCAGCCCCCTTGGTGGGTGGAGGTGCTGCCTCTGAGCCCTGACTCCCACCCCTGCAGAACGGCGTGATCTCTCTCATCGACTGCACGCTGGTGGAGGAGCAGGAGAGCACCGACGACGAGGGTAGGTGCCCCAGCCCCGTGCTGTGTGGGGTCCCCTAGCTCAGCCCCCAGCCACGGGTGCGTGGTCGGGGGGGGTGGCTCATGCATCTCCCCACAGCTGTGGGGTAGGCGAGGGCATCTCAAAAAGCAAAGCTGTGGCTCCTCTGGGACCCCCCCGTTGTGCTGAGGTTGCCCACACGGCAGACCTGCAAGCCACAGGGGGTTGTGGGGCTTGCAGCATGGTCACCCTATTGTGGGGAGCACAGAGCCTGCACCCAAGGGTCCGAGGGTGGCGGGGGGTGCTGCAAGTCCCATTGGAGGCTGCCCTTAATGCCAGACCTTGGTACAAGGTTGCCACTGGCCCCGGGCAATGCCTTCCAGGTCGGGGGTAGCTGGGGACTGATGGCAGCAGGGCCACCCTGCAGTTCCTGCCATCCCTCCCCATGGTGTGAAACCAGCCGCGGCGGGGCTGGAGCCAGCGCAGATGCTGGGCAGACTGGAGAAAGGCACGATCCACTGGCTGGGTTTAGGAAGTGAATTATTTAGTGTGCAGCAAGCAGATGCACATTTATGCAAATCTGACCTTCCCGCGGCAGGCAGCGAGCGTCACGGCTGGGTGCCGGCGGCAGGGAAACGGCAGAGGTGCTGGGTGTCCTCGGCCATGCCCGCTCACCCGCCGGCTGGGGAAGAGCCAGGGGCTCCTCTCTCCTGCCCTCCATAGGAGTTTTCTCACCTGGGCTCTCCCCGGGCCCGTGGCCGCGCTGCCCTCCCGCTGTGGAGACCTTGCCCTGCAAACCCAGAGCCTTTGCCCAGCAAAACCTGGCCCGTCCTCACCACGGACAGCCCACGGAACGCTAGAATCTCCTTAAAACCTCGATAAAACCTCTGCTGAGGGAGAAGGACTGGGGAAACCTTTTCACAATCCCTGGGGGGGGGCTTTGTTTTTGGTTTTGTTTTTTTCTGTTCCAAAGCAAAAGCATCGGGGCAAGACATTGACCACCTGGACTTCAAAATCGTGGTGGAGCCAAAAGATTCCTCATCTTTTACGGTTATCCTCGTGGCCTCGTCCCGGCAAGAGAAGGCTGCGTGGACCAGTGACATCAGCCAGGTAGGACGGAGCCAGAGGGGAGGAGATGTTGGGGTGTAGGGTCCCCAGGGACCGGCAGCCCCCATGGCATTACCCCCTGCAGGCTGCTGCCGTGGCTCTGGGCACCCAGAATTAACACTCGGCCTTTGCTGGGGCTGTTGTGTCCCCCCTTGGTCTGCACCCAGGGTGGGTGCTTTCCCATCACCATCGGGGTGCTGGCACCTGCCGTGGGCTGAAGTCTCACTGTGTTGAGCTGGTGGGACCAGTGCAGGGGGACCACCAAGCCCTGGGCACTCGGGTCCATGCAGAGAGGGTCCTGGAGCTGGGGTGCACCAAGAGCCCAGCCATCCCAAAGGATTTCTGGAGTCTGGTGGGTCATAGAGGAATAGTGGGGTAGGAAGGGGGACATGGCCACAGCAGGGTTGTCCCCTCTGTGCTCTGCCCACCGTACGTGGTTTGGATTTCCTCCTCTGGCTCAGGCACGTCCTCACCATTTACACCCGCTCTTCATTTGCTTCATGCAAATGGCTGTGAAGATCTTTGTCCCCAGGTGGGAGGAAGAGGGAGAGTTATCAGTTGAACAGGGTTTGCCTCCTGGCCACCTCTGTGGTACCATGTCCCTGCCTGCGTCCCCTTGCCAGGGCTGGGGGTTCCTGGACCCTCACAGGGCCTGGGGCCAATCCTGCCCACAGGGGGGTCTCCAGCCCCACTCCAGCCCAGCAGAGCTCTCAGTGGTGAGCTGCAGTGATGGAATAGTGCTGCTCTGCTGCTGGCTGGGTCCCTCCAAGAGCACCCAGTGGGCTGGGAGGGGAGTTCAGTTATTACCAGTACAGGCAGTGAGGGGGTTTCTGGCAGCTCCCCCGATCCTTTGTGTCTGCCCACACCCCCTGAGCCCGGGCTGCAGCGGGAGAGCCGGGGAGCAGCTCTGGGCGGTGCTTCCCCCACTGCAGGGATGCAGGACCCCCATTGTGAGCTCTTATTTTCCAGCAGAAGCTCTTGCCTTTCCAGCTGTGCTCTCCCATCACGCACGGTGGATGTAGCCGACAAGGACCGTGTCCTGTCTGGCCCAGACCAAGCTCAGGCTCTCTTATGGCGTGCCCAAGCCCAGGGTGGGTAGCAGGGCCGTCCTTGTTGCCCCCATCTCCTCCCATCATCTCCCACCCCTGTCTCTTCCAGTGCGTGGACAACATCCGCTGCAACGGCCTCATGATGAACGCCTTCGAGGAGAACTCCAAGGTCACCGTCCCCCAGATGATCAAGTGAGTGTTGCCATGGGTGGGTGCTGTGGGGAGCCTGGGGGTCCCACTGCCCCATGGCACAGCTCCCACTGCAGCCAAGCACTGCCCAGAGCCCCACAGCACAGCGGGGAGCTGCTCTGTTCCCCGAAGGGTGATTAGGAGCACTAATTAGCCGGGAGAGGGCATTCGGCTGGGGCTGTGCTGGGGGAGATGGGGCGGCCAAAGGGGAGAGCTTAGTCACCAGTCCTCCTGTCACCAGTCCTGCCCACTGAGCTACTGAATCACGTCTGGCAGCACCTCGTCCAGGGGGTTCTTGAACCCCACCAGGGACGGTGACTCCCCCACCTCCCTGGGCAGGACATCCCAGTGCCTGACCGCTCCTGGGGAGAAAGAGCTTTTCCTCAGATCCCATCTAAATCTCCTCTGGGGCAACTTGTGGCCGTTCTCTCCAGTGCTGTCATGAGTTCTCTGGGAGAAGGGGCCAACCCCCTCTTCACCCCCTCCCTTCGGGACGGTGTAGAGTGCCATGAGGTCCCCCCTCAGCCTCCTCTTCTCCAGACTGAACAACCCCAGCTCCCTCAGCCACTCCTCACAGGACTTGTGCTCCAGCCCCCTCACCAGTGTTGTTGCCCTTCTCTGGACACATTCCAGGGCCTCCATGTCTTTGTTGGAGTGAGGGGCCCAAAACTGAACACAGTTAGTAGAAGGGAGGCTGTGTGTGAAGCCCCCAGAGGAGATGGGTGCAGGGGATGCGGGCTCAGCGTGTGCTGGGGTTGCCCCAGCCCGAGGAGGACACGGGGTGGCACAAGGGGGACAGGCACAGCCCGGGGGACGGGGCTTCCCCACCACATTGACCTGCTGTGGGCAGGGTCTTGGTCCATGGGTGTCCCTCAGGGACAGTCCTTCCATGGTTTTTGCACAAAAGCCTGTGTGATGAGCACCCTGAGAGGTTTCCACCCTTTATGGGGTGCGGATTCCCTACCTTTCCCCTGGGGGTGTCCCTGCCCGTTCCACACAGGGACACCCCGGACCCACGCAGCCCTGTCGCTGCCCAGGACCTGTGTCACCTTCCAGGTCCCCCACAGCTCAGGGGGGAGGTGCTTGCGTCAGGCAGCTCTTGGTTTTCGTTCCAGGCTGGAACCACAGATTATCTTGTTTCTCTGCAGGTCTGATGCCAGCTTGTATTGTGATGATGTTGACATTAGGTTCAGTAAAACGATGAATTCCTGCAAGGTCCTGCAGATCCGCTATGCGAGCGTGGAGCGGCTCCTGGAGAGGCTGACGGACCTGCGGTTCCTGAGCATTGACTTTCTGAACACGTTCCTGCACTCGTACCGCGTCTTCACCACCGCCCTGGTCGTCCTCGACAAGCTCATCACCATCTACAAGAAGCCCATCAGTGCCATCCCTGCACGGTGAGCCTGTGCCCATCACCCGTCCTGCCCCTCAGGGACCAGCGGGGTTTGTGGGGTGGGGAATGTGGCATCGCTCCCCCATCTCCTCTTCTGTCCAGAGTCACTTCTCTGCTCCCCAGACCTGCCCAGTCCCGGTGCCACCCCAGGGCTGTCCCACCTGGTCCCCATGAGTTGTGACACCCGCTCCTGGGATGGCTGAGCGGTGGGGGTGGGGTGGTGAGGGCCTCATTTTGGGGTGTCCCAGAGACCCAGCACTGCTGGAGCTGCCTCCGTGACCCCTCAGGCAGCGGAGGTGCAAGCTCAGCCTTTCCCTGTCTCTCTGCCCAGGTCCCTGGAGCTCCTCTTTGCAAACAGTCAGAACAACAAGCTGCTGTACGGCGAGCCCCCCAAGTCCCCCAGAGCCAACCGCAAGTTCTCCTCGCCTCCCCCACTCTCCATCACCAAGTCCTCGTCCCCCAGCCGGCGGAGGAAGCTCTCCCTCAACATCCCCATCATCACGGGAGGGAAGGCGCTGGACCTGGCAGCCCTGAGCTGCTCCTCCAACGGCTATGCCAGCATGTACTCCTCCATGGCGCCCTTCAGCAAGACCACCCTGGACATCAACAAACTCTACGTGTCCAGCAACTACCCCAACAAAATCCCCGACGAAGGAGAAACAGCCTCAGAAAAGCAAGAGGAGTCACTGCCGAGCAAGCAAGGTGGGTCGCTGGGGGTTTGCAGATGGGTGGGCAGGGAGGGGGGCTGGTTTTGGGGCAGGGGTGGTGGGATTTGGGACACCGTGACTGGGGGCTTGGCAGCAGCCCAGCCCCGGGCTAGGGCAGGAGACCCTACTGGTGAGGGGTGGGCACAGGGAGCCCTCACCCCATAAGCGCACACACAGCAGCCTCCTGTGTGCTGGGGAGACCAGTGGCAGCACTGGTGGTGGTGGCAGTGATGGTGGCGGGACTGTACCTCTCCCGCTGGTTGCCCTGTGCCCGGCGGGAGCGAGGTAGGAAGGTCTGGAAGAGCTAACGCCGTGCCCGGCGGTGGCGGTGACGGTGACGGGGCTGCCCGTCCCCGCAGGCTCAGAGGTGTCCGTCAGGGAGGAGTCGGACACGGATCCCAACCAGAGCGACGAAGCGGAAGCTGAAACTTCCCCCACGAAGTCTCCGACCACTCCCAAGTCCATCAAGTGCAAGAACTCATCAGGTAACAAGCCGAGCCAGTACCTGCCACCCCTCCTGCTGGGGCTGTCCCGGGGCCCATCCTGCCCTGGAGCTGGCCCCGCCGAGCCGTGGAGCTGCGGGAGTAAAACCAGAGGAGACGTGAGAAGGAGCAGGAGTTCCCCCCTTGTTTTCCCAGCAGGGGAGAGGGAAATGCCCAACTCCCTGCCCGTATGGCAGAGCTCTTCTCTCCCTGTCCTCCCTCCCCTCCCGGGGCTGATGCGGGGCTTTAGGAGCGAGTTGTGCTGCTCCAGATGTGATCCAGGGGTGTCCTCAAGCATCAGTTTATCAGCTGGAGTCTCCCCTGTGTCTTCACACTGTCCACAGCGGGTTTGATCCCTGCTAAAGCTGCGCTGGATAAACTCTCACAGCGTTGTGGCCTCCAGAGCTGCCCCCCTCCTCTGCCCCAGCCCTGGTGGGGTGGAAACAGCTCTCCTTGGGGGGCAGCCCCACACTGGCCACCCCATGAGCCCCATTCCCATCCTGCCCGGCTCCGAGGGTGGGCTGGTGAGTGAGATCTGGGGCTGTGGCAGTGGCTGGAGTGGTGTTGGCTTTCTTCTCCCCCCCCCTGTAGATTTCTCCTTGTTTTCCTACAACAATGGTGTGGTGATGACGTCCTGCCGGGAGCTCGACAGCACCCGCAGCGCCCTCTCTGCCGCCTCCGCCTTCGCCATCGCCACGGCAGGAGCCAACGAGGGGACCCCCACCAAGGAGAAGTACCGCAGGATGTCCCTCGCCAGCGCAGGTACCCCGTCCTGGGCCACCCAGAGCGCGGGGACGTGTTTTGGGGGTGCCTGTTTCTACTCTACTGGACTGGGAGGCAGCTCCCGCTCCCCAGGAGGCAGCTTAGGGGTCCTGGGGGAGATGGAGCTGCTCCTTCCAGCAGCCCCCAAACCCCCCTGAGCCATTCCAGGGGCGGGGAGGGGGGAACAGGGCTGTGCTAAGGGCTCGCTGGCAGTTTCAGGCTTCCCGACGGACCAGCGGAACGGAGACAAGGAGTTTGTCATCCGGAGAGCAGCCACCAACCGGGTCCTCAACGTGCTGCGGCACTGGGTCTCCAAGCACTCCCAGGTGGGTGGTAGGGACCTGGGGTAGGGTGGGGGGCTCGGCACTGCAGGGACCCTCCCTCCCCACCAGCGCACATTCGGCTGCCTGCCGGGTGGCTCCAGCTGGAGAGACAATTTGGCACTTCTTTTTTAATTAAGCAAGTGAGTGGCGGTGGGGAGGAGCTGATGACTGTGAAGCAGGGGAGCTGGCAGCCCCTGGTGGGGAGCGGGGGGCATGGGCTGCAGTGTTGGGGTGTTTGGTGTGCACAGCAGGGGAGCTGGGAGCTGCTGTCACCCCCCCAGCCGGGTTCAGTGGGAGTGGAGTCGTGGGTTTGGTTCCTCTCAGGGGGGAGGTGGGTTGAAGCTGGGGTCTGGGTCAAGGGACCACATGCCTTTCTTTGCTGTCCCTTTCCCTCTGCCAGCGGTTGCTGGGGGCACTGGGAGCGGTGCCATACTGGTTGGCACTGGAAAACCTCTCCGCATCCAGGTGATGCCAGTTCAGTGGTACAGGATGAGTCCGGTGCCTTCCTGGATGGTTCCCGTTTGCTGGGTGCCATGGGCTGGGATTTTGGGCCAGGGGCAGGGTGAGAATCATCCTCTGCCCTCCTCCCAGCAGCCAAATTCACCGCGGGGCATGGGTCTGGGCTGGGGTTAGAGAGGAGCTGCTGGGGACCGGCGTTACTGGCGTTACAGCTCGTTGAGACGGTGTCTGTGGCTTCCACAGGACTTTGAAAGCAACGAGGAGCTGAAGTTCCGAGTGATCGGCTTCCTGGAGGAGGTCATCCACGACCCCGAGCTCCTCACCCAGGAGAGGAAAGCGGCTGCCAACATCATCAGGTGAGGGCCCTGGGGTGGGAGGATGCTCTCCCAGGGCTGGGGAGGTGCCGAGGAGGGGGATGCATCTCCCGGGCATGGCGGGACCCGGTCAGGGGCTGTGGGCAAGGTGGGATCCCCCACCCTTGTCTCCATACATGGGGCCAGCTGTGGCCTTGGTTGAGGGATTTTTTTTTTCTCTTTAAAAGAGGAAGTGGGGTTTAGGCACATTCTTGTGTTTCATCTGTGAGAAAACCCCAGGCCGTGCTGTGGCCCCCCTGGGGCGAGCAGCTCTGGTGCTGGCCCAGGAAAGTAACGCTGTCCTTTCATGCCCTAGGACCTTGACGCAGGAAGACCCTGGAGACAATCAGATAACCCTGGAGGAGGTTGTGCAGATGGTAAATACCTTCCCCCCACCGCCGCCCCGACAGCCGACTGGGTGCAGGGCAGGTCTCCCAGCCTGGGCTTCGGAGCAGGGAAGGGCTTTGCAGCATCGGGGCCAGCTGTGAGCACAGCTGGAGCTGTTATGGGCAGAGGCAGTGCCAATCCAGCCCACCCGCTGCTTAGTCCTCCTGCACCATCGCAGGACGGCTGGAGCGGGCACGGACACACATCTGCCAGCAGGAAAACCCCAGGGGTCCCCACCATGTTCTCTGTGTCCCCAACCCCGCGCCGATGCTGCCGGGGCCGGTTCCAAGCGATGGGCACTGACCCAGCTGGCACTGGCTCCCCTGGGAGCCATGGGTGCAACGTGCTGTGGGTGTAAAACCATCCAGGTGGCTGCAGGGTGTTTGACACCTTCCTGCATTTAAAAAAAACAACCAAACACCCAAAATCTGCTCCTGGGAAAGCTCAAAGAGCCACTTCAATCTGCCCAAGAGCCCCTGAAGCAGCAGCAGCTCTGTCCCCTGGCTCTGCTGCCCGGGGAGCTGCTGGCCTTTCTTTGGGCTCGTGTCTGCGGCCAAGGGTGCTGCAAACTTCCTCTGCCGGAGACAAACGAAACCCCAGGGCTTCGCTCTGCCCCTCAGTCCCAGCGCCCTGTGGGCAGAGGGGTGATGGGGAGGTGAAGGAGCCCTGGGTTTTGGGGTGATGGGGGTTGTGGGTCTCCTGTCCCCCCGGTCCTGAGCTGGGGATGTTCATTGCACTGACCCCTCAGTCAGGGAGCCCTTGGGGTGCTCGGTGCCCTCTGGCACAGCGCCGGTGCTGCTGAGTGCCACCAGTGCCACTTACCCTCCCACTGTCTGCTGTCACAGCACCCTGACCTCTGGCAGGGAGTGTCCCCTGCACACCCCAGTGTGCACCCACCCCCCTGCAGCCTCTCCACAGCCCCTTAAGCCACCCCAGAGGAAGCCCAGCTGGTGTTTGCTCCACGGGAGCCGCTTTCACAACCCCCTTCACGCAGCTGGGAGGGGTTTGGCAACAGGCTGGTAACTGGTACTGGCCGGGGAGGGGAGTTTCCTGGGGCCAGCTTGTCCGGGGGGGCTGGAGCCACTCTGCTTTGGTGAACCTCTGCTTTGCAGAAGGTGCTGGAGGGAGGCGATGCCTCTTCTCGGGGCAAAGCAGCGCCCCAGAGCAGGGCGCTCAGCTGGGCCAGGGCATCGCCTGCACGTCCTGCACTGGGGAGGGGAGCCATGGGACGAGGGGGAAGGGTTTGACCCAGACAGAGGGGAGATGGAGCTGAGCTGTGGGGAAGAACCTCTGTGGTGTGAGGGTGGTGAGAGCCTGGCCCAGGTTGCCCAGAGAAGCTGTGGCTGCCCCATCCCTGGAGGGGTTCAAGGCCAGGTTGGAGGGGGCTTGGAGCCACCTGGGCCGGTGGGAGGTGTCCCTGCCCAGGGGGTGGCACTGGGGGGGCTTTCAGGTCCCTTCCCACCCAAACTAGTCTGTGACTCTATGATTTGCTGTTTGCTTCCAGGCAGTGCTGGGGCGGGGGGGTCAGGGAGGAGGATCCCAGCTGCCTGTGGGAGTAACTGGTGGGACTGGAGGCAGCACAGAGCACCTGCATCTCCTTCCTGTCACCTTGTGTCCTCTGTGCTTTGTGCCTCTGCCCTCCCAGCTCTATCCCCTTCTCAGCTGCACTGCTCCCTCCCGGTGCGATGCCAGCCTGGCCCCTCTTCCCCTTGCCCCTGCCACGGTGGGAGCTGCTCCGTCCCCTCCCCTGGGACCCTGACAGGAGAGATGCTGCTGCTCTTCTCCGGGAGCAGGGATGCTGGGGCAGGATTTTAGACCGTTCCCTGGTGGGAAAGCCCTGGGTTCGGGCTGTGCGTGCCCTGAACCACAGCAGAGTCCGTGCTCGCTCTCCGCAGGTCTGGGGACGGAGTCTCTCACCACTAGCCCTGGTGGCTCCAAGCACAGGACACCCCAAGCCTCCCCCCTGCAAGTGCCCCTCGGCCAGAGCTGGGCAGTGGGGACTGTCACCCTTCTCCTGCTTTTCTGGACATCCCTTGGAAGAGCCGTTCCCAGCAGCAGCAGGGCCTGGGGGCTGCCAGCCCCAGGGGTCTCCGGCGAGGTGGCCGAGCCACCAGGCAGGGGACAGTGGCTCAGCAGCCCCGCTCCAGCAGGGACCCCTGGTGCTTTATTAATTACACAGACGTAGGGCAAAAAGGCAGCAGTTGCAGAGGGCGACGTGCGGGGATCCATCCCACTGAATGAGGAGCTGACTCCTAATTAGGAGCTGACTCCTAATGACTCAGATGGAGAGGATTAGTTCATTTAGTGTCTGTGCACGTGCTGGGAGGATAATGTAATGAAAACCGTGGGGTTGTCAGGGCTGCGTGAGGCTGGCTCTTCCCAGCACGGGCGGGATGCGGGACCAGGTGCCTCGGGACCGTTGGACACAAACAGCCCGGCTCCCACGGGGTCTGACCTCGCTGTCCCGTGCGTGCCCCACGGGGGCTCTGCCCCACGGAGCCCTGCCCTCAGCGCTGCCGGTGTCCCGCAGGCGGAGGGAGTCAGAGCAGAACCCTTTGAAAGTCACTCGGCCCTGGAGATCGCAGAACAGCTGACGCTGCTGGATCACCTGGTCTTCAAGAAGATCCCCTACGAGTGAGTGATCCCCACCAGCGAGGAAGGGCTCTTCTGCTCGCCCAGGGCTCTGTTCCTGCCAGCTCCCCCACATCCAGCCTGGCCCGGGCTGAACCCAGAGGGTGCAAACCCTTCCCGGCTGCCCGGGCTGGGCTCAAGCCCAGGTCTGTGGCTTATCTGGGTGTCCTGAGGGAGAGCCTCTCGTGTCCATCCCACTTTCCAGCCCGTCCTTGTGGTCCCTTTCCAGCAGTGGGTGGGGGGCAGAGGCGCTGGCACCTCCATCTGGTGTGGGTGCAGGGGAGCCAGCAGGGCTTGGCCATCCCAGAGAAACAGGAGATAAGTGTTGACCTGAACGTTGTCATCTGCAGAGAGTTCTTTGGGCAAGGCTGGATGAAGCTCGAGAAGAATGAAAGGACTCCTTACATCATGAAGAACACGAAGCACTTCAATGATGTAAGTGCAGCCCCCGGGGGGAGGAATGGGGGGACAGGCACAGAGGAAGCAGCGCAGCCAACCTGCCCCCGGCGTCACCAGGGCCCGGGGGGTTGGGGGTTTATCTGCCCCCATGCCGTGGACGTGCTGCACCCTGGGGACCTGCTGCAGGTGGAGCATCTCCTGCTCCTGCTGGGGCTGCTGCAGTGAAGGGAAGCCTTTTTCAGAAGGGCTGTGAGGCTGGAGGGCGCGTAGCCGTGTCCCAAATCCATCCTGACACGTGGGACCGGCGTCTCCCCAAAGGTCAGTAACCTGATCGCCTCAGAGATCCTCCGGAACGAGGAGATCAACGCGCGGGTGAGCGCCATCGAGAAGTGGGTGGCTGTGGCCGACATCTGCCGGTGCCTGCACAACTACAACGCCGTGCTGGAGATCACCTCCTCCCTCAACCGCAGTGCCATCTTCCGCCTGAAGAAAACCTGGCTGAAGGTCTCCAAGCAGGTAGGGGTGTGGGGCTGACCCGCTCCTGGGAGTCAGGGCAGGGTGTTGGGGTGTTGGGGTGACAGAAGACACGGGTGTTGGACAAACCGTTAGGAAGCAGAGTGAGGGGTTTGTGGGTCTTTCCCAGGAGGGAGGTGGTGTCTGAGCAGCTCAGACCCTGCGTCGCCACTGGGTTTATTCATGGAATCATTGAATTGCCTGGCTTGGAAGGGACCTTTCAGGTCATGGAGTCCAACCATCAACCCAACGCTGCCAGAGACCATCCATCACCAACCCGTCTCTCTAAGCACCGTGTCTGCCCGGCTTTGAACAGCCCCGCAGATCAGATGTGCAGTTAAAGAAACCTCCTCTAAAGAGGGCCTGTAGCTGTGCACACACACACACACACACACACACACACAGCTTCTGTACACCGCTTTTCTGGGCTTCTCAGTCCAGTTACGGATGAGCAGAATGAACTCTTGCCTTGGGTTACTTGGGAAGCAGCCTGTACCCGCACGGTGCAGAGCCTGACAGAGCCCAGGGGCTGCTGAGCCAGAACCGCTCTGTGGGCTCCCCTGAATCTGGAAGGCCACCTTTTTCCCTGTGAAGTGACAAATCTGTAAATTAAAACAGAAAGTGGGAGGCAGGGGAAGGAAACAACCACATGGCCTGTCTTTGTCATGGGTTGGAGGAACTTGGCTTTCAAGCACTTGCTTGGCTCCTCTGGATGTCACCAGGAGCCAGGTGTGACACGGGCAGAGTTGGTGCCTGCAGAGGGGCTGAGGAGCCAGTGGGATGGGATGGGATGGGATGGGATGGGATGGGATGGGATGGGATGGGATGGGGAGCGACCCTGCAGCTCTGCAGGCTTCACCCCCGGCAGCTGCAGGGGTGGGGGTTTCTTCCAGGGCCTTCTCCCTGGAGGCGTTCCTGTGTGACCTGCTCTGGGTGTTCCTGCTCCGGCAGGGGGAATGGACTAGGTGACCTTTCAAGGTCCCTTCCAATCCCTGAGATTCTGGGATTCTCCAAGCCACTCTTTGGGTTTCTTGCAGACGAAGGCTCTGATCGATAAGCTACAGAAGCTGGTGTCGTCGGAGGGGAGGTTCAAGAACCTGCGGGAGGCACTGAAAAAGTGAGTGACCGATGAATCTCCTCCTGTAGCTGCTGCTGGGGCGGGGGGCTGCCAATGGCCAGATGGGGACCCCTGCGGTGGCCGGGACCTGGATGCCAGCCCTGCTCCTGGGGGACGGCGGCTGTAGGATGGGGCCCATGAGAGCAGCACCCTTGCGGGGGACAGGCTTCCTTCTGGGATCTCTGTAAATTAGAGAGAATCCTTCCACCTCTGCTGGCTGGGGGTCCTGCCCCCCCTCCCCGCCTCAAAGCCCCAGGGTACAGCACTTCTCTTTCTTTACTTGTTCCTGCTTTGCTCCCCAAGTTGCGACCCTCCGTGTGTCCCCTACCTGGGCATGTACCTGACCGACCTGGCGTTCATCGAGGAGGGGACCCCAAATTATACCGAGGATGGCCTGGTGAACTTCTCCAAGATGAGGATGGTGAGTCTCCCAGCCCTGCTGGCGTGGGTGGGCGTGCGGGGGCCACATTGGAGTGATGCCCCTCAGTGCCAGCCAGGTCTGTGTCCACCCCCCGCAGCCAGTGGTCATCCACGTGGCACCGGGTGGCCACGCGTGTCCCCCTGCATGCCTACAAGCAGCCGGGGCTGTCCCTGGGGAGGGAGGAGCTTGGATGCAAGAAAAAAGCCCTTTGCATTGAAGGTGGGGATGGGGTGAGCTCTGCCGGCCACCCATCGCCCCCAGCTGTGTGGGGGCGCCGTGCCAGTGGGGTGGCTCTGCTCTGACCGGCTCCTGTGCCTTATCTCCCTACAGATTTCCCACATCATCAGAGAGATCCGCCAGTTCCAGCAAACCTCCTACAAGATCGAGCACCAGCCCAAGGTAGGGCCTTCGTCCCCAGAGCCACCCGCTCCCTCTCCTCGTCTCCCACCCGGTGTCTGAGCCCCCTCCCATTGCTGGCAGCTCCAGGGAAGGCAGGGTGCTCCCCTAAGGAATGCTGTAGGCTGGAAGGAAACGCTGGCAGAGCCAGTGTGGATATGGGGGCTTGTGTGAGGGGTTTGGGACAGGACAGGTTGGGGAGATGGGTGGTGACCTCCCTGCTGCTCTGGTCACGCGTGTCCCCTGCCATGTGAACCACAGCCAGCCCCTCGCCCGTGCAGCAGTGCTGGCAGGGCAAAAGGATGTGGCTGCTCACCTGCAGTCCAAGCCTTGGCCAGAAGAAGTCAGCCCTGGCCCTCTCTGTCCCCAGCTTTGCCACCCTTCCTGCCCAGCAAACAGGGCTGCCCTTATGCTCTGGGTGGGTGGCTGTAGCCAGGCAGCATGGCAGGGAGCGGGTGGGCGCTGGGGATGGAGCCGTCCTTCACTCTGAGCCACGTTGGGGCAAGTGTTGGCCGAGACAGAGAGTGTGGGTCTTGCTGGGGATGTCCCCATCCTCCAGGTGGGCAGCTCCAGGACTTGAGCTGGTGTTTGACCTGGAGGAGGAAGGAGAAGCTGTACCTTTCCTCATCATCAGGGCCCTTCCATGGGAATGAGTAACGTGCCGGTGGCTCCTGGCACTGCTACCCCTGTGCCCTGCGCTCTCTTGCCCTTTGCTGCCTGTCCCTGCAGCTGGAGCATGGCTGGTGCTCTCGGTGCAGGGGACACAGGGCTCCCCTGTGACCCCTTGGGATGCTGCAGTGTTGGCATTGCCCCCCAGCACACTGCCAGCCTTTCCCAGGCTGTTCCCCATGCTGATGGGCTCCAAACCTAGACTCAGCTGCTTGCTCTGGCACTGTCTGTGCCCACCCTCGGTGCCCACCACACGTGCCGTGCTGCCAGCGGGGCCAGAAACATCCAGCAGGGCCAGAAACATCTGGGAAAATTCTTCCAGAAACTGGGAGCAGATTCCCTGCCAGCACCATGGCAGACGTCCTGCCCCGACGGCAGCGCTCCTGCAGCAGGAGTGTCACCTCCCAGCTTCGGCGCTGCCTTGATTACCAGGACTTGGTGTTCTCTCCGGGAGAGAACCTTGTAGCTGATGAAATAGCACCAGGGAGGGAAACCAAGCAAAAAGAACCCGAGGAGCAGCCAAGGACTTACCCCGGGCTGCGGCCCCCCCCGAGATGAGCACCTGCAACGCTGGTGTTGGCTGGCAGGAGCTGCAGGCGCTTCTCTGCCACTGATTCACTGCTCAGGCCTTTAGCATGTCCTGACTTGGGCGTTTTCGGGGGGCTGCAGCCGGGGTGAACCCTGCCCACTGACACTTTGGCTCTCCCGTCCCTCCAGGTGACGCAGTACCTGCTGGACCAGTCCTGTGTGATGGACGAGGAAGCCCTTTACGAAGCTTCTCTGCGGATAGAGCCCAAGCTGCCCTCCTGAGGGCGGGGGGGCTCCTG
>VZTM01014685.1:0-39138 GCA_013400555.1 Jacana jacana
GGTACAGGCGTTGCAAGGGAGAACAACCACGAACACGTGGTAATGCAGCAGCTCTGCTTACTGTAACATTAGCTTCAGTTTCTTCAAAAAAGACACAACAGGATGCAGTGAATACAATATGGCCTCCCCTCTTCTTCATCCAAGATACAAGAATGAGTGTAACAGGCCAGGTTACCAGAACAGGAGGTCAGTTCTCAAAGTTCTTCTGCGGTGTTTCCTTCTGGCTCAAGTAGAATCCAAAGCCGAGTTAAAATTGTCATTGTGGGTTTTCACGGGGCCGTGTGAGATTGACGTGCTGTCAAGAAACTGACTGGCTGCTTTGACTTGTGGAGAAGTTCTGTAGTAGACCAGGGATAGAATAGCCACTTTCTGTCTTGAATTAAATAGTAAAAGCTCCGAGTGCTGTGGACAACTCAAAACAGAGAATGGAATGTTCCTGGAGGTTTTACTCTGAGCTGGGGTGGACACTCATCTGGAAATCTGAGAAGTAGGTATCATCTTAACAGGTTCACGGTTCTAGTTCTAATGCAGACTACAGGGACTTACGTACGTATGTGCTGTGCTAGAATATATTTGCGTAGGTGTCAGTCTGAGTTCTTGTCAGCACGTGATCATTAATTACATTTAAATTGTAAAGCCACCTATGAACTTGAGATACTTCTAACATGCCAACATTTAAAATTGTAGTCATTTATATTTAGATTTGGGAGTGTTTCTTTAGCATCTTAACTACTGCTTTGAGACCTAATTTTAGACACACCCATTTAAAAATGTTGGCTTTGGTTTCTCGTTGTTTAATTTGCAAAAGGATATGTGTTTTTAAAGTACTTTAAAATCTTGGGATCAGAGAACTTCTATAATTATTAATAATGTAATTAATTGTTCATTTGCAATGCATTCTTTAATAGTAAATAACCCGCTCTCTTTTTCCTGCTCTGTTGCATACCGGTTAGTTTGCTGCCTGTGCTTCATTCATTTGGGAAGCCAGAGAACAACCTGTGTAAGCCTCTTTGCAAATACATGATTTGGTTGGGGATGAAGATAGGAAAGTTGGGATGAAACTGCTAAGTACTGCTGCCAAACGGGAGTTTTGTTCCTTTTCTTCATCCAAATTTAGATTGAAAACCATAGGTAGAAGGCGATGTTTCCGTTCCTTCTGCTGATAGATGAGATGGATCCTACCAAAGTTTCACACGACTGATAGGTTCACTTTCACACATTACTGTTGAGAATTTCTTTTGTGTTTTTCTTTAGCACAGAACCCTTTTCTCCATACTTTTTAAAAACAGTTTGAGATGTCTTAGTAATCTAGCACCATTTATCTACAGAGTGATGGATTTGTATTGTCTAGTGCCCTAGCAATACTTTTACCGAGTAACAGGAAGAGATACCATCCTATTTAGAAGGGTCTGACGTGGAGAAGATACTTCATTTTTTCCTGAAAAGGAATGTAAATTATGTACAAATTAAGGCCTGCCCTTTTTTGGCTCCCAGCCCAGCCACCAGCTCCAGAGGGGCAGGAGCAGCAAAAGGGCCTGAGCACATGAGAACGTCTGTTTGTCTGACGGTACCGGATGCCCTTGTGTCACTGACTGCCCAGCAGAGAGGATTCTCACCATATTATTTGGACAGGTAGGACTGGGAGAACTCTGACATCCAGGTTTCAACTAAGGGTACTTTACTGCTTCTTTAGCTATTTTAAAAAACCTTGACTGTTTGACTATAAGTTTTTATGGGGAGTAATTTCTGCATTTCTAATATTTGAAATGACAGTAGGGGAGCTAAGAGCAACCCACACTGCATGCACTGCTTAAGGTGTGACTGCTCATCGTGCAGAATGCGTTAATAAATCAGAGTAGCTCCTATACATTTGAAGAAACAAGGAAATTGTTTACATTCAAGATTCTGTAATAATTTTCTAATTCCATGAAGCAGATTGAAATATCAGTCCTTTTTAAGAAAGAGATTTCTAGGAAAATCTTCAAACTTTATTATACAACTTTCAACTTGCTTAGAATATAAGGAGATACTAATGACAAGTATTCAAATATATGCCATTTTTCAATTATGGCTTTTTATGGCATATGTGACAAGCTTGACCTTAGTTCTTCTTACAGTGTATAAAAAGGTGCTTTTTCCCAGAAGTCATGGCAAAATAATTTCATATGGTTTAAAACTATTGTGTAGCATAGTATAGAGAGGCAAATTTAAATTTCCTTGCTTGAACAGGAGAAGCATACTTGGTTTAGTTTAATTTAGGTTTAATTTAATTTTTTTCCTTTGAAAATGTGGATGGTTCTTAATTTTTGAAATGTCAGAATATTTTTCAACATAAGGAGCCTGTGTTTTCCACTGTGTTATGCCACTCAGTTAATTGAATTTAGTGAGCTGACATTAGTGTTAAAATAGTATAACAGCATGGAGAATCAATACCTACTTCCCCATGTCTGAAATCTAAAAAACAATGCATAAAATATTTTTTAATAATGTTTGTGACATATTTCTTAATTAGGCAATAGCAAAAGTAGTCTGTAACTTTGTGTACTGTGGGCTGCATTTTCTGTTGCTTTTCTAGAAATTTTTGTCACCCTAGAAGTGATGCAGCTGTTCATTACCAGTCATACCCAGTTTCTGCATAATCTCTGCTCAACCCCAGTGTAAGAGACTGACAGCAAACCATGCGTATCTGCCTGTGCCCAGCCGGTGGAAGGCGGTGTACTGTCATGCCTGGGGATGTTGCTATGAGGACCCACTCCAACTATGAGAAAACCATAATAATCTGCAGGAACTGGATGTATATTCCAATATTATGCTGGCAGGCACCTGGTTTGGCTCCCACTTTGCAGTTACTTTCTTCAGATGCATTTATTCTGGATTTCTATTTAAGAGCCTAGATCCTAATGTGTGAGGGCCATGCAAGGAATCAGGACAATAGGGACTGTCTACATGGGGAAATTAACTGTACTGTTTTCTTGGAGTATATTGTGATCTGGAGTACACGCCATTTTAGTTGCAGAATATGAGTGCATTTCTAAAGAGAAGTGTTTATTGTAGAATAAACTCAATTTTAACACAGACTAGAGTGCAGATGGGTAACTCCTGTGGAATTGCTTAGTGCAGAATGATATTCTAATTAGTTTTCCCGTGCAGATGAACCCACAGGGCAGATGGCTTATCCTTTCTGTTCCTTGTCAGTTTAGCTACTGTATATGAATGCCCTTATGAGGACAAAATGGACAAAAGTTAGTAAGTACGGGACAGAAAACTAAAGAAAACTAAATGTAAACCCCAGAAAAGTTCTAAATGGTAACAAATGTTTATAATTACTGAGGAACTGTGACCCAACTGTGAAATGCAGTGAATTTTAAAAGTGGAATCAATCCTTTCTGATATTCCCTATCTAATGTTTTTTCCTGACTAGTAGGCTAGCATCTATTTGAAATTAATGTATCAGAAGTTAGTGAGTTTTCAGGGATATAATTTTGATATAACAAGAATTCAAAAATGTAATCATACTGTTAAGGTCAGGTGAATATGACGTCTCCCAAATCCTGTAAATTCTCAACATTTCTATATAATGTGAAACTTGTGGGTATGAGTAAAAGAAAACCTGGGAATATTGAAGTATTCAGAGTCATTGCTCATTGAATATAGAAAACCCATCACCACAATTATGAATTTATACATTTAAACCATGTTAAAATTAGGCAAATACCTACATAAAAATAGTATAGTCATGACTGAAATTACCCAGATCTCAAAGTGTCATGCAGGAATTTTCAAGAGTTCTTCTGTCTTGCAGTCGTGATGCAAGAAGGATCTACAGAAGAGCTCCACAGCAGCCAACTATGTGAGAACAAACTAAATGAATGTGCTGGGCCACTGGTTAATGGAGACAGAAGGACAGTGGTGACAGGAGGTGGAGGCTACCTGGGATACCATCTGGGATGTGCTCTTGTCAGGTCAGGAATTGCTGTTGTTCTGTTTGATGTACAGAAACCTAAATGGGAAATTCCAAACGGAGCAGATTTTTTCAAGGTACGTTGAAATGATATGTTTAACAGCAGTGAAATAACGTTGTGTGCATCAGCAAGGCTTCTCTTAAGGATTTTTGGTTAAAGTGTTTACTGAAAAGCCTTTAAGTACAATAAGAAGTCCTTGTAAAAGGTCCTCAAATGCATAAGAAACTGATGAAGAGCATACAGCAAACAGGACTCCCAAGTGGTCAGTTTTCTCAGTGTTACCAGTGAAGTTCTGAAGAGTCCTGTGTTGGGAGGTGCCATTCAACACATAGTTCACCTGGGTGATGATGGGAATAATGAGGTGACATAGTTTACTGCTATGGGAAATTATTTTGAGTAAAAAGGTGACAGAGAGACAGGGCATTAAAATGATCACAGATGTAGAATAACTGCCAGGTAGAGAATGATTGAGGAAACATGGACTTTCCAGTCTGGAAAAGAGGTTACTTGGGAGCAGGAGAGCTCCCACTGTGAACAGTATGGAGACAGACAGGGATTGACTGTCCTTTCCAGTACAAGAAGGAAAGGCCATCAGGTGAAATGAGGAGTCGTGAGCTCAATACAAATATAAAGTTGTATTTTTGTGGAGTAGGTAAAAGGCTCGTACAAATTCTTGCCACTGAAGACCACTAAATAGGTAAGCTAAATTAGGCTCAATAAATCTTCTGANGGGTAAAAGGCTCGTGCAATATCTTGCCAAAACCGTACTTCCACTGAAGATCACTAAATAGGTAAGGTAAATTAGGCTCAATAAATCTTCTGAATGAATATAATTGGAGACTGGAAAAGTATTCTGGATGCAAGTGTCAATATGCTTTCCCTGTTCCTGCTCTTCCCAGGGCACCCATTTATGAGCACCGATTCCTTTTGATTTTTAACAATTCAAGAAATGTATTATGCCTGCAAAAGAGTTGGAATAAGAGAGACTGCAAATATTTAAGGACTCACAGCTGTCTGTGGAGGACAACATTCCCCCTGGCTGGGGGATGTGGGGACCACCAGCTGTTCACAGCTGCTTCATCCATCAGCTTTGGGTTCTGGGTACACAGGGGGCATCAGCAGTTTGTGTACACTCCCATTGTCTTGCACAAGGTCTAGCTGGACATCAGGTATCGTTCAGCTGACCTTTTCTAAGAACTCTTCAACACGACCAATGAAAGTTGATGGCAAAGCTGAAAATGATCACAGGATCCTTGTCCCAGGAGCTAGTGAGGCGATGACAGATTTTCTCCTTCTGACTGAACCGCTGTGTGGGACAGGTGTAAGGGAAGGCAAAGCGGATGGACCGTACCGTGGAGTGGGCAGATAGTGAGATAAGCAGATCTTTCATAGAATCATAGAATCATTCAGGTTGGAAGAGACCCTTGGGATCATCAAGTCCAACCATCAGCCCTACTCTACAAGTTCTCCCCTACACCAGATCCCTCAACACCACATCTAATCTACTCTTAAACACAGTCAGGGATGGGGACTCCACCCCCTCCCTGGGCAGCTGATTCCACTGTCTGACCACTCTCTCCGTGAAAAACTTTTTCCTCATGTCCAGCCTAACCCTACCCTGCTGCAGCTTGCAGCCATTCCCTCTCCTTCTATCGCTCATTGCCCGTGAGAAGAGACCAGCACCAACCTCTCTGCAATGCCCTTTCAAGCAGTTGTAGAGAGTGATGAGGTCTCCCCTCAGCCTACTCTTCCTCAAACTAAACAACCCCAACTCCCTCAATCGATCCTCATAAGCCTTATTCTCCAGGCCTCTCACCAGCTTCGTTGCCCTCCTCTGTACTTCGTTGCCCTCCTCTTTCATCTGACTCCAGATAGTTGGTCTTTTGTTTAATTTCATAAACAGCTTTTACTGAATGTGGGAGAGAGGAAGTAGTATTCAGGAACCAGTCAAAAATGATAGGCTTGATTTGTTAATGATCCACATAAACTGATTTAAGTTGGTGGATTGATGGCCATCTACATCTTCTAAAGGAGAATCAAGATCTGACAAACCATCTTCTGGGAACAGGGTTTTTTTTAAAAGAACAAGTACTACAAAGTGTAGGTGAATTACCTAGAAAATGGAACTATGGAGTCCTAGTAAAGTAATAAGTCACTTTAGAGACCTGAGCCTTGATTTGGAGTGATTTGGAGATTGCTAATGCTGTTTATACTGGTTAGCTACTTCAGCATTTGATCGAAGGCAGGAAATGTAAGTCACACGCATTTGTGACATACTTTGGCAGCCCCAGAAAATAAATGTTGAGAGCTGAAGACTTGATCAGATTATCTTTTAATATTGCCTCTAGCCATTTCTTTCATTATTATCTATCAGCTTCATTAACATAAATGAAATAACCTCAAATATTTTGAAATATATTCTGAAAAGGAAGGTGTTAAATTTTTGTTGGCATCTATATGCATGTGGAGTATTATTCACATAGTATTGCTGGGTATGCAAAAATGCAATATAATATTCAAAGCACAGCATAGCATTGATACTAGATACAGTGCCTGTGTGTTTAATAGAGTACAGTATTCAGCACTACACAGCATTTCAGAAAATGCAATTGTAATACACTAGTGTATACTATTGCAGTATCAAATGCATATGAAGTGTACTCTTGTGTTCTAATCTTATACAAAACAGTAAGTGAATTTATTATTCAGTAAACATTAGTAGGGCAAAGAGACATCTGTCCAGATTGCACAAGTCAGATCTCAAGGTGTGAACAGAAAAGAGGTTCTCTTATTTGATTATTCCACAGTAAACATCTGAGCCCTTCCTGCTGTGATTCTCCAGCCTTCCAGCACATGCTGCTCCCATTCAAGCCAAACAAGTTTTTCCACCCTGCAGGCTGAAGGACTAAATGGGAAAATATGTATTATAATTGTAGCTAGCAAGAGTCATATTTGTTTTGCGACAAAATACTAACAGAAATCTTAGTCATGGATTTTTCTCCATGTTTATTTTTTATTTAATGCTAGAGAAGGTATGTGAAAAATACATCAGAATCACTTTAAATATTAATTAATAGCCATACTAATATTAATTCTGTAGAGAATGTAATGAGCTCTATTAGTCTTTTCTCACTTCACAGGGTGATGTGAGGGATTACGATGCAGTGTTTGAAGCCTGTGAAGGAGTTGACTGTGTTTTTCACGTGGCTGCATGTGGAATGTCAGGATTAGAACAAGCAAGTACAATTTTCCTATCATTTTATTTTTTTATTCTTGTGAAAGCAAAAAATTAACTGCATGTAGCAAAGAATATGTATACATGATAGTATAATTTATGTCAGACAAGTTAGTTATAAAGGTCAGGTCATCCATACAGGCAACAATAAAGTAATAGTAATAAAAAATAATGATGAGGTTGTAGATTTCAGATCTTCAATAAAACAGCATATCTTTTTTCTCTAATCTGAAGAAGTGGGACAATATTGCTCTAGAATTAATGTTGATGCATTTTCTTCTTGTGAACTCATAGTCATGAGTATACAGGTGAGGAACTCAGTACATTTATGCTAAATAGCAGTGATATTCACAGTGGGTGTTACCAAAAAAAAGTCATGAAACTACTAATTTATTTCTGGGAACAGGACAGATTGCCACTGAAACAAGAATTTCAGGGAGCATAACCTCTGCTTGTAAAGCCTGTTTGTGTATCATGGATTATCAGCAGTGCAACAAAAAATGAAGTGTTGCTATAATTTTCTTTCAGATGCATTTTGTCTTTAATTTTTCAACTTTTATTCATAAACTGAACAATACAATGAAACTGAGAACTGCTAGGAATCACTGGATGCCATAAGAACAGAGAGCTAGCGCTTACATCACAAAAAGGCCACAACTGTTCTGTATCTGTTTTAATTTTACAATTTTTACAATTTTAACAATTGTATCATGAATGTGACTTAATTAATCAGATGTTGTATTTCTAGCTTCAAAAGAAAGACCAGATAGAATCCATCAATGTCGGAGGCACAAAAATAATAATTGATGGTATGTACCTCGATGTTCTTTCTTTGTGTCTGATCCAAACTATGAATTAAAAACACTTTTCCATTGGGTGTTTCCCGTGTTGATTTGGCAGTAAAATGAGGGTCTTCTCTCCCTCCTTTCAGAGTACAATGTAAAGCCAGGTGTTCAGGTCCCATTAAAACTGGTAGGAGATCTGCCACTGGTTTGAATTGGGGATAAGTTTTCAACTTGGACTTCATTCCTTGGCAGAGCAACTTTAAATTCTCCTCCATGTACTGGTTAGTTTTTCTCTTTACTCTCTGTAACAGAGAAGTGTTATCCTCTTTCCTCACAGACATTATATGAGAGATACTGTACTGTGTTGTGTTGTCAACATTTGGTAAAAAGAGTCATAGATGTGCTTATTATTTTATCACCTTAATACAGCAAATCTTCTTTCTGATCATCTATTGAAATATGATCTCTTTATTATATACTGACTTTTGACTACTGTCTCTGGAAATTATTAGTAGACTTCTTTCTGTATTCAGTTTTAGAAAGAACATTTCAAAGTCTATTGTAAATACCAATGGTACTTTCTCTTTGTTTTTCCCTCAAAAACCAAACAGCAAAAAAGATCAAAAAGCTAAATGGCAAAGGCAGTTTTAATTTGGACCCTGTGGATTATTACTGAAAAAAAGTATGAATAATTAGAGTGACATGGCAAGTAAAACTCTGAGCTGGAGGGTAGAGGCTGCCCTTCTTCTTACCCCAGCTCCTGAACCAATAAAAATGTTATCTCAAATTTCCATAGGCTCCCAACAAAGCAAGAGTCTTGTGAGGAGCACGAACCTCCATGAAATAAGAGATTTTTTTACTATTATTATTATTATTTTTCCCATCATTCAGGTTGGAAGAGACCCTGGGGACCATCAAGAAAATGGGCCATTCAGGCAACTGGAGCTGACTGCTCTGTAGATTCTAAAAATTTACGTTATCCAAGTTTGCCATGATACATATGCAGCACAATTTAGTTACAATACCCTTACCATGTGCCTGGAACCTGTAATTAAGGCTTGTTTTTTGTAAAGAGAATATTAATTTCATTTGTATTTAAGGCACTACTGATTATGCACTGACAACATGTGTTTCCTGCTAATGTGTCATTTGTCACCTATGAACAGATGGAGGAAATACAGTTTTGTCACACCAGAGAGATAGCACATTTTCATACATGACTTTACTTTCCTGCATGGGCATCCGTGAGACTGCGGTGCGAGAAGCGGTAACCCTTCACTGCTGAAAAGGGGCAAAACGGCTGCTCCCCCCAGCACTGTCCCAACAGAACAAAGCAGGAAGCTTTCGATACTAGATTACAACAGTTAGAATCATAGAATCATCGAATCATTCAGGTTGGAAGAGACCCTGGGGACCATCAAGTCCAACCATCAGCCCTACTCTACAAGTTCTCCCCTACACCAGATCCCTCAACACCACATCTAAAAACACAGTCAGACAAACACAGTTGTTCTTACTCATCTCCTTTTTATGCAGTTTGTAAAATGAAAATGTTTTAGAAATGTTTCTGGAGTAAAGGAGGACTTTCCACCCCCCACCCCCCCTCCGCCAAGGTAATTCCTCTCTGCAGGTGATGACTACACTCCAGTGGTGATATGGTAGTTGCAGGTACCTACTTATAAAACACTTGGTGACCACAATACATCATATTTACATAGCAGATATTTGGGATGAAAAATTCCAGCTGAATGAAAGATAATATTATATTAAATAAATTAATGTTAAAATTGTACTATTTCTGTAAGAATAATGTTTGTTTTCAAAAAGAGAAGCTGACAGGTCATGTTTTGTTTCTCACCCTTTATTTTTGTGCTAAAATAATTTCTTTTGTGTATCATTGTAGTCTGCAAACAAAGAAGTATCCCAAGACTGATCTATACCAGTACAGTGAATGTGGTATTTGGAGGGAGTCCTATCGAAGAAGGAGATGAAGAAACTGTGCCATATTTTCCACTAGAAAAGGTACTTTGTTCATGTGAGAGTGTGGCATTTACTGTGCTCTGAAGGGTAGATGATGTGAAGGCTGTTCTAAGAACAGAAGCTGGTTTACTATCGATCTCATCAAATTCCATGAAATGGTTTTTAATTCATAAAAATTGCCTCAAAGAAGAAATACTCAAACCATAGTGGCTTTAATCTGCTCTGACAGATGTGAGATCTAAAAGTCACTAAGAAAAGTGGAATGTCACATTTAACAATAATATTTTAAGGGGAAGGGCTTTCAGAGGACTATGACTTTTCTATGTAAATACTGGGTATTGTGGCCCCTGTGAGCCTTTGCATTGAAGTATATTGTTAAAAACCAAATTCTACATCTTTATCACACAGGTTTTTGATTCTTTGAAGTTTCTAAACCGCCTAGGCCAGGCAATAGTTCCAGTCAGCTCGGGGCTGCTGTGAAATACCATTTCCTTCTTTACTGTGACCATTTAGAAAATATGTTGTAGCTGAAACCTGGAGCCCAGTGCATTCCAGCCACTCTTCCCATTCGTTCTTTCCTCCTTCCAGCACACTCCCTGCAGCTAAAAGCTGTTTTAGAACCCGCATCCTGTGTCCAGGATTCCTACACAGGAGACCTCCTGAGGCACTGAGCTGGATGTGTCAGTTTGTGTCAGCACCTCAGATTCTGAGAAAGCTCTTCAGGAATTGCTCATGAGTTCCACATGTCTGAGTCCTTAATTGTGTGTTTTCTTTAATGGTGATGGGGTAATACCCAGCAGCAGAGGGCAGTGGGGCTTGGAGGGAGGTGGAGCAGGTGGATTAAGCCCCTGGAGACTGGAAAAAATTTCCCTGGTGGGATTTTTAGGAATTTTTTTCAATATAAAGTATAGCAATACAAAATTTGACGGATACATAAATAGCCTCATGTGGGTAATTCATCACTAAACTAACTGTGTCCAGAATCCTACAGTTTAACTACACTTGGGTGCCATTTTTAAAGTTAACAGTAAAAGATACAGTTGGGAAAACATTATTTATAACTTCTTACGTAGCTTCCATAGGAAACGGAAACATTTTTAGGAAAGTCTGAATTTTTAATTTCATATTCAACTCAGTGTTATAAAAAACTTATTCCTTTTCAAAATGGATGTTTTTTCAAAACAAAATTAACTGATGCACCAGAACATTTGGCTTGATACTAATTATTTCAGTACATCCAGCACAAGGAGTGAGTTAAGTAAACACTAGTGGACTTAAATTTGCTCTGAAGCTAAACTTGTGTAACTAAAATGTAAGTCTGGTAAGTTTTTTTGTCAGAAACAAAGTATGGTTTTACTATGTCTTGTTGTTATTTCTAGCTTGGTTTTACTCATCTGATGTCTACAAGCTGGCTAGATTAAACAGTTATGAGATATAAACAGTAAGTTTGCCTTTACAGATGCAATAATTTGATTAAAATGTTAATCGTATTCTGCCTTTCTTTATAGCAATTTAATCATTATTCTAGAACAAAGGCAATTGCAGACCAAATGGTTCTTGCTGCTAATGGAACTTTACTCAAAGGTACATATAAAACATTTAGGGGTTTCCTATCATTAGTGGTGCTAATGGTTATTTCATTCTCTAGTTTCTCATTTATCAATAAATAGTATGCTATAAATTGCTTCCACTCCTCTCTTTGGAGGATTATTAATTCTTTTATATGTATAGCCAGATAGATATGAGATTGTATGCAAACAATAGATGGGAGAATTCAGAAAATTTAACCTTACTTCTTTACTTCTTCAAATAATCCCAAAAGTTTACCAGTTTTACAATAGCTACAATAGTATTTGCGCTTTTATTCCCCATTCAATTTACCTCTTCAGGATTCTCTGATAATACCAATCTCTAAGCATTGTCCAATAGGTCATTCCTATAATGATCTCTAAAGTCTTGCAGGTGTCTGGATAGAATAGTTGCAGTTTCTTAAACAGCTTGGCTGTTATCAAGGTCATGTTGGCTTACGTGTTTTGTAACATGTGAGCGTGAAGAGCTGCAGCTAAAATTCTGCCTGTACATTGCAAGTCAGATATTTACCTTTGTGTTTACATGGATGTTTTGCTATTCCCACTGCTTTCTCTGAACTGAAAAGTTGGCAAATGTAAATTCAGTGGGGATTCAATTTTAGCATCGTTGATTAGTTACTGAGCTAATACCTGCCCTCTGTTGCACTTGCTAGCATGAGAAGTGTAGCTGTGCCTGTTCTCAGAAGTCAAAAGAGTCTGCTTACTGATTCATACATAGAGCTTAAAGTATTATTTTTGATTTAAAGTATTCTAACTCATTTGAAAGCCTCTGTTTAAGAGACCTCTTCTATTCCTTTGTGATGACATTGAGCTGTGAGCAGGCAAGGTGTCTAAATACAGGAAATTGAATTATCTTCTTCTGATATTGCATGTATATACAATGATGGACAGTGTGTATGTTACAAACATATCTATAACAAATAGCAATGGTCAATCAATTGGATTGGCATATCTGTAGGATAATTTTATTTTCCCTGGTCCTATACAAGCACCTCTATGGTCAGAGGGACTCGTTTTTTCAGGCTGCTAAGACAGGGTCTTTCACTACTACTGAACTCAATTTTACATGGAAATGAAAACAAGTTTGTAGGAAGCGGAGTCACATAGACTGCTCAGACTGATCCACTACTTCCACAATGTAAAAAACCCAGACAGTATGTGACAGCCATATCAAAGCTATCTGAAAACCCCATTTTGTTCTCTCTCCAAGGAGGTGAGAAGCTCCATACTTGTGTGCTTCGCCCACCAGGCATCTATGGACCAGAAGAGCCACGCCACCTGCCACGAGTCGCCGTACGTGTTCTGTAGGCAGCTCTGGGAGACAAGGCAGTAGTTGTAAGGGCATAGCACAAGTGGAAGCATCATGAATACAGTTCTTACTGATTCCTCCAGGAAGACTGTTGGGAAGGCTTGGTGGAAAGTCATGTGGTGCAAGAAAAATAGTGTGACATAAGCATTGCAGAAATGGCAAGGATCAAGCTGCACTTATAAGTGAAAAGAAAAAGCTGCAAGTCTGAAATATCATGGTAGAACTAGGTTTGCATCCCTGATTGTTTACTACAAATACTGTCTTTCAAATACACACTGTTATTTCAGACAGACAATATAATGTAACCCCTTGACTTATGAAACCACCAACTAGTTCATTTTTTCTTGTGACACGTTTCTTGTGCTGTAATTGTACACAGAAGGAATTCTAAGTATTCAGGCTGAGCCAAAATGAATATGTTCTGCTTCATAATAAAGGGACAACACAGTTATTTCATGTTTTCTGTTTCTACAGGTAAATATCCAGCGGAGACTATTTAACTTCAAATTTGGGAATCACAAAGTTCAGATGAACTGGGTTCACATTGGAAATCTAGTACAAGCTCACTTGCTAGCTGCTGAGGCTCTCACCGCTGAGAAGGGTTATGTAGCTGTAAGTAAACAACATAAACCTTGTGTCCCAGTAGCTTTAGCTCCCAAATACATTTGGTTTTTGATGTTTTGAGATCAAAGGTTCTCCAAAAGGTCATGTGCTAAAATCTCAGAAAGGGTATGTGGCTCCACAAATACATGGACAGTACCAATGCAACTACATTCTGCTAATATTTTGGTGCTGATTTTTTCTGTATTGAAAATACAGAATTTCTTCTTTGATGTGAAGAAACAATGTTTTTAACAGGGTTAGTGTATTCACCATTATACATATCTATGAATTCTGCTACTCTTTTGAAAATAGATTCTGATTCTAGATTAGAGAATCACAGAACAGGTTGGGTGGGAAGGGACCTTTAAAGCCCATCCAGTCCCACCCCCTGCCCTGGGCAGGGACACCTCCCATCAAACTAGGTTGCTCAAAGTCCTATCCAGCCTGGCCTTGAACCCCTCCAGGGATGGGGCAGCCACAGCTTCTCGGGGCACCTGAGTTAGGGCCTCACCAACCTCGCAACAAAGAATTGCTTCCGCAGGTCTCGTCTCAACCTCCCTTCTTCCAATGTCAAACCCTTCCCCCTCATCCTATGGCTCCCCTCCCTCATCAAGATTTACCCCCAGCTTTCCTGGAGCCCCTTTAGGGACTGGAAGGGGCTCTAAAGTCTCCCTGAAGCCTCCAGGCTGAACCCCCTCAACTCTCTCAGCCTGTTCTCACAGCAGAGGGTCTCCAGCCCTCCCAGCATCTCCATGGCCTCCTCTGGCCCCACTCCAAGAGGTCCATGTGCCTCTGATCTTGGTGGCCCCGGAGCTGGAGGCAGCACTGCAATGGTTTCTCCCCAGAGCAGAGCAGAGGGGCAGAATCTGTGCCCCAGCCTCTTCCTGCTGGGGACTCAGTCCAGGGTGCAGGGGGCTTTCTGAGCTGCCAGCACATGTTGCCAGCTCACATTGAGCTTCTCATCCACCAACATCCCCAAGTCCTTCTCCTCAGGGCTGCTCTCCAGCCATTCTCTGCTCAATGTGTATTTGTGCTTGGGATTGCCCTGACCCATGTGCAGGACCTTGTATTTGGCCTTGTTGAACTTCATGAGGTTCACAAGAGCCCACCTCTTAAGCCTATCCAGGTCCCTCTGGGTGGTATCCCTTCCCTCCAGAGCATTGACACAGCTTGGTGTCACTGGCAAACTTGATGAGGGTGCATTGTGTCCTACTGTCCTTGTCGCTGACAAAGACTTTAAATCACACTGGTCCCAGTACTGACCCCTGAGGAACACCGCTCATCACTGGTTGCCACGTGGACATGGAGCTGATGACCACCACTTTTTGAGTGTGATCATCCAGCCAATTTCTTATCCACCAAGTCATCCACAGAAATGCGTAACATAAAATGTAATGCAACCATGCTATCCTACATACAGGGGTTTTTCTAATTTTTTTTTCTCTTCTTCTTTAACAGAGTGGTCAGGCATATTACATACACGATGGTGAAAATGTCATATTTTCTGAATGGATCGTCCCTTTGGTATGTATTGCACACATGGTCAGCTCTAATGCACCGTATGGGCCCCAGTCATATTAGTAACTAAACCACCATCCTAAGAAAATGATATTCAGTGCATATTCATTACTGAATTATTTAACATTAGGCTCAGTCCTGCATTCAGTTCTCCCTGCGTCGTTTTCCAAAGTTCTGATGGCTTTAGGAGAAGTTTTGGGTATGTGTGACTGCCCTTACCATTTTGGGAGAATTTAGCTGAGAGGTACAGAACCTGCTACAGAACACCAGCATTTCTGTAAAGCAGGCACACAGTACACGGAAGTTTTACTGTTTGCATCTGGCAGAGCTTTTAACTTCTTTGTTCTGCCATCAACTGCAGCTCAAAAGGGAAGGCCTTTCAGAACCTTAGCTTAAAAGCTAAAGAGGGAACTTCATGTTTTAATAAACATCAGGCTGGGATTTTAGGAACATGCTGAAGTCTTGATCCTGCAATGCCAACACAGGAAAAAGTTTCAGGAAAGTGACTGCAGTAGAATGATGGGCGTGTATCTAAATGTAGTTGAGTTCCAGTCTTGGTCCCTCACCCCTTGGAACAGCATTGTTTTGCCTTTACCATCAAGTTGCATTTGAAAGGTGGGAGGTGAGCACTAGAGAAGGAGTTAGCAGGTTTCAGTTGCATTTCTCACTACAAGTATCCATGGGAAGATTAACAGGAAAAAAGTTTAGAAATATGTTTTATCAATATTCATTTTTCCATTTTAATGCTTCATTGACACCCTCAATTTCATACAAATTCACTTTTTTTTTTCTTTCATACCCCTCCTAGTTTGAAAAATTAGGCTACAGGAAACCCTGGATACATATTCCCGTTCTCCTGGTTCATATAGCAGGTAAAAATAACAAAATACGTACTTAATTATTGTGCTTTATTTATTTATTTGTTTGTTTTCTATTCCTATAATGCTACATAATGGTTTTATAAAAATTCAGGGAACCAAGCTGTAGGAGTTACATAACAACATTATTATAATCAATTGTTTATGCTCTTTGGCATTAATTACACCAGATAAAAGGCTATTTATAAATTGAGTTTACTATGTACTTTATAAATTAAACACTGCCTTCTACCATCCTAATTGCCTCCTTGGCTGTCAGTGGGAATTACAGGATGTGCACTGTCAGTATTTTCTCAGTTTACTGTTATCCAGCTGTCTCATTAAGTCACTTTCTGTTTCACAGCCACTGTGATGGAATATCTGCACCTGATACTAAAGCCAATTTTTAGCTTTACACCTTTCTTGACAAGGAATGAGGTAAATATGTAAAAAGAGGGAATGTTTATGTATTTCTGACCAAAATTCTTATTACTTATGTGATGCACCCTTTGGAAGCAGACAGGAGCATCTGTGTTAGAGCTCTGTTTTCTGCTCAGGGC
The DNA here is from genome assembly GCA_013400555.1 of Jacana jacana. Classification (NCBI taxonomy): domain Eukaryota; kingdom Metazoa; phylum Chordata; class Aves; order Charadriiformes; family Jacanidae; genus Jacana; species Jacana jacana. The sequence continues at coordinate 16,399 of VZTM01014685.1, forward strand.
ATAGTCCGTTCAGGGCTCACACAGTCATTTTGTAGCCTGATTTTTCAGTGCCATCCTGGCCATGCCTTATAAAATCACGACAAATTAAACAATGCAGAGAAACGTCATAGAAGTGCAAGACAGGATAACTGACATGGAGCTGATGCAGAGGAAAACAGGCACTTCATCGCCATTTCCAGTGAGCTGCCCTAAAGGAAGGTGGTCCAAGAGTACAGAGCAAGGGTCTTGGGTCACAGTGGGAGCAGTTACCATAATACCAGGCTGGCCAATAACTATAAAGTCCAGTAAAAATTATTCTAAATTGGAATGAAAAGTCAATTTTCTTTAAAAAAAAACAAAGAACCAAACAAACAGCTTCCAGACAAATTCATTTTGATCTAACTTACGGTTTTGTACAGTATTATTATGATTTATAATATAAGCCAAAATGCTTTAACTAATCTATCACAGACTTTAGGCTCTTGAGGGATCTGACTGGCAGGGTACCATGGAAAAACTACTGGAGGGGGGAGGAGGGGCCCAAGAAAGCTGGCTAGTATTCAAGGATCACCTCCTCCAAGCTCAGCAGAGGTGCATCCCAACAAAGAGGAAGTCAGAGAAAGAAGCCTGCGTGGACAAACTAGAAGTTCCTGGGTAAGCTCAAAACCAAAAATGAGGCCTATGGAGGGTGGAAGCAAGGACAGGTAGACTGGGCAGAATATAGACAAACTGTCCAACTGGCCAGGTACCACATTAGGCAAGCTAAAGACCAGGGACATCAAGGTCAACAGGAAAAACTTCTATAGATGTGTCACAGATAAAGGCAACAATAGAGAAGTCGTGGGCCCTCTCTGGAAGAAAAGGGGGAGACCTGGTCACCCAGGATATGGAAAAGGCTGAGTTACTGAAAGACTTTTTTGCTTTGGTCTTCACTGGCAAGAGCTCTAGCCACCACCACCAAAGTCACAGAAGACAAAAACAGGGGCTATGAGAATGAAGACCTGGACACTGTAGGAGAAAATCAGGTTCGAGACCATCTAAGGAGCCTGAAGGTGCTTAAGTCTATGGGACCTGATGAAATTCATCCATGGGTCCTGAGGGAGCTGGCAGATGAATTTCCTAAGCCACTTTCCATCATATTTGAGAAGTTGTGGAAATCTGGTGAAGTTCCCACTGACTGCAAAAGGGGAAACATAACCCCAGTATTCAGAAAGGGAAAAGAGGAGGACCTAGGGAACTACAGGCCTGTCAGTCTCACCTCGGTGCCTGGCAAGACCATGGACCGGATCCTCCAGGAATCTCTGCTAAGGCACGTGGAAAATAATGAGGTGATTGGTGACAGCCGACATGGCTTCACCAAGAGCGAGTCATGCCTGACAAATTTGGTGACCTTTTATGATATCACCACAGCAATGGTAGACAAAGATAGAGCAATAGATGTCATCTACCTGGACTTCTGCAAAGTGTTCAACACTGTCCCACACAACATCCTGGTCTCAAAATTGGAAGGTTATGCATTTGACGGTTGGACCGCTGAGTGGACAAGGAGCTGGCTGGCTGGCCACACTCAAAGGATTGCGGTCAATGGCTCAATGTCTTAAGTGGCAGCCAGTGATAAATGGTGTTACTTGTGTCGGTATTGGGACCAGTGCTGTTTAACATCTTTGTTGGAGACATGGACAGTGGGATAGAGTGCACCCTTAGCCAGTTTGCCGATGACACCAAGCTGTGGTGCGTGGTTGACATGCTGGGGGGCAGGGATGCCATCCAGAGGGATGTGGACAGGCTTGAGAGGTGGGCTCATGTAAATCTCATGAAGTTCAACTAAGCCAAGTGCAGGGTCCTGCACCTGGGATGTGGCAATCCCAAGCACAAATACAGGTTGAGTGGAGAACATCTGGTGAGCAGCCCTGAGGAGAAGGACTTGGGGGTGTTGGTGGATGAGAAGCTCAACATGAGTCGGCAGTATGTGCTGGCAGCCCAGAAAGCCAACCACATCCTGGGCTGCATCAAAAGAAGCATGGCCAGCAGGTTGCAGGAGGTGATTCTGCCCCTCTGCTCTGCTCTGCCCTGGTGAGACCCCACCCGAAGCACTGTGTCCAGCTTTGGAGTCCTCAGCATAGGAAGGACATGGACCTGTTGGAACGGGTCCAGTGGAGGGCCATGAAGATGATGAGAGAACTGGAGCCTCTCTCCAGAGAGACCTTATGGCAGCCTTCCAGTATCTGAAGGGGCTACAGGAGAGCTGGAGAAGGACTCTGTCAGGGAGGGGAGCCATAGGACGAGTGGTAATGGTTTTAAATTGAAAGAGGGGAGATTTAGGTTAGATACCAGAAAGAAATTCTTTACTCTGAGGGTGGTGAGACACTGGAACAGGTTGCCCAGGGAAGCTGCGAATGTCCCATTCCTGGAAGTGTTTAAGGCCAGGCTGGATGGCACTTTGAGCAACCTGGTCTGGTGGGAGGTTCGAATTTGGTGATCTTTAAAGTCCCTTCCAACTCTAACCATTCTATGATTCTATGATGACCTAGTCCCTTACTGTATTGCAGTATTGTATGTAACATAATAGGACACTGAGGGACCGAAGGGACCTCATCAACCTCTGCTGTAGCTATTCAGTTATTCTGCAGTTTATCTGGTTTTGTACTTACTTTTACATTAGTTCTGCATCTGAAGTGGAAATTAGAAATCATTGCTTAACCATTGCCCAGGTACCATGCATTCAGAGCTGGAGGATATAACTCAAAAAAGCGCTGTTTTCCTCTCCTTTCTGCAAAGTTGAGAGGCCACAGCTCTCTCCTCCAGTACATTCATCCAGTTCCACTGCATGTTTCTCTTTACAGAGCCAGTCTGAGGGATGGGTGCTGTTGTAGTGCATGGGGTTTCATTAGTTCATTATCTGACATTCACAAGGGAGAAATCAGTGTCATAAACTCCCCCTGCACCCAGTCCCTCAAGCTCTAGGTCTTTACCTATCAGCTACATCAGCAGATTCTGTTGTTCTCTGGACAACATCCGACTCCAAGCTATTTTTGCGTGTCTATCTTTATTCACGTTTTAAATTCCACTGTAATATCATTGTTGATGTGTTTTCATGCAAGTTCTAGAAAATCAGATCTTAAAGTCACTTTCATAACTGTCCTTTGGATTTCAGGTGTGGAGCGTTACTGTAACTCACACTTTCCGAATAGACAAGGCACGAAATCAACTTGGTTACAAACCAAAGAAATTCTCGTTGGCTGATTCTGTTGATCACTATCTGAACACAAGACCTACTTGCCAAAAAGATCACACATTCCTTAAAATGGTGTTTGCTTTTGTCATTTTGCTAAGTTTGATCATTCTTTCTTTCTTCTAAAATCAAATAACTACCCACCTGTTCCAGAAGACCTAATTTTGTTTCTGAATATTAATGGTCTGATCATAATACATTCCTTAGTCACTCTGGGCTCTTCTTACTATTATGATGACGTTTCTCTGATCTCAAAAGCAGAAAAAAAATCTCTCAACCAACCACAAAAGCGAAAACTCAGTGTACATCAGGAAATGTTCCCAAAGGACAGTGCAGCACCACAAAATCAAAGGAGTTCACCGCTACCAGGTGCATTTTTAATGGATCTTCAGTAATGGATTGCTTTATGCTGAGAATGATTTTCTGAAAATGGTAATTCAAGAGGGAAGAAATTCGAAGAGGAGGAACCGTTGTAGGACTGCAGTGCTGTAACAAGTCAGGCAGCTCCAAGGAATAAAGGGTTGTCTAGACAATTCCTCTGCTGAAGCCACTGCTACAGCCACTGTATGTTAGTATAAGGAATTACAAAGACCTGGGAAACAGTAAAACAAAATATGAAAAGTAAATATTTATTAATAACAGGTGGTGAGAGGATTTGGAAGTAATTTTTATGTAAAATAGCTTCATTATTCAAAAGCTTTGTAAAAATGTAATAAACAACATGTGTGTGTGTGTAAATCAAATAATACCCTTTCAATACAATAATAAATAGTATCTGAAGCAAATACTGCTTTTAATGAGCCTGGGAGAAAGGGGAGAGAGAGTACAGAAGGCCCTGGAGTCCAGCAGGCTGTTGGTGCTGCCTTGCCATGCAGGGGAAGCCAAGTCACTCAACTGGTGACTGTTCCAGGGCTGGCTCGCTGCTTGCTTGGCACGTTGCTGTTTGTGGGTGACAAGCATGGAGACTTCTCACTTTTCCCTTATCTTAACACTTACTTTAGTTGCTTCTGAGTGGATTGTACTACCCAAGCCACACATGCTACATGTGTGCTACCTGTGTGGCCAGGTGCATTTCCATAAGGTTCCTGATTTCCTCAGGGACCAGCCCTCACTGGGGAGCAGCTCCCTCTCCTGCACCCCACATGGATCCAGGGAGGTGGACTTGCCAGAGCACGTTACAGAAGAGTGATGGAAAAACTCTGCCATCTGATTATCTCCACTCTGTATTTGTCTATTTGCATTTTACCTTTGTGTTAGCATTTTACAGGATTTTTTAAGAGTTTATGGAGGCTCTCTTGTTGTATCTTTACATTTCCAGGGTGCACAGGGCAGCTTACAGTAATCCTACAAGGATAAAAATTCATACATAAAGGACAGGATACAGGGACAGGAAAGTGTGCGAGTAACTACAATTACCACTGCAGCTTATGTGAGCAAAGAATTGTTTCACTCTCTTTATTTTTGTTCTTTTGTTTAAACAAATGCTCTATGCACAGTGAAAGCAGTAAAGCCTGGTCTCTTACAGATCTGTGTTTGGAGATTGTCCTTGATCGTTACAAACTGAGCTCAGGCTGTACGTCTTCCCTTAGAGCGCTGCACTCCTGGGTAGCTATTGTCAGGAAACCAAAAGAAACTCAGTATACCTGAGACCATTTCCGAGTTTGATTACAACCAGTTCAGCTCACAGTTCAGTGAGGTGGAGGCGCAGCTGACAGGCAGACCAGCGAGCGCTGCAGGAGGTGCTGCGTAAGCCTTGTTTCCCTAGAAATGCAGAATAGGGAATCACAAGTGTACAGTTACTTTCCAGCGTGAGCATTTTATCTCCATACAAGTGTTTAATTCGCTTTTAAATTAGTTATTTATGAGTCTTTCATATATGGCTTTTATTAGACTAATAGCTCAGGACTGCATTCCAGATTGCACCAGCACTTTTCAGGAGCGATGTGGGGCAGTCCCCCGCAGCCCGGTGAGAAGTGCAGGCTATGGTCTTTTTCTGGATGCTTCTCAGTAAAGACCAACCAAGGAATTTGCTGGCTTCATGGCTGCCAGTCCCTATGGAGCCCAACCATTACAGTCCTGTAATGCCATACCTCTGATTTGTTATTTCAGGTAAGCTACTTTTTACATCACTGTTATAACGGTATTGATTAATACTAACTGGCTTCGTTCAATTGATTGATTGTTATTACAAATCCAGTATTTGAAGGTTTAGGACAACTTTTAGCACCAGCTGAGAGTAGCTAGCCGTCTCACTTCTGTCAGTCTTTACTGAGTCTTTACAGTTTAAGCTGGCTATTGTTAAAGTTACTTTTGCTCTACCATAACTGCAAGTATGGCTTTAAATGATTAAAATCTAATATGAATATTCAGACATGGCACAGCTATAATGGAAGAAGTTAAGGTGTTCAAAGGTTAATTTTGGCATGGAAAGGGTAGCTGAAATTCTGCCGCTCCTGACCTTTATCGCATCCTCCCAGGCACCAGTGTCCACAGAGCAGAACAGAGATGAGACTGGCTGCCAGCTCAGAAGGCCAGGGATCTTAGTGCCTCTTTCTTTACAATTATGTTTCCTCTTTGGGGACTACTGCTGTCTTGCAGGTGTTTCTGGTGCTCTGCATCTCTCTGAGCCATGTTCCACCACCGACGATCCAAACAGTAATCAAGAGATGGTCTGTTTTTCCTGAACAGCCTGTTCAACAACGTGGAGCCTCAGCCACCAACAGGATGCTGTCATGCAGAGGTTGTGGCTGTATGAGGACACATGGAGGTAAGAGCCACTGTAGAATGCTATGAGATGCCCAGGGATGCTGTGGGAATCCAGGAATGCCAAGGGATGCTGTGGAGTCACAAGGGTGGTATGGGATGAGCTGGATCCAGGGCATGCAGTGGGATGTGCAATATCCCAGGAAGCCTGTGGGATTCCAAGGATGCTGCACGATGAGTGGGACCTGGGAGTGCAGTGGGATGCCAGAGATGCTGCAGGACGAGTGAGACCCCGGGGCTGCTGTGGGACCCCAAGGAGCCCAGTGTGGCCCATGTGGGGAGGAAGGGGCTGCCCCCTCAGCGGTGGGCAAGTGATGGGGAGCACCTGGCCAGGGCAGGTCTCACGGGGTTCACAAGGGTCACGGAGCCACGGACCCCAGCCAGGGTGCTGGGGCTGGCCCCACATTGCCTGGCAGCACCCCTTCCCTGGTACATTTGCAAGTGAGATGCAGAGAATGCAGAGAACACCTGCAGAGCTCAGGTGACTTTTAATCTTTTATAGCGACGTGGTGGTGTGGATAACTGAGGAAGTGGGTAGCCACAGGCTCTAAAATGTCCTGTCTGACTGTGGTGAACCCTTGACCTTTGCATAGATGGCAGAAAACCTCCACGTTTAAGAAAAAAACTATTCACTATTACTTTTTTCTTAACCTACTCATTGACTTGTTCTATCACATAGCAATTACTCTCTTCTAGTTCCCCTCACAAGTGAGGGATTTGATATCCTTCTTCTCTGATACACCTTCTAAAGGTATAAAGTAAGGATCAGACATTGCTCTTCCCTTCTGAAATCCTCATGATTCTCAACTCTGTTACTGCCAATGATGAAAGCACAGTGTATTCTTTATTTCCATTCAGCTGCTACTACTTAGAAAGGAGTTGGAAATACCACTGTTGTCAGATATCCATCTTTATGATAAACCAGTGACAAGTGGAAGAAGGATTAAAGAATTCTTTTGCTCTAGGGGATGTATTATTCTGCCGATGTTCTGCTTGGCCCTTGCTTCTTTTTAAGCACAGAAACTTAAATGCAACTTGTTCATCTTTAGAATTTTCCTGACAGCTCAAGATTTCAAATGCAGGTATGGCCCTGTGTAACATCCAGCCTCTAAAGGCCACCTTTGAGCTTGTGTTGCAGACCAGGATGAGCTGAACTAAGACCAGGGGATGCATTTCACACAGGCAGCATCTTCTCTTCTGCTAATAAAGAATTATGGTCTGTACCATTACTCTAATTTCGACCCATTTGTGGAAAACATTTGAATTCATGCTCTCTTGAATTCTCTCACGTTAGGGAGATATTTTTTTCCAGTTTTTCTTTTATTGTTCTGGATACAATTTGCAAATACATATTTAACATGCAGCCTTTGTTATTTGTTTTCAGGATGCTGCCCTTAATATAATACACAAACATTTTAAATGTTTGTAAAACGCGAAAATTACAATCAAACAAACTTAAGCAATCTAAGCAGAAAATTGAAATGGGTCTTTTAAAGGAAATCTTTGCAATCTGGAAATGTTGTAGCTAGTGTTTTGCTTTTGTCTTTATCTCTCTGAAACAGGTTGCACTAAAGTAAAAGTTTGCTGCAGTAAATAGAGCTTGCTAATATGAAACTCACTAGAGTCGTCTGCATCCAGGAGCGCTATGGAGAAGTTTGCAACATGGAAGAGGTGTTACCTGTGTCTGGTAACAGAAGACAGTATTTCACTGACAGGAAACTTACCCCAAGTGGGGTAGCAACACCCTGGAGCCAAACCTCTAACTCCAAAGCGAGCGGCGATGCTGGAGCACTGCATGGAAAAAGAATGAGAGCAGTGGTGACTGGAGGAGGAGGCTATTTTGGCTACAAGCTGGGATGTGCTCTTGCCAAGGCTGGAGCTTCTGTTGTTCTGTTTGATATACACAAGCCTATCTGGGAAGTTCCCAATGGAGTAGTGTGCATCCAGGTATGATCAACTATATTTTCACAACAGCCAAAGTTAGTTCATTTGCCTTTTCCAAAATATCTCACTACTTTTCACACAATCCAAATACCTAATTGCAAATTATTGCAAATTTCAAGAGCTGTTTGAACTGTGTAGATACCCCACAAGATTTTTGGTCAACTGATTTTAGCATATCCAAAATAAAACGATGAAACCTGTAGTGTGCCACAGCTCCTGCCTCTGGTGTACTCCTCAGGACCCAGTCACTGCCCTCATCTGTGCCTTAGTTTAATCACCTGTAAAATGAACACAGGAGTATTATGAGGCTTAACAAATGTTTTTAAAGTTGAGCTCTGTCAAAGAAAAAGTATGATTTTCTATCAAAGAAAAGTATGATTATCAGCAAGTGCAGAAATGGGTCTAGTTTTCAGCCCCAGGATGTACAGTAAGAACATTTATGTATATGCATTCCCTCTGTGCTGACCCACTACATGACAAATGCTAACCTGCAGCTTTGATTTCAAGTCCAAATATCTTACGTATTGCAGGCAGATGTCAGGGATTATGATGCCATATTTGCAGCCTGTGAAGGGGCCGACTGTGTGTTTCATGTAGCGTCATATGGAATGTCAGGAAGAGAGCAAGTGAGTCCAAGTAGTTTTGGTTTTTTATGTGTGACTGCCCACTCTTAGGATGAGAGACTTGGTACTGTAACACTGCATGTTAGATTTTATCTCTTCAGATTATCCTGAGAGCCTGAGCCCACCTCTATGCTGTTTTGGTAAATGGCTCTGTGCAAACTGGTCTGCGAGCTGCAAGCAGTCTGCTCACACTACTGGTTTCCTATTTGTGAAATTATTTCCTCCCCAGTTGAGGCCCCACCAGCACTCTGGGCAGGCTTTTGTGTTGGAAATGGCTTTGAAGGGTTCTGAAATAGTGTGAGGACAAAAGGAAAGACAAGGGAGGTTGGTACCCTCCAAAATCCTGATCCTTTTTAAAATCTTTCATGTGGAACTCCAAGGTGCAAGGTCACTGCGAGGAATAAAACCTGAACTAAACTGTAAATTACTTTAGATAACTAAATTATAACAACGGTTGCATTTCAAGTCGTAATTGTTTGCTATTAGGTAAAAAGTTGTCAGAAGCTCTAAAGATGCACCTGATGTAGGACTCTGAGCCACAGTTTTTACAATTAGAATTATAAACACACACAGACCCCTTCTAACCTTATTTAATAGAATGATCTTCAGTAATTATCTTAGCTGGATAGAATAGCTCATTCAGAGATGTTTGCAATTGAGCAGATGCTTACTTGGAATTAGTCACTGAAGTGCTACTTAAACATGGATAGGTAACATATTGCTGCAAGATGTATAATCACTGGAGCTGTGTGCTCAGAAGCACTGGGATTCTCTGCCTCAAGCAGGTTAGTCTTTAAATACAAGAAAAATGTGGGCGTAGTTTAAAAATAATGATTTGACTTCTTAAAGTCTGAAACAGCAGCCTAAATGATCTTTTTTACAATCAAAGCACTAAACCCATCACACATTTAGAACATGCCACTATTGAATTAAAAATGTATTACTATTTTAAAATGCACAAGCTTTTTTTTTTCTTTTTTTCCTTTTCTTTTGTTTATTTTCCTAGTTGCACAGAGAAGAGATTGAAACTGTAAACATTAATGGAACAAGATTCATCATTGATGGTATGTATCTAACCTTGCCGTTGGGTGTTAGTATAGCACATCAAAATATTATACCCCTTATAAAAAGCCATTTGGCTTTTATGGCACATGCTATTTTTTAGTGAATATATTTTTGGCAGAAGATGAGGCAACACATCAATGGGGTTTTGATGCTCAATTCTGTTATGGGGTGTGATATTAGAGTCAGCACTGCAGTTCAGCTACTGCAGCTTTACATACTCAGTTTTGACCTGATGTCAGAATCCGTACTATGTAAGGACTTCACTATTTCCATGTATATTTTTTATGAGCAAGCCTCTTTGCTCTCCCATAGCTGGTGCAGGGGTAGTGGCAGCCCTCGGAGCAGAGGGACTCCAGCCACCCACCTGCTGGGCATCTGACAGTGGCCTCCCAAAGGCACAGCTTGAGCTTGCAGCACCCAGAGGAGCATCTGCTGAGTTATACAGTACTTGGTTCTACAATTGTTGTCTTCCTTTTAAATATGCTTTGTGCTGTGAATCACCCAATCATCAAATGGAAGGAGATGCTCTTCTAAGATTTGATGGTTTCTCAGAAAAAGCTCATAGAAACTTTTTTCCCATATTGTTCCAGTTTCCACTAAACTAACTTACTTTTTACACTGCTGCAGCCTGCAAAGAACGGAACATTGCTAGGTTGATATACACCAGTACAGTAAACGTGGTGTTTGGTGGGCTTCCTATTGAAGATGGTGATGAGGAAACAGTGCCATATTTTCCTATAGAAAAGGTACATGTATTATATTTCTGTGTTTTCTCTTTGTTTACTTTTTGTTTCTGAAAAAGCCTGGAGTTTTCAAGATCATGTTTTGCCTGATAGCAGAATCCACTGCCAGGAAAGAAAACTTATTGTAGAAGCTATTCACAACTTGACACCTTGGTTTTATGTACATTGCAAGGTTGTTTTTGTTTGTTTGTTTCCTATCAAGGTATGATTTTGGAAAATAACTCATAGTGTCCCATTAAAATTAATGAAATTCCACCTCGACATAGAGATTGTGTTATACGGCTTGGTGCCTCTTTAGCCATTAATTATTTATATTATTTTTCTGTTTCTCCCTCATTGAAGATGACATATATTCAGTATAAAGCTGATATGGAAATACAGCCTATTTTTAGATGGGTTTATTGCAGTTCACATGGAGAAAGGACTTCTGCTTGCTTTGCATACACGGTTGGGTTTTGTGTCCCTCCTCAGTCCATTAAATACTTTCAAGAAGTAGAGATGGGTAGAGAAAATACTGAATAACATTTTGAACAATATAACAAATAATGTTTTTTTCTGGGACAGTGCCACAGGAAAGTGAAGAGGAGAATTCAGACCAATCGTAATGTCTTCAAAACTTGACTTCTGGCTTTTCCATTACCTGAAAAAGAAATGCAGACTACTCAGTAGTGATCAGTTACATTCTTGGCAACATTCAAAGCATACATATATTTATTGCTTCTCAAGTGTGCTGTAATTAATTAACTGGATTTGCATAAACAAAAATGCTTGCCTACCTTAGCAATATGCATGTGTTTTATCCTAAACTGATAACCCATGCTTCTGCCTTTTGAAGTATTTGTTGCCATCTGATAAGTGAAAACTTGGGAAGAAAAGATGTCCTGTCATTTCAAGAACAGATAAAAACATACTTGCTTTTTCTCTGTAGCATGTTGATCATTATTCCAGAACCAAATCAATTGCAGAACAAATGGTACTAGCAGCTAATGGAACTCCACTAGCAGGTACTTTTGTCTTAGCATGAATTCATAGTGGGATTTACTATTCCTCCCCTTGTTCTCACTAACATCCCGTGTCCTGTGTCAGTCTTTACTGGACAAGATTGTCCAGCAATTATGAAATCGAGTTATCTGCTCCCTCCCACAAATGAAAAGATTTTCACTTAAAAATCACTTTTATTTGTTCTTAGTTCCCAGTGTGTCCCTAAGAGGTTGTACCGTGGTAGCACTGAGCTCAGTCTGTTAATTGAAAAGATTAGGACAGCTATAAATTAAACAAAACCAAGTGTTACCTGTCACCGTATTATGCAACATAAGTAAAACAAGAATGTGATTTAAATTATTACCCCTTCTCCCCAATGTTATATATTAAAATCTGAAGACGACACCTGATACTACAGCCTGGAATTATTTATTAGTGTTTCCCAAAGTTTTCCATGTTGAGGAAGCCAGCTATATGCCTGAATACTTAAGCTCACCTGTGAGATACTATAACTGCCAGTGCAAAACAAATTAATGTAAAGTGCAACATGATTCTATGTGACCAGGTGATACTGGTCACTATGAGCTAAATTTAGCTGTAGACAACTTACATAAAAGAGTCTCTTCACTGGATACTTGCAGAGGGCTATAAAGAGATGTAAAATCATTCATGGGCATTTCATCCCAATAGAATTATTCTGTTTTAAAAATAAAGGGGTTTCCCCTTATTTCCTCTTGTCACATCAAAGATGCTCTTAAGAAGCAATACAAAGTTTTGCATTTGTCAATTAAATTAGAACCAGTCAGCCTTCCAAACGTCCCATTTTAATCCTGTGCCACAGCAGGTTTGAGTATTTTGCATGTTCTCACCTGCTATTAGGAACAGTTACCAGCAGATGATGGACTAGCCAACTGATGTACTTGGGAAGTTGACTGGACTTTTATGATGGCTCTTAATTTCTTCTACTGAAGTTGTCGAGCGCTTCTGCAGCAGTTCTAGTGGGAGCTGGCTGTGCCTACTGTTGAGAACCTTCAGCTCTGTCACGCAGTGCTAGCAAGTCACTGGTTCCCATCAATAGTTCTGTATAACATTAGTTGGCTTTGTTCCACTTCCTTACCAATAACTTGCTTCCTCCAGCAAATTCAGCACCACAATTGGCATGTTCATTTACTGCTTTGGCACAGAGACAAAGGGCTAGTTAGAAAGAGGTTTTGAACTATCCAGTAACTGCTATGCATCCCACTATGCTGGCAGGGCTTCTCCAAATCTTACCGTGCTACTTTGCATGTTCTGATTCTGCCAACTTAATACCCAACGACTAACTCGACACCTTCTGTTGTTGAGTTCTTCTGTATGTATTGATTTGTAAGATGGTGAAGCTAATTTATTTCAGAGTAAGTTCCACTACCACGGTCTTTGTTTCATACAAAGACATAGTGTAGTCATGTGAAAGTCACTTAAGAATGGTCTTATCAATTCTTCTAGGAGGTGGAATACTCTATACATGTGTTCTCCGCCCACCCGGAATCTATGGACCCGAAGAGCAAAGACACTTGCCAAGGCTAGCAGTATGTAGTTTGATCTTTTAATCTGCAGAATTGTCTATGATGTACAACAGCATCACTTACTTGTGCTATAAATTGACTGACATTCTTCTTGGGCAGCAATTCAACAATTCCATTGCTTGTTGAGGATATTACAACTTTTGTTAACAGGTAGTATATTATTTTACATTTTTAAAGCTTTTTTTTTTAAATACAAATACATGTAAGTCCAGCTTTATAATTTTATGCTTACTATAAGATTGAGATATTTCAAAAATCTGGTTAGATTCAACTTACACCAAATGGTTTAAAATATTAATGAAAAGAGATACAGCAAAATACCATATTTCCCATCTCAACTATTAACAGCTTTCACTGTCTGGTGAAACAAGCTCAGGAATCAGAAGCACCTTCTGATGCAACAGGTTACTAAAGAGCAAACAGCCAAGGTGCTTATGTTTTACTCTTTTTCACTTGCTGTCTTTTATTGTAGGACTAGTACAGTGTTTAGAATATAATCCATGTAGAATTATACGAGTCAGTTATTTTAAAAGCATCACTACACTATAAAGTTATGTACAGCTTTGGAGAAAGAATGGATTCAAGCTTACCACATAATAAATATTTTTGGTTTGTGACTGTGGTAGGAAATTATACTGAAGTCAGCCAAAACACACTTTATCATCTTCTAAATAAAATAATTTTTAAGAATAGCAAGTGTGATTTTAGTTAAACTGGAGATGTTTTCTTAACCACAAAAAAATATCTTCTTTTAAAATTTCCATTTAAGACTTTAACCTTATTTATGACGCCCATTTTAAGGCATGATGCAACTATAACTCTTTTCAGTTTCTACAGTTTACCTGTTAAATGAAAAACGTGACACTTAGCATTACATTCCACTTTTTCCTAGCCAAAGCTATTTGTTAAATTTGATCCAGTTTTGTGAATACTTTTGATCCATTCAGAACTGCATCTTGCGTTTCCATACAATATTCTACTGATCCTTAGAAGAGACTTGTATTTTTTGTAAATTCAGGATGTATTGTGTTACGGGCAATGAGCGACAGAACAAGAGGGAATGGCTGCAAGCTGCAGCAGGGTAGGGTTAGGCTGGACATTAGGAAAAAATTTTTCCCAGAGAGAGTGGTCAGTCAGTGGAATCAGCTGCCCAGGGAGGTGGTGGAGTCCCCATCCCTGACTGTGTTTCAGAGCAGATTAGATGTGGTGTTGAGGGATCTGGTGTAGGGGAGAACTTGTAGAGTAGGGCTGATGGTTGGACTTGGTGATCCCAAGGGTCTCTTCCAACCTAAAGGATTCTATGAATATGCTCTTTAGTGCTTACCCGGGACCAATATTTTAGAGCTCTCTGCACCTCTCTTGATTCTTCTTAATGGATTCACATAATTTTTTTAGGTAGACAAACCTATCTTTAACTGGACAAGAAAGTGCTCTGTGCCTGATTTTTAAACCCGTTTTGCTTTCTTTTCATGTTTGCTTATGTCTACAGAAGAACATTGAGAGAGGTCTGCTGAGCTTCAAGTTTGGGGATCCTTCTGCTAGAATGAACTGGGTGCATGCAGAGAATCTCGTACAAGCTCAGATTCTAGCTGCTGATGCTCTCACCCCTAAAAAGAACTACATCGCCGTAAGTAAACACCAGCAGCACCGGTTTTCATTTGACAGTGTATCCTGCCGCTGCCTTGTACTATAGTACCTACTGCAGCGGCAGTAACTAGTGCACGGGTCATGGTCCTGTAGCTTGTGCTGCTCTCTGTGGTTTTAGCTGACAAATGTGGTATGAACAGCGTGGGACCTGGCAGCATCGGCTGTGCAGTGTGTTCAGAGCTGGAGTATTCTGTTCTGTGAGATTATTTCCGTCTCCATTTTTGTAATACAGTATTTGCCATTTCTGGAAGATGAGCAGAAAACGTTTGCAGGCAGATTTATCCCCTGTTCCCCTGCATACAGATCCAGACTTAACGTTCTGAACAGAGGTCACCAGTTCTTCCCATACCGTATGCAAATAAAAGCACATTGTATTTGGGTTCATTGATTTCAAAAATATTTGCATTTGTTTTCCTCCTTGTTAAAACACAGTTTATTATTTGACCTAGAACCCTTCAAGCACATTAGAAAGGTTTTCAAAGTAGATAAACCTACTTTTTCTAAAACCCTACAAGCAAAAGGGAAAGAGGTAACTTGGGCCTTGGTTAGGCAGAGAGGGAATCTATGGATTTCAATGAGCCTCAGCTGACGGAGAGCAGAGCATGTCTCACCATTGGTGACAGTGGCAACAGCACAGGTGAGGTACGGGACCACTTTCAGTGCATTCAGTAGCCTCTGTGTAGTCAATGTAGCCATTCTGTATAGATACATCTGTGATAAATCATAGAATCATTTAGGTTGGAAGAGACCCCAGGGATCATCAAGTCCAACCATCAGCCCTACTCTACAAGTGCTCCCCTGTACGTACCACATTAATCACATAAACCACTTGTCCAACAACTTCAGTGCACACAGTGCAACTGACTGAAACACATGCAGGGAGTTTGTTAGCTCGTACGTGCATCCATGCTTATTTTATGTTGCAGTATTATTTGTACTCATAAGGAGTGAGATAAAGAAGTCAACATATATGCAGTATTATTTTTACTAATTTGTCTCTTCTCTACCTCTTTAACAGAGTGGCCAGGTGTATTTCATTAATGATGGAGAAAAATTCAACATTTTTGAATGGTTAACTCCACTTGTATGTACACTATCTACTTTACCTCCAAATACATTAATTTATTTGATTGTATACAACTCAGTTAGTGTTGTGTATAACAACTCAGTTAGTATTGTATACCCATTGTATACAACTCCAGCTCTTGTGCACGTTACATTTGGTCTGTTTGCTTAGGGGTGTAGAAGTTCTGTTCTGAATGTAAGCTTAATTCCTGCTCAAAGTTCTGTGTGATTAGTGATGAAACAAAGCCTACCTAAAATAATGCATTAAAGCAGCTGTCTTCACTGAGACCAAAGAGCCATCTAAACCAGTATGCTCCTTTGAGTTGCCGTGATCTTGATTCCTTGGGCATACATTTTGGGTGGACAAAAAAATATAAATCCTAAGTATTAATCTGTAATATATATTTTTTCAAAAAATATTTTTTTTAACAAAGGCTCAAACTGTTTATCAGCACACTGTGACATTTTGATTTATTATTATAAACCTTTTTTTTTCCTTTTGTTGAGGCTGCCACTTGAAAATGACGTAGTGTCTGCGAGTGATATTTACCTGGAATCCTCCAAAAAATTAAAACTCAGATAGTAACAGCAACGGGGTTTTTTTCTATTCTATCAGTAAATACTTCCACAAATACCTTCTGTATTCAAACTTTAAAACTTGTTTGAGGTTTCTGTTGTTTTCACTGCTTTTAAAATTTCTTTCAGTTTGAAAGATTAGGTTGCAGTAAACCACGGATACGTATTCCTACTTCCTTAGTTTATGCATCAGGTAAAAATACTTTATCAACATTTCTCTTTCCTGACCACACTACCCTCATTCCTAAGTGTAATATAATGTTTTGGGGTTTTTTTAATTTGCCCATAATTTTCATTTTCTTGTATAAAAATAATATGCTGTGGGCTCCTCTGGTGTGCAGCAGTTAGGGGTGAAGTTCAGCTCTGTGCAATGTGTTGAAGCCAGAGTGATCTGTTATTTAAGTGCCACAAAACCAGATTTTATGTAGGACTTAACAGATGTATAACTTTGTGGAGTTAATAGTATAGTTAATAATATAAATGTTAAATGTAAAAATCCATGACTTCATAAAAATTGCTAATTACTTGTTCTCCTGTATCCCATGCTCTCTCCAAAATCAATCCCCACGCACAACTAAGAGAGAATCCAACTTTGAGTATTTTTTAATGAAATCTCACAATCTTTTCACTAGCACTGTCTCCAACCCCTGACCCTAACTCAGGCTGAGTGAATTATTAATACTAAATCCACCCCCTTGTGAGCAAGTAGCCCTGTGGATGTTAGTAATAGTGCCCTGACCTCTCAGTGTGAGATATGCCAAAATCATACTGGTATAGCAATGTACTGTTCTTACCTCAAGTAGAAATCTTTTGTTATGCAGCCATGATAATGGAATACCTTCATCTGATGCTGAAACCATTTGTTGAACTGTCACCACTGCTGACCAGAAGTGAGGTAAAGTCTTTGTAAACTCTCCTTAATTCTCACAGAAATCATACATACATGTTAATACCAGGGTATAATTTAAAATTAAGACAGTAGAAAGTAAAATCCACCCAGTAACTACTTTACACTCATTACCATCATCTTTTAAAAGATAAGAGTTTAGGCTTTAATATGGGAGAGGCTGCTCCAGCTCCTTTCTTCCGAGGCCCTGTATGGCTTTGGCTTGGTCAGTTGGGCCCCCATTTCTGAAGGTACTTAGGGACCTAAGAGAGGGTTTTTATGTGACTTCAGAGTGCAGAACAGGTTTTGTGGATGTTTTCAAGACTAGAAGGTTCTGCTTTGCGGCTTTTACTGCCTCTTCAGGTTTTCAAGATTGTCCTTTTGAGTGAAAAGTTTTAAAGATAATGTGACATGTTAATAGGATATTAATATAATGTTGTGGTGGTTTGGTTTTTAAATTTACATTTCCTTTAACTGTGTCTTTGCTACCATTTATTGACATATTTCCTATGCATTCCTGTCTTTGTATGTTGACTTTTTGGTCTTAGGTACAGAACATTTCTATAACTCATACATTTCGAATAGACAAGGCACGGAGTCAGCTAGGATACAGCCCAGAGAAGTTTGCATTTGCTGATTCTGTGGACCATTACATTAAAACAAGACCAGAAGCCCAGAATCCTCACATCTTCCTCAAAGTTCTGCTTCCTTTAATTGTTAGTTTAAGCTTGATCCTTCTTTCTTTAAGATTTGATGGCCTTTCGGTTTTGCATTTTTTTAAAGAAACACAGCACTGAGTTGCATAAACTGCACATACTCAGTCACAGAACATCTACCTGGATCATTCTAATCTCAACAGCTACTGGCTCCAGTGCAATAAACAGGCAGTTATTATTAGACTTAAAAACAAAATTGTAACAGACCAGTAACTGTACTTGTGAAATTAAAATACAGTAAACAATTATAGCCAAATCACTGTAACACTGGGATCAACATTATTGCGTCTATTTATTTCACACCAAAAAAAAACCAACTTTCCAAATTGATTGCTGAAGTAAATGAGAACCTGTGGAAAGAGCTACAGCCAGGCTGGAGTGCTTCGCCAGGGAAGAAAAATGGCTAAAATGAGGAAAAAGACTGTCCACAGCGGCTGCCGTGGTTCACTGCCTTGGGGAACAGAGGAACATGGGAAGGGATGGACAGAACAGATTACTGCAAATAACATGTACCAGCTGTACACAGAGAGTTCACACTGTGAATTTCATTTGTGAATTACCTGTATCACTGCATATGAGGGAAAATAAATGTGTACATAAGACTTGGCTGAAGTCAGACCCGTGCCCCTGTGCAAACTGTTCCGGAACCACTCCCTGCCCTACCCCTGGGGTGCAGAGCCATCTGTAACAGCACCTCGCAGGCCTAGAAGATACATGCAGGTACGGTATTTCACAACTCAAAAACTCTGCATTTCAGTTAAATTGGAAGTTATTTGCTAAGTTGTATTATTTAAGCGCCTTTATGTCCCAGTAGAGGAACCAGCCATTATGGGTTGCACTACTCTTTGTACTGCTTCCTTTACCTCCTGTAGTTAACTAAGCTAACAAAGTTTAGTTGATGAACTTTAGGTACAACTGTGTTTTTTCCACCTAATTTCTACAGTACAGCAGTTGTACTGAGCAAACCCCTGCAGCAGCTAGCGAACAACGTGCTTTTCTGCATCACTGTTCATCTATAATGGGCCCAAAAAGCAGAGGGGCCATAAGTCCCCATCTGCCCTCCCATCTGCCACTCAGGCTGGGGATTGATCACAGCAATCTCCCTCCCTGTTGCACTTCTTCCAGCCTGTAGCACAGGGAGGGAACAACCGGGAGCAGGATGCAAGCAGGAAGATCAAGCTTGGGAAAGGGAACAGGAGTAGGGATGGGGCAGGATAGCTGCGGGAATCACGGGGGCGGTCATCACAAGTGGATTTGCGAACTCGGGAGAAAGTGAGAGCATTCAAGACCTCAGCTGAGTTGCCTCAGTTCAGGGGAGGCAGGAAAGGCCCCGTACTGGGTCTGGGGGCTGACGGTGAAGTAACGCTGAACTGCCAGAATTAGTATTTCTGATTTTAAGCCAAAAAACAAGCGAGAAAATTAAAGGTATATCGTCAGTACATGCCGCACCTTTCTGTATTTTGATCATAAGGACTGACTGGCACCTCTCCCCGAGGGGCCCGGCTGAACCATAGCTCGGCCACGCCCGCTCGCCACCACGGGGTCTGGGCTGGTGGGGCGGCGAAAAGGAGCCGCTGCGGGAAGAAAACAGCTTGGCAGCGGTGGGATTCGAACCCACGCCCCCGAAGAGACTGGAGCCTTAATCCAGCGCCTTAGACCACTCGGCCACGCTACCTCCTGCCCAATCAGCTCCCCGCCGGGCGTCTTTCACGGGGGTGACGCCGTGGCTATCCCTCCCCTATGGCGCCCACCTGTTCCTGAGCTGCCACAGCGCCCGCCCCCCGGGGAAAGACGCCAGCTGCGCCGCCGAGAGGCCTCCCCTACCGGCGCTGCCGGCGGCGCCCGTCTCCCGCACCAGGCCCCGCGAGGTTTCCGGCCGCCGGCTCCCTCTTCCGTTGGGGCACTATGTCGGCGTCAGGCTCGGGCCGGCACCTCAGGAGGGCGCTGCCCCGGGGCCTGTTCGCCGCAGCGGCAGAGTGCCAGCGTGTCCTCAGGAGGGCGCAGATCTGCCACCTCGGGGGCGCCGCGGCCCAGTGGCTGTAAGAGCAGCTCTGCCCCCAGCTCCTTGCCAGAAGGGCCCAGTGGCTGTAAGAGCAGCTCTGCCCCCAGCTCCTTGCCAGAAGGGCCCAGTGGCTGTAAGAGCAGCTCTGCCCCCAGCTCCTTGCCAGGAGGGCCCAGTGGCTGTAAGAGCAGCTCTGCTCCCAGCTCCTTGCCAGGAGGGCCCAGTGGCTGTAAGAGCAGCTCTGCCCCCAGCTCCTTGCCAGAAGGGCCCGGCCATGTGCCACCCTACATGCAGGACCTCCTTGCCTGCTCCCGCTGTGGAGCCAACGACCTTCGCCGCCAGCTGCTGACCCAGCCCCACACTGTGTCCTCAGCTGCACCATTCCCACCGAACCGGGCGGCCCCCGGCTGCCTTCATTTCGGTGCTACTCAACATGGAGCTGCGGGGCCGGTGCAAAGGGCAGCTGATGGCCTGGGCTGGCCCTGATAAAACTTGCTCACCGGGGGCTTCGCTGACCTGTTGCTGCCGAGGTCGGACATGGTGTGAGCGGGGCTTTGCCTGCCTAGCTCGATGAGGGTGCAGGGTTTGGCAACCAGAGCCAGATTGTGGTTGTCACTGGTGAGTGGAAAGCTGAATTCTCTTATTCTAGGAGGCCTGAAGGACCTAAATTTGTAGAATTAGTTTGTGGACAGACCTGAAAACGTCAAGACTAAATACTGTGCAATTAGTACGGAGAAGGCATGTCTAGCCTTGCTCTTCGGGTAGGAAGCCATGTGCTGGTGCTCCAGGGAATTTTACACATGTATATGTGGTGGTTTTGGCCAATTGGGCAGATGATAACCCCTCCTCCCCCCCCCTAAGGAAAAGAGAGGAGAGGAGAGGAGAGGAGAGGATAAAAGAGATTAAGAAGTTTAGAAAAAAACTAAACTACTTTAATGAAAATACAAATAATAATAATNGGAACAGTTTCTGTACAATGTGCTGTTCATTTCAGACTTCAGATGGTTAGAAGAGGCCCAGCTAAAAAAGTAAAATTACTGAACAGAAAATTTGTTAGTTTTACCTCATACCAGGACAGAATATTACACACACCTGCAGTAGGGCTGAAGTGAGGCTTATGATAACTGAATTTACCTTGTAAGAAGGGACTGTCGTAGGAGTATATAGGCCCAACATGTTAGGTATTTAATTCATTTACTGGCAGTTTTTCATCTGGATTTTCAAATTACCATAGATCAGAATTGCCCTGAAAGTCAGCATTGGCTGGGTTGTTCTTTCCTTTTTCCTTTAAAAAACCTGCAGTTCCATAGAACAGCAATTTCTAAACAGAACCTTGTTTACCATGAGTGTACTGGAACTTTGCAAGCATCAGTGCTCTTGGAAAAAATATATATGCATTGCAGAGTATGCTAAATGAAAGAATAACATACTAGACTAATTCCCTAAGTTGCCAGCTTAAATTTAATTTTTAATATTTTCAATCAAAAAATGAATGTGAATCAACCTCCTCAAGTCTTCAGGATATAATAGACAATATGTAAATATGAAACAAGACTGTAAAATATTACAGAGAAGAGAAACACGAGACTTAAAACTGAAAATAAGTACACCCTTGCATAGGGGTACCAGAGCTGTTATTTTAAAGCATGAGCAATGTGCAGCTTCAGATGGTATACCCTGTCCATGTTCCTAATATAGGAGGATGCTGTCCATGAGGATATATACCATAACGCTGCTCCATGCCAGTGGGTCCCTTTTCATCCAAAACAATACTGCATATTTACATGAGTTTAAAGCTGGTTACTCTTGCGACTTGCCCAGTTCTGCTCATTTATCACAATGGTAATGGCATTCCACCACTATCAGGAGACTATAATCGTAGCATTATCAGCACGCTTTCATGCAGTGGGAACCTCACATCTGGCTTGCACTGGGCCTTCAGATTTGAGGAGTCTGCCCTGTTCCCAGGCCTGAGAGCAGCCCTGCGGGTGCAGCTGCCCTCAGGCACTCAGCGGGGCTGTCTGGAAGGAGGAATGGGGAGGGCACACTGGGGTGCTGATGAGGGAAAAGCACTCAGTTTTCCATAGCTGGTAGTACTTACACAAAGATGAGGGAAAAGCACTCAGTTTTCCATAGCTGGTAGTACTTACACAATTGCTTGAGCAGGACCTCAGAGGTTTTCTGCACAATCCTCAAACATTGTATGCGGTTTTAATGCTGTCTTAAACTCCGCAGGAATTTGAGCCTACCCTGTAAATGCGCCTATATGAAGCAGAGTGAAACAGCAGCTGAGTCAGGGCTCCACTTCACGTTCTCAAAGGAGGGCCGTGCCCTCAGCACAGCGCTGGAAATCGCTGCTGAGGTCGCAGGTACCCTCAAATGGCAGGCAGCGGTCCTGGGGCTGCCTCCAGTCCCCAAGCCAGTGCGATAGTTTAATTATGTAGGTGGTGAGGGTGGTAGGTGGGTGTTCCTGACAGAGTCAGAGCTTCTGCTCTCTGTGTTTACTTAAATATTAGTAATCTTCCTGAAGATTACCTCAGCACTAGTGTTGCAGCAGAATTTCTCTGTGTGGCTTCCCTCTTTCAGGAGCATTTTGTGCTTGCCACAAGAGACCATCGGTCTGTCACCAAGTCTCACATATTCCGTCTTGTTTTTGTAACTCTTACTTATGGTAAAAAGCACTAACGAGGATTGTTCACATAAATACAAGATGAAACGACAGTGAAAGGAGCCGAGTCTTTGCATGCCTCCTGCTCCCTCTCGCCCAGGACTCCCCCATTTCTAACACTTAGCAGTGCTAATAGGGGGAGGGGAAGGGCGTTTTCCTCAAATTTTTAACGTTTTTCTCACAGGAACGCAATGTGCTGGAGACTCCCCGCGGCCGCTCGGCTCCCGGCGGGCAGAGGAGCGGCCCCTCCGCCGAGCCCCATGCGCCGCCCCTCCGTGCCCTGGG
>VZTM01014685.1:39164-60065 GCA_013400555.1 Jacana jacana
GGTGCGAGGGCGCCGGGGAAGGGTGCGAGGGCGCCGGGGAAGGGTGCGGGGGCGCCGGGGAAGGGTACAGGGCGCCGAGCGCACCGGGCGGCCTTGGGCGCCTGTAACACTGCCAGTATCCAGATAACTTTCAAATGCCTCGATGTGCATAAAGCCTGGGGCTCATTAACAACGTGGAGCACTGAGCAAATGCTTACAAGAAGAGTTGGTCGTAATTAATTGCTGAGTATTTAAAGCCAGTTGAAATAGCAGAGCTATTAGTGGCAATTGAGGGAAGTTTTACAGTTACCTTGAAAGTTTCTTTTCTGTCTGTTTTGACACCGCTCATGTGGTATTTGATTGCGTGTCTGGCAGAAGGGTGAATTTGACTCCGAAGGGTTGTCCCTGTGCTTTCCTGTTTGCAGCTCTAAAAGCCGTTTGTGTGTGTGGAGCTGCGGTGTGTTTCCTCTCACAGGGGTTTGACAGACTCTCAAATGAGTTCTCTGAGCTGGTGCAGATGAACTTCCACGTTCGCTTTGTGCATTTTGCATCGTTGCTCTCTAACTCTCTCTGGCTAATGCAATGCTGTGCTTGCAGGCAGACTGGATGTGGTTTGTGCCACGGTGTTTGCAGTAGTGACACACTGGAAGGAGCCTGGAGTCCTCTCATTAGAAGATCTGAACTTGGTAAGACCAGGTTTGAAAGGTAACCAGTGAGTTGAGACATTTCTGTTTTTTGTTTTTTTTTTTATATGAGCTGTTACTCTGACTCACTAAACCTGTTTTCTTGCCAGCATGCAGTACACATGAGAACAGATATTTGCTTCAGAAGTGTTGGTTGGGTGTTTGGAAAGCACAGTAGCTCTGTAATGTGCTACAGGACGTTGAATTTCAAATCTGTATTTTAAAAGAATGTTAGTCTGAAAAAAAGTTATTTTTCTCTTAAAAGAAAAAACTGCTTGTTGCTGTTACAGGCATCCTGCTGATGTGGTATTAAACTAGAAAGGATTTAATATAATACCAAGGGGAGGGAGGTAGTTCTTGTTTTAATGCTTGTCTAGAAGAGACAGGGGGAATTCCTCTGTTCTAGGGCAGTTCCTTTTCCCTGTCTTGTGCTAAAGTGGGGAAGAGCGCTGTGGCTGAGCTGAAACAGCCACTAAGAAGTATCCGGAGGTGCTCCGGTTGTCCCTCCTTTGGGTGACTATAGTAGGGCATTCTTGTCCCTCAGTTCCTTGGGATGAATTGAGGCAGGTTTCAATGCTGAGGCAGCTGTGGGGTCTTGCTCAAGGGTCCTGCCAGACCAGGAGTGTTTCATAACAGCAGATACCTTACAGGAAACAAATTGTCTTTTACCAGCACTGTAATGTGAATTTCCCCCTCTGTTTATTTGTGTTTGCCTGTGCTCCACAACACAACTCACACAGTGAATTCTCCTTGCAACTCACCTGCCCCTCCTGGTGGTATGGCTCTAGGATATAAAGGCAAGAGGAGAAGAAATACTTCAGACAGGCATTGGAAAAGCCCAACAAATAATAGAGAATTAAATAGATTTAAAAACTGACTGGGCCACTCTGGCTGTTCATACCGTCCTCAATAGCTAGAAGTCTTTGTGGATGTATGCTGGCTGCGGGAGTGGGCCCAGCAGGAATAGGAGTAGAATTCAGATGAGGGGGGGAAGGTGCTTTAAGTGCAGGAGTATCCAGGAAATAGCCTGGTAGTTGCAAAGGGAGCCTGAGCTTTAGAGAAGGCACTGTACCGAATGGGAGGTGACACCAGTTTCCTGCACAGCCATGTATCCCCAGCCTTCTGCTGGGCAGGCTGTGTTACAGGTGATGGGCTGCAGTGAGCCCCGGCGCGCAGTGTTACTCTGCTCTGGGGGTGTCATGACCACCAGCTCTGCTGTGTTCCAAAGGCCTCTTCACTGAAGCTTGGTGTGGGGTAGAAGAGGGAAGGAAATGGCAAACTCTTCTCTCTAGAAGTCAGCATTGGTGTCCTACCACTGTGGCTCTGGATTGCGGAGCGTGTAAGAATGGCTATGGGTGGTAATGTGTGTGAAAGACACAATACTCACCTTCTGTAGCTTGTGCCTGTATTATTACTGTTTCAGTTCGGCTGAACCATCATAAGCTGTTTCTTGAGTGGAGGCAGCTGGGCGTGCTGCTGTTGTACGATCTCTGGAGAAACAGTTCCATGGTTCACCTATCTACCTGTCTTTTTTTATTACACATCTGTTTGACCTGGCTGGGCTGTACAGCATCTGTGTTCTGCCTCCCTCAAAGTGATGTCACTAATCTGGAAACGCCGTAATAAGATGGGAGTCTCTGCAGAGCTGCAGTTTTGATACCCTTATAACTCCCCATATTGTTTAAGGTGTCAGAGTGCCACAATGAAATATTTACCTAGAATGTCACCTTCTGGACTTAGAAATAGTTGAAGCCTGTGACCTGTCTGCCTTGTGCTGTTGCTTTTACTTTCAATTTACTTTGTTTACTTTGGAGATAGAACCCAGGAGAAGCCAAACCCTGCTTATTCTATGCTCTTGAGATTCAGGAAACTACTAAAAAGTTGAAATAACCAGTGACAAAATCAAGTTTTCTATCTTTGCAAAAGAGCTATTAACCAGGGAGAGTATTTTTTTCCTTTAAGCTCTATGCTTAAAGCAAACACAGCTTCGAAGCTTGATGCTGTTGAGCAGAATGCTGTATCTGCTCTGTTTGGAGTTTGAGGAGGATAGACTCATCCAAATTGAAATATCTTCGCAGTGTAAAACGCAGAATGGCTGAGTTACCCTCACACATACCTCCTCTTATCTCTCTGATCTGGTGAGTGCACGTGGGCAGCAGCAGTGGAATGGTGGCCTTCTTTCTTGGCCTCTTTTGTACTTTCTCCTGACGATGATATCCTGGGTAGCCTGGGCAACCTGATTGGCACTGTGTACCATTGCCTGCATGTGAGCCAAAAAACAATTTCAATCTTGGCAGTGGTGGGACAATTTCTCAGTCCTGTAGCAATTTAAAAACAGAGTACATTCTAGAAACCAGGATCTGGCACAGAGGTGTTCAAAATCTCCTGTAGGTACTCGGGGTTCATTTTCATAGAGCCAAATGTAAATGCTTTGATTTATTTTTTTTTTCTGCCAGTATGCTGACAATCAGTTTCATGCAACATTTGTTTTTTTTAGTAACCCCCCTTTTTTTTTTCTTTTTTTTTTTCTTTTTCTCCCATCCAGCTTCTTCCCTCCACTTGCATGTGCATTGGAATAGTGGCTGTTTTAATCATTGCAGGAGTTAAATTGACCTCCCACAAACATGGCAGACGAAGATCTTATTTTTCGTATGGAAGGGATTGATAATGCTAGATCAACTACAGCAAACTCTGAAAATTACATTGATGCTGATAGTGATGATGAAGACAATTACTTTATCTGTCCAATAACTGATGATGCAGTTTCTAACAAGTCTGCCGGTATCAAAGTTGAGAATTACTATAGCAACTTAGCAAAAACTGAACAGTACAGTTCAAGCTCTTCTCCTAGAAACTCATTTAGCTTTAAGGTAAGTATTGGCTCCAGCCTTAATAAGGTTTTGGGTTTACTTAGTTGGCATGAGAGATTCTCTAACTGCTTCATCTCTTCTAACTAACTTTTCAATAAAAAAAATACATCTGTTTTTCCAGACCTGCAGTTAATTCCATTAAGCCAATAGTCTGACACTGCCGTTGAATTGCTTACTGACCCGTGTAATTTAGTGGGAGATCTTCATCTGCAAAAGCAGCAGAGTCCAGGTGAACAACTCACTGCTGTTACCATCAAACCATTAGAAAAGTGATACATTGATTGGGAGATTTAAAAGATTATACATCTCGTAAGCTACTTAGGGGCCTGACAAAAGATATTTTATTATGGATTTTGCCAAGTGGAGTTAATAATCCATAATATTTTTACTTGTTAAAAAAAAAAATTGTGAATGACAAAATTGTAATGATGGGTTTTCTGGTTATAGTTCCTTCCTGGGGAGCTTCTAACATGACTCTTGTGCTTGGACATGAAGTGTCACACTGGCAGGAGCTCCTGACCTTTTCAGAATTAAGAGCGGTGGCAGCATTGCAGAGAGGTCAGGGGCTTTGGCGCTTCCTTGGCAGCGTGTCCTGTTCCTCTCCCTTGCACGGATCAGGCCAGGCGAAGGGAGACCAGCCCACAGACAACAGAGTCTCAAGAACATGAGTGACATTCACTTTGTAGGTTAGGTATTCCAAATATGCCCTATTTGTGCTGATCTGGCATGTCTCTTACATTTTTGTCTAGACTTGGATTTAATGTGTTTTAATAACACATTTCTTGTTATAAATATTAACATACTACTTATTTAATAGACACTTTTTAAAATCTTGGTTGTGCCTAATGCATGCTTTGTCCTGAAGAGATACCAGAGGGTTTATTTCAGTCAGCTAACACAGTTTCACTTTTAATGCATTTTACTGTCTTATGTGTGGTAATTTTTTATTTTTTTTTACCTTTTTTACATTAGAAGGTACATATTTGTAAGGAAGGTGGAGAGTAAATGTTTAGTATAGACAAGAAGACAGATTTTAGTGTATGCTGTGCTAAGTAAGTTAAAATGTGATAGGGAACTTAGGCTAAATTTGTGCATGTTTTAGCACATACTAAACACTTGCCTCTGAGTTTGCAGTGCAAGTCCTGAGTCATGTGGCTTGAGATAAAACTGATAAGAGAGTGCAATTATTTCCTCCTTCCTAATCATGTTGCTCCTGTGGAATATATGTGCCCATGCTTTGGCTGTCACAAGGCCTAGTTTGGCATTTTTAGCACCTCTCACGGATAAAATGCATTGGGTTGAGCCACGGAGCAGGCAAGTTTCCATCAGCTGCTTAAGCTGCAGAAATGGTGAATTCCAACATAGAGAGGAGCTGACAGCCAGGACTGACATCTTAAACCACTACTGCCTGCTCTGGTTAGAGCCTGAGAGTCACAGCCAAAGGTGATGGCAGTGTGGCCATTGATAATGAAACGCAGAGACAGGTAGAAGTATTACTATTAACTCTGTGTCTTTAAACAGGACTCAGCAATAGTTAATTAGCTAGTTAACAGGCAAGACTTTTAACTCATATTTTACAATGGAAAAAAAAAAGTTGACATCTTGCCTCAATAGGTTTGTTCACAGGAGTTCTAAGAATGAACTTAAAAGCCATTCTTGATTTATATTCTTAATTTAAGTGGATTTTTTTTTTTTTTAGTTAACAGAGAGAACAGAGACTCTTTGTCAAACGTTTGTCTTATCACATGTATTTTCCTACTTTTATGTTTCTCATGCGTCCTTTAGAATGACACTCAGCATCGCTCTAAGCACGGCTCTGTGGTTGACCGTAGTCGGGTAGGTTAAAAAGAAAATGTGAACACGGTATCTAATAAATGCATTAAGATTTTTTTTATTTGTTTTCCTTTTATGGCCTTTTTTTATTCATTGTTTTATTGTCTGGGAGAACTGGTTGTCTCAGCCCATAAAAATCATCAAGTCAAAACTAAACAAAGATACCTGTCGAATGAAATAATAACCATTTTTGTTCTCTACCCTGAGATATAACTTATTTTAAAGCGTGTATCTGTAGTTGTTTCTTCACAGTATTTCCTGCTGTGGACAAAAATAGGATGAATGCAAGACATCTACTTGGTCTGTATGGCAGCCAGATGCCTACAGCAGGAGGAAAATTGCACTGTTAGCACCATTTCCATGAAGCACATCTTCTGTTTGTTTGAGGATTAGAATACAGCTTTTATATAAGGCACCTCACAAGATAAAGCACAAGTGTAGGGGAGAACTTGTAGAGTAGGGCTGATGGTGGGACTTGATGATCCCAGGGGTCTCTTCCAACCTAAATGATTCTATGATTCTAAATAATTAATTTAAATCATTACCTAGCATGGACACAGATCACCCTTTTGGAGAGGGACCATACTCAAGCATGATTTGACATAGATAATTGACTGAGCCTTGACTTGTTTCTGTCCCTCAATTTCATTTTTTTTTTCATATATATTGAAGTATGGGAGTTCTTAGCTCCATATGAAATGTTTATCATCACGTGATCTGAGGTGACTTCATTTTGTTATGAAACACATAGGAAATTTTCTCAGTCTATCTTTTAAACTTGCTTTATTGTAGTATTGTGTTAGTTTTCTGGTTTTATTACCAGAAAGGGGGACGTTCAGGCTGTTCACAAGGTATGCAGTTTTACAGTTGAAATAACCCAAACATGAACAATTTAAAGGCTGCCTCAAAAACGTAATCATGTCATTGCTGCATCGATTTATACTGTATTTTTTTTAAGTTTTGACAGATTTAAATTCCAAAGGGGAAAAATAACCCAATATTTTAAAAGTTACTGTTCCTACATATTTGAAATTCAGTCAGGGAGGCAGGGACAAAGTCTCAGCGTTGAGTAGTTCTTTACTGGCGTGGGTGCAGAGGTCTTTTTGCCCTGCTCACCTTGCAGGTCTTTGGCACATCACAGCATCGTATCTCCAGCTCTCTTGGAAGAGTACAATGTAAAAAGAGGGGAATCAAAATGTTAGGAGAAAAGCATCCAAACTGGCTGGTAGAGAAAGTTTCTGGTTTATATTCCAGAAAACTCCTTTGATATTTTTCCTCTTGGTGGAGATTGAAATAGCTACTTGTCTGGAATTGTTATAATAATCCACTGTTACAACATTCTAATTTCTTCTTTCTTACACTGAGCATAATCTGGGGGCTTTGGGGTTTACAGAACTATTTTTCTTCTATATTGCTCTGTCATTAATGGACTTCTTTATGCTTCCGCTGTCAGCATATGTTGTTAGTTAAAAATGAAAACAGTAAAAGTGAACTAATATAATTCAAGTGTGACTTATCACTGTTTGCAGCATATGTTAGAGGTGTTTGCAAATCACAACAGATTTTTCAGGTTGTACTTGGTATATACTACACCACACTCTGTCCTCAGCAATCTTACATCAGTGCAAATTGAACCAAAACGTGACGCTTTCTAATTGTGAACTGTGTTTCATTATACTTGATGTTATAAAAATGTCAGTGCTCTTCTGTACCACTTGGTACAGAAGACGTTCCTGAAGCACTCTAGAAAATACCAGTTGTGAGTTGCTGCTGATTATAAATAACCTGGCAGTTTGTAACTTCTTCAGGAAACCTGGAAACATGCTATTCAGAAAGCAAAGCACATGCCCGATCCATGGGCAGAATTTCATCTTGAGGACATTGAGACGGAACAAGCCACTCGCTACAGGTCTGTGGGTCTTTCTGCCTTTAATGCTGATGTTAAACAAAATATGCTGGTTTATGCAGGGGCTGTGTTTTTAGAGGGCAGAATATGTGTAATTACATGGCTGAGGAACTTTCAATAATGCCCGAAGTGGGAGTGTCTTAACAAAATTTCCCAGGCATATGTAAGTACTACTAATTTTTTAAAGAAATAAACCTTTTGGCAAACCTGTGTCATGCTCTTTCTCTTTCCCACCTACGTAGTCTCTGTGAGTTTCCCCATCTAGACAGGAAACAAGGCTGAAAAGTATTTACTGGTTGATTTAGTAATGCCGTAAATGTAATTTAATAAGGAAATTAAGCTCAGTAAAGAGGCAGTGTACTTATGTTGCCTTTTTTCCTGAACTATTCAAACTAACACTCTCTTTCCAAAAATAGCAGTTTCCCTGTTGTCTCTCCATGCAGTATTGCTGCATGTGGTTGGAATTTAAATCCATATAAAGCCCAGAATAGCTCAGCGTGGTGTACATGCTGAAACTGAGTTTGGCCCTTAAACTATTCTCAGAACTTTATCACAGCTTTGCCAAAACGTTTATCCTACTGACACAGGTTCCTGTGTGGAAGGGGTAGGAGTTAGAGGCCAGTCAGTTAATTGTCACGTAGCGTCAGTGTACGGGAGAGCTCCCTTGCAGTCACATAGCACTGTTCTTCCCCACAGGCTGCATCTATCCCTGGTCAGCCACACAGTTCTGAAATAGCATACGTATTTTAAGAGGCAAATAAGTGATAATGTTGGTTTAGGGCTATTTGAATACCCTATTAAAAAGGTGACTCAGATACTCCTATTTCCACCTTCCTTGTCTGGTGTGAACCAGGGTGATACAGTTTAAGGGGGTATATGGTGTGTCTGAATGCAGGAAGTACTTGGTCCAAGTCGGGGGAATTGGGCTGGAAACAATCATGTGTTGGTGACTCAGCCACCGTGGTTCTCAGTTTGGCTTTTGCTGTGTTGGGACCTTAGGGACTGGGGAGAAACCGCAGCTATACTCTGTGTTATCACAGGGCTGTGTTTGTGCAGGGACTTGCTCCTTGCTGCCATGTTGGGCTGTTCTTGGCCCTGCTGCGTTTTGCAGCCCCAGCTGCTGCAGCCTTCTGCTCACCTCCTCCTCCACCACCCTGCAGCAGATTCCCAGCCACAACTGGGGTTACACAGGCTCAGGGTTGGGGAGGCAACCTGTCCTGCGTGCAGGGCTTGGTAAGGCTCTTCCTGCCCCCAAGTGTGCTGTCCAGGCATCACAAAGGAGATTTGTAGTGTTGCAAAAGTTTAGCTTCTGTAGCAGAATCTGTCTAGGATTAAGTGTCTCTATACCTATTTCTTTATTCCCACATAAGGAGGGCAGGAGGATGGTGGGAAGATGGTAAGATTTTGTGCTGGAGTGGCAGCAGCACTTTTCAGCAGTCAGCTACAGATAAGGAAGGATACACACTGGGAATGGGAGGGTTTGGGTTCCTTCTGCATTGTTCTGAGGCGTGTCTCCTGATCTTGCAGGTACAATGCAGTTACGGGAAGTTGGGTTGAAGACGAAGTCCTCATCAAGATGGCATCACAAGTAAGATCACGCTGTCCTTCATGTTTATTAGCAGCCAAATTTGTCATTTCCTCCCTGTTAGTGAATAGTGCCAGCAAGATATTTTCCTTACATATAGCGGTTTTGAAGTCCAGGTGTCATTCTTTTTTCCTACCTCTCTTTCCTCAGCTCTTCCACTATGTTTTAGTGTCCCAACAGCCTTTTCTCCCCAGAGTAGAGTAGAACATGGAGTCAGCCCTTCACCATCAGCATGGGGAAGAAATGAGGCATTTCTTCCTCTCCCAGTGATCTCCCTCCCGTTTCCCGCTGGCCTCATCTCCCTGCCTAGCAATAGCCGTGCTATTTTGTGTGCTTCCAAATAATTTCTGCTCTTAGGATGAAAACAGACTGAGTGTTTGGTGTGTGAGGGTGGAAGCTACTGTCAGTTCCCAGTTAAATCATGAGGTTGGTGGTGTCGCCTTGTCCCAAGTTACTGACATCATATGTGGCATCTGGGGAGGTGGCGCTCTATTTGGTACATCCTCTGTGAAAGTGCTGAGAGCATGAGGTCTGTGAAGCCAGCTTCTCTAGGCAGTCACAACAGAGCTGACTCTAGAGAGAGAATTTAAATAGCTGCTTTGAAGGACATCATATCTGCTCCATGAGTTACTGAGAAGGGATTTATTCCCAGTGTCTTTTCCCCATGTTGCTACTTACACTGCCAGTGGGTTTTCACTTTTCTTTGAGAAGCCTGTTTGAGAACTGCTTTCTGCAGGATATAAAGGAAAACACATGGTTGTGTCTCTTACTGGTTAGAAATTAACTTTGTGGAAACGGCAATGCTAGGTTTTTGTTTTTTCTTTTATTTTCCCTAGCCTTTTGGCCGTGGAGCAATGCGAGAGTGTTTCAGAACGTAAGTATCTGCTGGCTTTATCTTTGTTGGCCTCCATGCAGTATTTTCTCCTGTGGTGACTGCAATGTCATGTAGATGTGGTGTAAAGTGTGGCTCCTCATTAGCTCCTTGCTGTGCCTTTTTTTCTAAAAGGCATAGCTGAGGGGTTTATTCCTGTTCGTTGGACTCCAGACTAAGCACAGGAAGTGGGGATCAGAAAGCAAAATGTTCTCTTAAGGGAAGCAGAAGCAAGTGTGGTACAGGCATCCAATGACCTTAATTTGGAAAGTCAAGCCATTGCCTGTAGTGAAACCATGGTGGGATGGATAACATGCAATCATGTCCAGTTCCAGCAAGTACAGTCAGCTCTTCACTCAGCAATTCATAAATTTATTCCATCTACCATCTCTTGGAGGCAAAATACTTATAAAAGTACAGAAACAGATATTTCTGTGTTCTTAGTGTGCTAAAATACCTTTGAATTTTGTATGAGGCTATGAGGTGTATGTAGCCTAAAGCCAACTTGAGGCCTGTAGTTAGGCAGAGAGTAGGGGATAGAAGAGTTGGATGGTGAAGTCTCAACTTGGTCTGCCTCAGTAAAGAGGTTACCCTCCTGGAGTTTACTTTGGGTCACGTGTACCAGAATAATCCTGTCCTAAGTAAGGCAGAACTCAAATACTCACAATTACTCTTTCTCTATAGAAGGGTAAAGTGTGGGAGAAGACAGAGGAGGAACTTTTCTTTCCTCAGAGCGTGTTAGCAAACACAGTTGTGGGCACCGGCCTCTAGCTGTAAATCAGTTTGTTCTAGAACTGATTTACCACCCTTTCCAAGCTCTGGGAATGAATGAAATTAATATTTCCTGGAAAATGTACGTGTGTGTGCTTAAGGCTGTGCCTCATTCTTTCCAGCTGCAGAATCCAGAGAAACTGCATTTTGTATCTGGTTTCACTTCTGCAGAGAGAAACTCCCGAATGACAAAAACATGGTGTTTTGAACCTGAACAAAAAGGGAAAATAACCTCCCAGTCCTCCAGTGTGGCATTGTTTTAGTGTCAGTTCATGTGGGTGGCTCTGTTATTGCAAAACCATATAGAGCATTGAATGATGCCTAAGAAGTAACAAATCTTAGCCTACTTACATTGCTTTTAGCTCTTGTTGTTTACCAAACTCCCCTTTACCCAGTATCTCGAGTAGTGCCATAAACAGAAATTTGTCTTTGCAGCTTTGCCGTAACCTCTTGTACAAAGAAAGTATAACTTGTATTTCGGTTTCTTACTGCTGGATTTTCCATATATATCAGTGGTGCACTGATACTGATGGTTCTCATCTGGAGCTTTCTCTTCTAGATTTTTGCAACCCTGTGATTCTTTAGTCATGACAGTGATGGCATTTGGCTCAAGGAACTTCAGAGAGCATTGGTTTTAGAAGGACGTGTGAGCTAGCTTGTTTTGCAGAGAAAAGTGTTTCTCCAGAGAGCTGGAAAGGTTTCAAGTCATACCTCGCTTGTTCCAAGGCCTCTGCTATAGCAACTGCCTGTCCCTGTAGGACAGACAGTCTGAAGTTGCTTTGCCTTTAGTGTCTCCTGTAACAAGAACCTTGAATCAAAGTCTTAGGAGGGAGAGGAAAAGGGTTGAGGGTTCAAGTGCTGCTACCACCTTCTCAAAATGTGCAATCTGCCATGGTACCAAGACAGGTTCAGAGACGCTGTTGTTTGCTACTGAGCAGAGGATGAGGACTGCTCAGGAGCCAGCCATACCTTCCTCTAGGTACTACTTTTCATACCGCTCCTCCCCCTCCAGACTGGCTTGGCATTGCTGACCTCTCCAGCTACCACTGTTGCCACAGTGAGGGGCTTTTACAACTTTCTGCCATCCTCTCTGTGTTGAATTAAGGTCTTGGCTGGAGGGTTATGGGAGAGGAGGAAGTTGCTCTAGGAAAGAAGACTGTCTGCTTTGGAGTTTTAGATAATGGTTGTGTTTTGTTTTCTTTTTTCCCCATTTGACTTGAATGTTGGCATCTTCTGCAACCATTGGGTACCTGCTCAATCCATTTGTTGGCAGCCAGCAGATCCTCTTGTCAAAGCCTTCACACACACACACACACACACACACACACTTCTGAGGGATGTGTGGATGAACGTTCTGCACATCAACAAAAGTTCAGAGCTCCATTGTAAGAACTGTCAGGTGCACGTCTGCCTCTGGGAACAAACTGCTGAGTTGTAACGCCTGTGTGTTGAAAAGGCAGCAGGTTGCTCTTATCACAGGAGAGGATTTCTCCTCTCAGTTCGTGTTTGAAAGGCCACTCCCTGTAAATATCCGCAGAAAGTAATTGTTTACATTAGAACAGGGCGTTGAGGTGGCACTGACCCTTTATACTCTGGGTTTGAGGGGAGCAGGGAAGAAAAGGAAATGAGAAGAGGAGGAAGTTCAGAGTACGAGTAGCTGCAGTCAAACCAAGCTGGCGCTTTGGCACATCCCAGCCATTCATATGCATGGTTGCTTTTTCCTTTGCCTTCTACCTGTGCTTTGCTTTTCTGCTAGAATATCTGGTAAATGACTGATAGTACCACTGATCTCAGGGCTTGGCTCCGTCCATGTAAGCAAAGAAATGGGAAAGAGAGAATTAAAAGTTTTTTTGGTTTTCCTTTCACCAATGATTGATTTGTCTTTCAGGAAAAAGCTGTCCAACTTCTTGCACACACAGAACTGGAAAGGTGCCTATAACTATGTTGCCAAGCAATATATAGAAAGTGTAGACAGGAGTGTGTATTTTGAGGATGTCCGACTTCAGATGGAAGCAAAACTCTGGGGAGAAGAGTACAACCGGCACAAGCCACCGAAGCAGGTACACTCACAGATCTTGCTAAGCAAAAATGCAGTCTTGTTCTCCTGTGTGATTAGTTTTCAAATCAATTTGCAGGGAATTGCTTGCTCACATTCTACTGAATTTAGTTGCTTAGATTCTTCTGCACTGCTGTGTTTTCCACTAAACAGTACATGGTTTTTTATGAAGTAAATGGAGAAATTACTTTCTATTTCCAGAATTAGGGGCTGTGTGTTTGTGAATATATGACTGTTCTCCCTGTTGACTGAAGACCAAAACAAAACAGTGTTTGTATTGTTTTTTTTGATACTTGCCCAGCTGCTTTTGAGATAGCCAGAGATGTCATAGAACTTCTTGTCAGCTGCAGCGTCAGCAAGCACTTAACTCTTGGTGCTCCAGGAGGGTAGATTCTCAAATCTTGCAAACCTATGTAAGCACCTTAACTAGCACTGATTTTTAAGAAGAGCTGAAAGCCTGACTAACTTTACGAAGCAATTAAAATACAGATATCTGAGGAGTGGTCAAGAATTTTCCATTTCCAAAAAATGAAGATACTATGGCTTTGTTTCCTTTAGGTGTCTCAATGACAATACTGGCACATTAAGCGCAAAGCATTACGATGTATGAAACTCCTGGGTGCATGGAGTATCAGACTAAGCTGAGGTTATCAAGAGAAGCTCCCATCTTCTGTGCTAGTGATGTGGATAAACACATAGGATTCAGGAAGAAGGCAGTTCCCCTGTCTTGCTGGCTCTATTTCTGGTTCTGGGGTCCATGCTAAATATTTTCTACAGGCAACTGAGCTTTGCACTTTTCTGTGCTGTTAAGTTGGATAGCTGGTCAAAGCTGGCTGTTGTGTCCCTGGACAATGGACCCTCCAGCAGCAATCAGATTCTTAAAAGGCAAGAACTGAAAGTGCAGGAATGAGGGACTGCAACTGCTCCCGTTTGTTGAGTATGTCCATGGAATGTATCAATGAGGGTGTTGAGTCCCTTTAATGCACAGTGGGTACCAAATGCCTGAGTGTAGTTATGACTTCAAATGAGAAGAGGCAGCTTGTAGGAGGGATGTACATGTACACACAGTACATGTACTGTGGTATCATGGTTCCTGCCCTTAGCTCTACCACAGTCTGTGTGTGACGTGACAAGATGCTTGGCTCAGGCAGTGTAGCCAAAATGGGTGAGTGTCTTTGAGTACGTGGGCTATGTGCGTTGCCTTTCATATGAGGATTCAGCAAGGTGAGATACAGAATGGAGCACACAGAGAAAACTAAAAATCTAGACGTTTCATCTGTGATGTAGGGGAGAAAGATGTAAGTAAAGTGAGAGTTGTGATGGTTTCTCTGTTAGGAAAGTGTCTGGGACAGGAGGAGGAGGTTAGGCAGGATACTGGAATACTTGAAGATATTTTCAAGAATATCTTCTCTGAAGAGGTATTTCTACAAGTTGTGCAGTAGTTACTGTATGTTTTGCTCTCTGGATATAGACTCTTTGCAGTGTACTCTTAAGGTACACACAAAAATTAAATAGAAAGCCAACATTTACTAATAATTTTTTAGAGGAATTTCCTGCAAAAGTGAGCTGTTTTGAAGTGAGTGCTTCTAACTTATAGAATTCCTGCAATAACCTAAGAAGCATGTGACTCTTCCCCCACCCTCTTGTTAAACAGATAGATCTTTGCAAACTGTTCAGCTTCTCTCATTGGGAAAGTTTTCACAGCTGAAGGATTCAGATAGACTTTGATCTGAAGACAAGACTCCGATTGTCATTGTTTTATCTTCTTTCCCTCCCCAGGTGGATATAGTACAGACCTGTATAATTGAAATGAAGAACCGACCTGGAACGCCTCTCTTTCATTTGGAACATTACATTGAGGGCAAATACATCAAATACAACTCAAATTCTGGATTTGTGCGAGATGACAACATTCGTCTTACTCCACAAGTGAGACTTTGTTTAATGCATCGTATAGTCTGCTGCTGCCGGGAAATTCTTGGCTCTGTCCAGAAGTCTTGCCGAGTTACTGCCAAGAAAGGAAACAGCAGGCTTTCCAGTACAATGCCAGATTAATTTCTCTTTTTGCACTATGTCTAACCCGTATTTGGAGCCTGCTTTTTCAGGCTCTGAGTGCTGCTTTACTTCATTTCAGTGTTTGTTGATTTCAGTTGATTTGAACATGGTTAATACTCTTTGGAAACATCAAGTCTTTTGACTCTTAATTATAATTGCAAACAACATATTTAAAACTCTTGAAATTAAGTCAGGGAGAGAGATCTTTTGTGTACTGTGTCCTAAACAGTCTTCTGGTGCTTCATGTAATAGTCAAAAAGAGGTGGCAGATATCCATCTGGTGTAACTAGACATCTAGTCCATTTGCATGCAAGAATATGGGGTTTTTTTTCAGCTGCAGCCTCTGAATCAGGGGAATCTGAGATTGCATACAGAAGGACAAGTACAGATTTCAAGTAATTCTTGGGTCTCATAAAGGAACGTAAAGATACTGATGCAAAATGCAAAGTGGTCAACATAAAAAAGGAACGTTTTATCGGGGCTTATGGGTTGTTTTTTTTTCCTAGTATTCTTAAGGTGTTTGTCCTTAATGTAGGCAGAGGGCTTGTGTTCTGGGCTGTCTTTTGCACACTGGATTGGTGCTGTGCTTTCACAGGTTGGCAACAAAATGTTCCATGATATTTGCTGCAGTTAAAATGCTTGTCTATAACCACCCATCACCTCCATCAGACCTGGCAGCACTTTTTTGGAGGCCTTCCCAGAAGACTCCTAATGTCTCAGCCTTATGTCAAAGAGAAGGGATTTTTATGCCTCAGTCTTAAAATGCTGCATTTAAAGAGTGCAAATGCACATTTCATTATCTCATATGTAACTGTAGATCAACCACTAAGGGGGGCCTCCCCGAGGCCATAGCAGGGGAAGGAGAATTTGTAGGAGTGCTTGCTTCTTTCAAAGTGTGGCACAGCTTTGCCTGTTGGTAGAAGGAAGCTTTGAGATCCACAGGCAAAGCCAGGATATCTATGCAGAAGTGATTGTACACTGGTGTTGCTGTTCCTCCCTCTGCCAGGCTGTTCCCTGCTTCCTTAAGGTGAAGACTAGTAGAAAACAGAATCTCTGGAACAGGAAGGAAGAATGACGCTATTTCCTCCCCTGTGCATTTTCCCACTGCTGGTCTTCATCCTGCCTCTTTTAGCCTGTCTCTGAGTTGGGGGCAGGTTGGAGAAGCAATCTACCACATGCTTTTAGTCTCTTACTGCTTTCATCATGATGTTTATACTGGTTATTCTTCACCGATAGTGTTATCAGACTTGTTGACCCACTTATAAGATGTGAATGTCTGTTGCTGTTTTCAGTAGATTAAGGGAGAGTTTTCTCAGACATCTTCTGTGGTTCTTTCCAGGCCTTTAGTCACTTCACCTTTGAGCGCTCAGGACACCAACTTATTATTGTTGATATCCAGGGAGTTGGAGATCTTTACACGGACCCTCAGATCCATACAGAGAACGGTACAGATTTTGGAGATGGCAACCTAGGTAAAATCAATGATCCTGTTTCACAGGCTGATGGCTTCTTTTCTTTCTCTTCCCAGCTGTCTGCTGGGTAGCTACTACATGTCTGAATGAGCAGGGACGTTTCTGAGGGTCCTGCAAACAGCTGGAATCCCTGAACAGGGCTGCTGTGATGCATGGGCAGATTTGAAATGAGAGTTGATCTTGGCTCATGTCTCGTGGCCTACTCTTAAACCAAGCAAGTAGTGAGATTAAGTCACTTCCTACAATGTGAAAGCAATAGTCCTGGCCTTCAGTGTCCTTGCCACGTTGCAGAAATGGATACAGCTGAATGTGAAGAGATCAGCCTTGCATATTTTTACAGCTTCAAGTGTCCATACATGAAGTTACTTACAGGACACAGCGAGTTTTTTAAGAAGTGTGAAATTTAGGTGTGTTTCTCAATGTAGCCCAATTAACTTATTATATCCTGTGCATATGTAGCTTTTGAAGATTTTGCAGTCCTCCTTGCACTCTCTCTTGCAGAGAGTGAAAAGCCCTTACAGGTATTAAAAGTGAAGTGGGTTGAGCTGTGTGTGCTACAAAGCACGTTAATAGCTTTTATAAGTAAACTGTCATAAAAATTTAAACTAAACCCTTTCTTCACTATTTTTTTAATGCTGTAGGTGTTCGAGGTATGGCCTTATTCTTTCATTCTCATTCCTGCAACAAGATTTGCAAAAGCATGGGGCTTGCACCATTTGATCTTTCATCCAAAGAGAAAGATGCCTTGGATTATAATAAAAAATTGCTTGTAAGTGCTTGATGAAAAAAGTGTAACTAAGCAGTATGGCTGGTTTATTCTAATTTTAAAAGCCCTTTAAATAAAATATAAATATGCTATTTAAATGGTAACTACAACCACCTTAGTCACTAATGTTGCAGTTTAAAATACAGCATTATAAAGCTGACTTATCCACACCTGTCTCTCAGTACAATAGCTTTAATGCAGAGGGAACCTTGTAGCACATATATGTTTAGGATCAAGTATACCTTTGAATGCTGAAATTGTTAGTAAGTTTCATATCTCACAAACCTAATTTGGGGAGACAAAAAGAGTAGAGCTGCTTGTCTTTGCTATTAGTGGGACTGGGGCTTGATGAAATGCTTTGAATGAAATTCAGTCTTATACAGAACTCTGACTATGTTGGCACTTGATATTCAGTTGGGTTTATAGAACTTTTCAAAGCAAATGGTCACATATACACGTGTATTTATATCCACCCTTTTGTAGAGGGGGGTAGTAAACATTCATGTTGGCTTATGTAGCATGCTTAGAACACAGAGAAGCATTACTCGTGGGACTTTCTTGTTAATTTGCCAAGGAATCTGCTCAGACAATTCTTCGTGGCACAGAGGAAAAATGTGGCAGTAGCCGGGTGAGAACAGTCTCTGGTAGTCGGCCTCCTCTGCTCTTCCGCCTGTCTGAAAACTCTGGAGATGAAAGCACGAGCGATGTGGCATTTGACTCTCTGCCCTGCTCTCCCTCCTCAGCAACTCCTCACAGCCAAAAGATGGATGTGCTCAGTGAGTCAGCCTCGTATGTAATTTCCTTGTGGGCTCCTGAATGTTTGGCAGTGGCTTGGTTTATTTTGTTGGTTTTAAACGCAGCAGCATGTTGCATTTCGTCCAGAAAACTTGTCTCTAGTTTCTTCTTTGAGCAGAAATAAAACTAGAACTACTACTACTATGTAGATAATGAATACACAGATGCTTTTTTGCAAAAGAAAAGGAGGTAACTTGATGGTATCTAGAGCTTCCTCCTCAAGCATGTTATCCCTACAATAAAAAGCAAATATTTTTCTTCCTAGGTTGGCCTGTATTCAATGAAGTAGATAATTTCGTTCACAAAGACTATGATCAGCTTGATAACCAAAGGGTGAGTTCTTTAATGAACGTGTCTTTAAAGGATGGCTTAAAGGCTTTGTTCACTAAAAGCACAAAAAGGTTCTCTGCCTGCTTTCATTGCTGCAGGTCACGTTACCTGCATGCATGTGCTCTTTCTAATGATGGAAGAACATTTTATTTTAAGATGGCATTCTTTTTTCTTTTTTTTTTCACTCCAGAAATTTATTTGCATCTGATGTATTTTAACAGATAGTGAAAGTGTGTGTATGTTGCCCTGCATGCATGCTGTGTCTTTGGCACTGCTCTGGTATGAAGGCTAAACAATCCCCATTGATTAGGTCTCTGCAAATGTTGGTACTGTGGGATGTTAGAAAAACTCACAAGGAGACTGCAGTAAGTTTTCCATGGGAATTTTCCAACAGCAGAGGCTGTCAGTTACTGTTTTATCTTTTAACTGGCTACCACTGAAGACTGAAAACTGTATTCAGTGGACTCTTGGTTTGATAAAGTATGAGTCCTTGTTTTTTGTTGGGTTGGTTGGTTTTTTTTCATATGCATCTCAGAGAGAACAGAAACTTGGACAGTACCTTTGGGGTCAGTAAGTCCTGCTCTGTCTGTCAGATGTAACACAGCATATGTCATGGTTTAACCCCAGCTGGCAGCTAGGACCATGCAGGTGCAGGTCTTCCCCTCCCTTGGGGAGAAGAGGGAGAAAGGAGGGGAAGGGAAAGGAAAAAAAGTTGTGGGTTGAGATAAAAACAGTTTAATAGAAACAGTGACAGAAAAGGAAAATTAAAATAATGACAGAAGTGACTCACAGCCTGGTGAATGGGTACCTTTCTGATTAGTGATTGCAGACTTCAACCCCACCCTACTCCCAACTGACCCCCATTTACCTACTGAGCATGATGCCTGTGATACGGAATATTCCATTGGCCATTCCATCTTTCTGTGGTCATTCACAGCATATGGGAAGCTGGAAAAGAATCCTTCAAAAATCTGAACATTGCTTAGCAACAACTGAAACAATATGCATCATTGATAATCCTTTCATATAAACTACTAGAAAGAAAACTAACTCTTTCCCAGCTGAAACCAGGACAGTATACAATAATTGGCATCCAATATATCTATCCAACATAGTTTACTGAACCAGCAGAGAAGTCAAGCTGAATTCCTCAAAGGGTAGTGCTAACATTGTAATGTTTTCTTCTTATTTTCTATAGGATTTTGAAAATGGNAGGACAGTATACAATAATTGGCATCCAATATATCTATCCAACATAGTTTACTGAACCAGCAGAGAAGTCAAGCTGAATTCCTCAAAGGGTAGTGCTAACATTGTAATGTTTTCTTCTTATTTTCTATAGGATTTTGAAAATGGCGGAGATAGCGGATATCCCAGTGAAAAAAGAAGTGAGCAAGAAGATTTAGATCATAGAGAGAGGGTAAGAATTCAGCAGTTAAGCCTGTTCACACTTGAAGTGTGTCAAGATAGAAGAATCTTACATAAGAATAAGATAGAGGAATCATATATTTTTTTATTCCCCTTGATCTAGGCTTTGTAAATGGAGGAGACTGTTAGAAAGGAATTCCCACATATTGCAAAATTGCTTACTCATCTTGGGAATGCTGACACTCTTACAGGAAAAAAACTATAGTGAGGAGCTTCATTTCAGACATTACACTTGATTGCATATTGTTTTGGGTTTTTTTTGAGTATTCTACATTGCATTTGAGAAACATAGAGAATTTCTTGTCATACAGAATCCACAAATGTGATCTACTTGTGACTCTTACCCTCGTTTTACTTTCTATGACTTTATGTGGCTTAGGGTTAACTTAATGCTGTTGTCAGTTAATATTATGCAACTTCAGAATTCCTGTGGGTTAGTCAGTTACTATTTTAAAATACAGATGTTGAATTGAATGCTTTTTGATCTGAAGTTCTTAACTGGGTACTTAAACAGAAGATAGGAAATCCAAAAATACCACTTCTTCCAAAAATACCACTTCTTTTGTCGCCTTTGAAGCGACGAGGTATTTGTCGTAGGATGTCCAGTTTACAGGATTAAAGAATGAGTGTGCCTTATTCTTTACCATTTCAGTATGTTTCTTTTTATATTGTGGTATCACTGAGAGAAAAGAATCCAGTGGAAACTATTTTGGTCATTGTCACTATAAATTTTGCTGGATAAGAACAGTCTAGAGAAGTAACTGAAACACATCGGTTGCTGCAAATTAAATTATGCAAATCTTAACGTAGGGCCATCCAAACAACAACCGAAGACATGAATCTGATGAAGACAGTTTGGGAAGCTCTGCAAGGGTAAATGAAGCAGAAATGCTTGTAGATGATGAGTTTGCCACTCTGCTTGTCCTTTGTTCCACTCATCTGCCATCTACCTTCACATCACTAAATCAGATGTCAGTTTTCCCTCCTTTTCAGTTACAGAATGTTTAATAATACTAACTTACTAATCTGTATTGTTTCTTTTTTTATTTTTCCAGTTAAAGAAGTAACTGATCCCTAATGTAAATTAGTGATTATGCATCGCTTTCTCGCTTAAAAAGTAATTACAGATCTACAGATGTTTTTTTTCTGCCTAGCTAGATTATATTTCCTGTCTTCACTTCGGATTTTTGGAATCATGTGCTATCATGGTTGGATGATTTTTTATTTAAACATGCACTGTTTGTAATCCATGACAGTAATTCTTTCTGCTGTGTATCTAACTGAGCTAGGGAAGACCAGACCTTCTATGTTTTTACAAAATGTAGCTTCTGTGA
Source organism: Jacana jacana (assembly GCA_013400555.1). Taxonomy (NCBI): domain Eukaryota; kingdom Metazoa; phylum Chordata; class Aves; order Charadriiformes; family Jacanidae; genus Jacana; species Jacana jacana. The sequence continues at coordinate 59,899 of VZTM01014685.1, forward strand.
TAATTAGTTTTTGTGACTTTAAACTTAAATAAGTCTATTCTGCAAGGAAAAAAAAATATCAACAGAGCTTTAACAACTGTGAATGATTTAATTAGATCCACTTTTTAGAATTTCTTTGTAATGATTATATTACATTGCACACCTGGCAGTGTGCCCAGGTGGCCAAG
>VZTM01014686.1:0-20000 GCA_013400555.1 Jacana jacana
GAAAAAATAAAAATAAAAGTGGCAGCTTTGGTGTGCGTATACTCTCTCCTCCACTCCCTCTCTCTCACACACACACATACACACACACACTCTCTCTCTCTCTCTTATCTCTGGCTGCTCCTGCTGTTATTGCTGGCTGCAGTCAAGTGAAGAGCTATTACAGATCCAATGAGTTTTCCATTACTCCCCACCCTATTAAAGCTCAACTAGCATGTGAGAGATGCAGGATGCTTTGGAGAAAAACTTCTATGAAAGCATCATAACCAACACAGCTTTAATTGTGGGATGTGCTTGTGTCTGTGTCTGTGTGTGTGTGTATGTTTTTACACCTCACCCTGTCCTTAACGTATTAAGAAGAGAAATTCCTGTATGCTCCAACGCCACGGAAGAGGAGCGCCCTGTGAGCGCTCTGTAGTGATTTAAAGAGGCATCCTCAGCTGTACAACATGAACAGAACCAAACACACCATTTCTAGCATTCCAGCCTTGCCATGAAAATACACAGCAGCAAATAGCTTTTTCATTACATACATTCAACAGAGATACAGATTTATTGTAACTACTGCTGTCTTTGGGATACTACGCTCCAAAAGTCCATAAACACACAAACACACATTATTTTTTTTCCCCCTTTTGAAAATAAAAAACAGAGAAACCAGTTTTTTAAAAGATAAAATTAGGGAAGATACTTACACAAAGAGTTTGCAATTATTCTTGTGTTTGCGACATTACATCCCCCGTAAAGCACTACATCTACGGACACATTTACTTTTTTTTCCTTGAGGATTTGGATCTGGTTTATCTTCTGCTCACTGAGGACACGTGGGGGTCAGGCATTACTCCCAAGCACACCCAATTATTCCGTTTGGCAAACTAATAGGCATAGTATCGTGACAGCACCGAAAGCAGACTCAAAAACTAGTAATAAAAAAAGAAAGTAAAAAAAAAAAAAAAGCAAAGGAACGAGTGACCTTGTTGCGCTCTCTGGCAGCTATTTATTGCAAAGTTCATGCCTAAATGGTGCTTATGCAGGGAACAGGTGACCAGCGAGCAAGTAGGTTGGTGAGCATGTTCCCTCTGTCCCGTCCTCACATTGGTCGATGTTTGCCTATGGGTTTTTTAATGTATTCATGTCTGAAAAGTGAATTTGATATGACACATGATAATCTATGAAAATGTTAATCAATACAAATAGTTTAAGCTGTCATCAAATGCACTTCTTTAGTCAATACTCATATCGCTGAAAACAATGTCACTGTCACCAGGGCTTAATTTGCACAGCACTTAAATATTGGACTCTGTGCATCAATGCACTCCTCTTCAAATACTGTAGGTAAACACATTTTCTCCCTATTTAAGGCTGAGGCACTCAGCACGCATTTAGCTGAGCTGAATCCTCCCTTTTGAATACCTTGATAGGTCCACTGGAGGGCAAAATTAATACTTAATTGAATCTCACAGTCATCAAAATAATCAATACTTTTTTATTATTTATTCTTTACAGTCTGTTGACTGTTTCAAACCTCTGAGGGAATGGTGGAAAGGATTCATGGCTTTGAAACACTGTCATTTAACAAGGTAATTTTCAGTGGGGCATTAGGGGTTGTGAAACATATAATAAAACAAAAATGGTGGCTTATAATAGGAAGAAAGAAAAGAATTATATTTCTGCCATCTAACAAAACAGGATAAATAAAAAAGCAAGTACGAGAAGGAGAGGGAGAAAGGAGGGGGGAGAGGGATAGAAAGACTGGCTTTTGAAGGGTTTTATCATATCAAGAGCAGAGCTGAGCTTTCATAATGCTGACATTTCTCATCCTGACAATCCTAAACAAGTGGAAAGGATGAGATCGCAGATATCATCTTTCATCACATTCCCCAGCTTAAGAACCAACATGACAGCTTCTCTCCCCTTTACACTGTTAATTACTAAATAAAATACTGCTCTCTGTCAGCATTAGATTATTGCAGATAGCAACCACAAACATTACTCCATTGTTTTGGTTTCCTTTTTTTTTTTAAACCAGTGATACCTACCTTGAACTCTTCAGAAAATAAATTAGGCTTGTGTCTACATATTGTAAATATATGAAACATAATCAATTTAATCAATGTGGTCAATCCAGGTTATTGTCAGGCTAAATTGCTGGTGATTTATTAACATTTCATTTACTGTATTTATTAGCCAGCGACAATCTGAACATTTCTTAGATGTTTCTGGGGAGGAAACAGAAGTTACCAGATTTCTTTTGCAGATGCTTTAAAAAAAACCAAAACAAACCACTCTGCCTTGTTTTGCCTCATATTCATATTACATTGCGGACAGTCATCTACCAAGGGAAAAAAAAATTGTTTGTTTGCTTTCCTATACTAAATAATGTATTTTAGCAGATTTTGCAGCTAAAGGTCACTGTGAACACAACCAGCATTGTTTCCAAGTCTGGGCTGCTGCCCTCAGTTTCAGCTGTTCAAAATTCACATCGAGAGTGGTTCCATAACCAGTTTGAATCAGGACAAATTAGACCCTTTTACATCAAAGAATTTTGGGGAGGGAACTAATCCTGCCCACAGAGCTACACTGCTAATCTGAGGACTAACAGCAATTTAATGGAGGATGCTGAATCAGTAGGAGTCTAGATTGAAGTCTCAGCTGCCAAAATCTGAAGATGAATATATGAAAAGTGGGAGGAAAGAATAATGTCGGAAGTGTGACAGCACTAGGAGAAACCTCAGTCCTTAGATGTTAGTGAATTCTCAGCAACTTCAAGAGGGCCAGGATTTTACCCATTATGTACATCAATAATTCGGCCTCATCTGGAGTACTTTGTTCATTTCTGGTTAGCCCATCTAAGAAAGATACATCAGAAAGAGATGTGTGGCAAGAATAATAAAGAGATTGAAAGAATTGGAAATGTTTACAGAAAAAAGTGAGTAAGAACGAGCATGATCAAAGCATACAAAGTAATAAGTGGCAGGGGGAAAATGTAGATCAGGAACTATTCACCCTACCTCATCCTGGAGGAAAAGAAGCCCTCCACTGAAACACTACCTTCAGAAAAAATAATAATAATAACAATAATTTAAAAATAAATAAATAAAAGCTACTTTTCCAAACGGGAAGCAGTGAAAACCTGTGGAACTCCTTGCTGCAAGCTATCATTGAGACCGTCACCGCAGTAAGCAGCAACATAGGCAGACTCCTAGCAGAGAATTTAAAACAGCTTTGCAAACACAGAGCCAAGGACTATAAAATTTGAAGTAATACAAACTGCTGCCCCTTCCCTCAGACGGCACCAGAACCTGTAGTTAACCCCCAGGGTAGCTCTGTCTGTCAGGTGCTGAATGAATGACAACTCTCTCTATAAGCAGATGGATTAGATACTGTCTAAATTTCTAGTCTACATGAAGACTAAATAAATCACTTAAATGATGGGTTGAGGGAAGGTTTATTTCCTTCAAAAACATACTTTTAAAAAATGGACATTTGTTAACTTCAGGTTGTCTCCAGACCTTTGATTGCTTTCCATACTTAATGTCTCTCTTCTGCGCTGGGTTATGTATGATTAAACACTATTTATTTTATATTTTTTTTTTTACAAAAAGCAGAATAAATCTAATTCCAGTGCGCAGCAAGTGGCCTAGTCTCCAAACTCCCTTGGGGACCGGAGGGGTTGCGCATATATTAAGCAATGGCCTCCCTAAAAAAAAACCAAAATAATCATATGTGGTGTAGTTGCTATACCAGCTGCAGGCCCAGCAGCCTTCTCCTCCTCCTCCTCCTCTGCCTGCCTACAAAGTCCAGTCCAGAGGGGACATGCAGCATCAGAAAGGATGCACCGAGGCAAGGAACTGCGTGCACATCTTTTGCAGATAGTCCCATGAGGATCTGTCCTTCTCCCTGGCCCGGATGGCTGGGGGTTTAATGCTCAGCATTTGCTTTTTGGGAAGAGATTAAAGGTCAGGCCATGCTTTGCAGTGTAACTCTGCATCTTCCATCAATGCAGACCCACGCAGAAGTTTTAACTTCTCATCTACAGAATTGAAAAGTCAAAGAATGCCTACAAAACAGCACGATGAACTCAGTAAAAAGGGTTTATATGCTTTAATTTAAGAAGGAAGGGCTCACACAAGGGATATAGCGCTTCAGAATTTCAGATGGCATTATAACCGTAAGGGCAAGGTTCTAGTTATGAGAGAACTAAGGAATTACAATCCTCTTACTCAAAATATACCTGTATGTACCACACACACAGTGACAAATTTTACACACATCTCTTGCAGATACTCCTAAAACTTGTCATCTATTTCTTGTCCAACTAACACTAGTGGTTCCAGATTTGCCTGTTTTCTATGAGGTTTTGCTGACAGTTTTGTGCAGCGAGTGGTCCTCCCTGCTGTGTCTCTCCCTTATGAGTGGCTTGTAGCTCCTGTAATTCAGCTGCAGTACCTGCTACACCTCTGTTCAGCTCTGCCACTCCCTGACGACTTAAACAAGCTGTTGGGCTTAAATTAACAGTAAAACAAACAAAAAAACCCCACACAGATTTGCAAATGAGAACTACAGTTCTGGTTACACACCCTTTTTTTCTTTTTTGAAAGACAAAACCTTTACCTTCTTAACTGCAGCACTGTACAGAGCACAGGAGGGCATTTATCAATGCGTTAAAAGCTTTGCCTCTGCATCTTAAGGGAAAAGATGCAGCTCATAAGCAAAAATATTTAGTAATCAAAGACAACTTTTAAGGGAAACTATGTTTTCTGTGTGAAACGTGCCCTAGGCAGAAGTGTAAAAATGGGAGAACAAACTACATTGCACAGACTTTATTTCTCTGCCTTGGAAGTACTTTAATTTTCTGAATTTTATTGAAATCTGAAATAAATTGCTCCTCCCCTCTAGGATTCTGATCTTGCACAGACTTGTTTTTGGGACATGCCCAGTGCGTGTGTTTGGGTGAACACTCAAATTATACTACCAATAAACAAAACTTACACTTTTTTTTTTCCTTACTCTAATGACTACACCTGTTTTTTGAAATTTTTTAATCAAGACAGAGCACCACCATAAACTTGGATAAAGCTACTTGGCTTAGCTTATAGTTTTTCAGCAAGGAATCCATTAGAAAGACTCTACTGGGGGGAAAGGATTTGGTTTGGTTTGTGTCAAGAAGAGTAAAATTTAGGTATACATTCCTCTTAGGAACTAGTCCTTCTTCCTTCATCGTATTGTTTCTAAACATGTTCAGTTCTTTTTCCATAAATAATGATTTCTCATGGACAACCTTCTTCAATTCCTTCTTCATTAAACTTTATCTGCTGTCACTAATATGCTGATATATCCACTCCAATCTATCTGTGATCAGGTTTATGCAAACTACCCTGAATCAACCCTTTTCCCCTGCCAGGCTCTGACATTGCTACCTACTGGCTCTGGCTGCCTTCTCCAGAAAGGTACAGAGAAATGATCTTATTTTCTTCACAGCAGCCTGTACCAGTATCTTTAGATGGATGGTTCTATAAGCAAAACAAACAATACTGCTGAAGATTGCCGATACATGATCATTGAGCTCCCTTCACTACTTTGATCTTATAGTTCTATTTACTGCCTTACATATTAACCTGCATGATCTATATTACTCATCTTTAAAATCTTCAGTATGGCCTCTCCTTCCTCTTACAGCCAAAAACCGATATACCCCCAGACCTTCTCACTCACTATGAATATTATCACCCAAACCAGTCTCCACTTTTCTTCAGCTAGAATGCTATTTATTTTCCTCCTGAAAAACTCTGTAGCAGAAAAGACAGTTCTGTTCTTCTCCCTTTTCTCAATACTAGTGAGACTTTTTGACATTGTATTTTGCCAGTGATATTAATCTTCACATCAAGTGTCCATATTGCGGTTAAAAAGGTGCATTTTCTAGTTAAAAATATAACACAGTTAACTAACCAGTGCCTAATTATTATGTCATTAATAGTACTAAACTTTAATTAACAACCTTATTTGGAAAGTTAAAGAAACTATCACTGCCCAATATGCTTGCTTTCTTTTAACTACTCTCCTCAGGTTAGGCATTAATGCTAGGACGGTCTCCATTTATTTACTTAATTTTAAGTGCTCTGGAAACGTGTTAGTGCTGGTGAGTATAAGACGGCTTCTGACTGAAAGGCGGGTTCAGAAACTCATAGAAGTTTAATTGTAGCTTTAGGTACCTTAAAGTTGAACAAAATACTTTTGGTTGGTTGGTTGGGGTTTTTTTAAACTAAGTTTTTACGTGGCAACGTCCCTTGAATTTCGGTGTCTTGAAGCTGGATGCGTTTTCTAATCATATAAAAAAGCCCCAACCCTTGCTAAACATTTTCTCACTGACTTAACTACCTTTCCCTAATGAAAATGTTTCACATTTCTTAGACCTATTGAGAATGAGCTGAAAGGTTCACAAGGGAAGTCCTAACCAATCTGCCAGTCAGGTTGCTCTGCAACACACTGACTAGAGGCTGCGGGATGGGAATACGTGCCCAGCAGTAAGTGGCTAGGTCTCCATTTATTGTATCACCAGCCTGGCTTTATTGCTCTAAATGTACCCCCCCAGCAGTCATGCTGCCTGCTTCAAAAAGGAAAGAGAGGCAAAGGATGTTGGTTTCACCACAGAAAAGGTGAGGAACAACTATAACCTAGTAGGAGACTGCTGCGTCTCTGGTCCAGAAGAGCCGTGTCTGGAACTCGCTGGGAAGGACTCACACATGTGAATCCAGATTTCGTGGGTTTCCTGACCCACACAACAGTCAGGAATCACTAATTCCACAGCACACACAGCACAGAAACTTTATTCTAAATGTTGCTTTCAACTCTTGGACTTGACCTTAATGCTTCTGATCCAATTATTAATCTGGTTTAAGAAACTTCCTGCTCTTCTTGTTGTAAGCCATTTAATCTTTAGAGTTTTCTACCACATAACAGGGTGAAGCTATATATAACTTTCCTCTATTAATTAGGATAACGAAAGTTGTAGTTTTTGCCTTGGCCCAATTATAATTATTACCCACATAATTGACATTTTGGCTTACTGGAAAGGAGCTTGTTCATCAGTGGACACTTGGTAGAAGTTTGCACGCCCACAGAGGTCAACCGAGAAGCTACTATTCTGGAAACCATCATGCTCCTCAAAACACGCAATAGATATGAGCATGCAGCCACCAAGAAAACATAACAAGTCTTGAAAGGGGCGAGAGAGGGCAGCCTTCCACTTAAAGCTTCTTGCAGCCACACACAACAGGCGACGCCGTTTTGGGGAAATCGGAAAATCAGGCCCTTACAGATCCCAACAGGACAAAAAGTGGAGCAGACAAGAATAGTTTTGACCACTGCCAACACAGTGGAGTAAGCCTTTGAGAGACTTCCCCACTGATTTCAAAGACTCATTTAGGTTGCAAAAGACCTTTATGGCCATTGAATCAAGAATTTCCTACTCTTCTATTATCTGGTCTCCCAAAAGAAGGAGGTGACATAGAAGAGCAATTAAATCTGAAGCTAGAAGATAGTTCCTATCAGGAGTAAGACTTTGACACACTCTCTTCCTAGGAGTAGCAGATGATTTCCACTGCTCTGTCAGTTTTATTCTGCAGGGAGCCATGCCAAATATAGGAAACCATCCAGAAATGTATCAGCCTGTAAGAGTAACTAGGATTTTCTACAACAACTTGTGTACTGCAGGGCCAACTTACCAGAAGACTTGAAAAAACATTTCCATTATGCAGAGGAAGACATTGTCTTGCATTTAAAGTAATTAAACATTTCTATAAAGGCATTCATTAATCTTAGGGGAAAAAATGCCATTCTACCCTCATGTAATAAACACATATTGGAGCTGTCCTTGCTATCAAAAACTTCTCATTCACCCTGAAAATTATTTCAAAGAGGGTTGTTTTAGTCTTCACACTGACCACCTAAAGGAGATGTGATCCTGTTCACCCAGCGATTGCACTGTCTTCACATGAGTGCTTTTCATGGGCCTACCAGTTACAGAAATTGCCTTTTTTTTTTTAATAACAGTTTTGATTTTGAAGGGGCCTTAAGCAAAAGGCTTCTCTTTACGGATGATCTTGCTACATATGTTAACAGATCCTTCTAGAACATACGGCATCCTCTTTTCAAAGCAGTACTTCTGCTCCATGACAGAGAACAGGCCATAAATGACCTCTTTGAATTAAAACACGCAATTAAGTGCTCCACAGAATACTCTGAGTTACTCTTTCCTAGGTGAAAGAGTGCTAATCAGGCTTTTCACCACAACACATTCCAGTGATGTTATTTTGGCCTAACGTGAATTTAAATATGATATTATGTACAGTTTCTCTATATTTTCATTTGCCATCTACACACCATGTAAACTACTTTGGGGGGAAGAAATAGCAAAGCTAGAATTCTGTTAAAATTGCTTTCTTCCAGAAAGCAGCACAATCAGAACCACACCAAGAGCAAACATGCAGTAACTTTTGAACACAGATCAGGTGTGAGAGAGAAAATTGACTGGGCAGCGTAGAAGGGACTCACAGCAATTGAGAGAGACTTCTTTTGGTTCAAGAAAAACGTGTCAGGATGTGTAAGTTGTAAAAGAAAACCATTAACTTGCATTTCTGACCATCAGAGCATGGGTTAAACAGTAACCTGGCTCAGCAGTTAATTCAATTACTTGCATTTGATCTAGGAAAACCCAAATCAAGCTCTGTCTTGGAGCCAGCCATTGACTTGGTCATATCGGGAAAGTCCCATTCTGCTTCAGGATGGGTCTTCCCTGGCTCTCACCAGAAATTCCATCAAAGACACATAAAGTAACCCCTTCAAAAGAAAATCTGTGGAAACGGGGGATGTATGACTTAGAGTGAAGCAACTTTTTCTAGTGAAAACTTTTTTTGCTAAAAATTTTAAGGTATTTCTAATTCCAGTTTCATCTACCTCTTGGTTTGAACACCACTTTTAAAAACAGTTGCAATCTATAATACACTACGCAGTCCCAACCTAGACCAGTTTGGAAATCAGGTATGTATGTTTTGGGAACCTTTCAAAATCCTTTACAAATGAGGGTATAATATTTGAACAAAAACCATACCAGGCAAGTCAAGACCAGAATATCCCAATCAAAAATTGCTGGAAAACTTCAATTTCAGTATCAAACTGTTCTTTGTCAGGTTCAAACAAGCGAGGTTTCCTTGAGTTCTTCTTCCTAAACAAGCCTGAAGCTTCCAAAATCTGAATCCAAGCTTAAGACAGCTCAGCCTTGAATTCAGGTATTACGTGATTAACAATGCTGTCACCTCTTGCAGGTGCTTTTCATGCTGCTTGTCTTAATACTGCATACTTGAATTCCAGTGACAAGGATGGGGAATTGCTTCTCTCACAGCAATTCTACTCATACCACACCTTCTAGGGGTTGACCCCGAGTTTTCATTTTAACTACTCTATACATAGAATAAAGTAGCAACAATGCCTATCTGTTGAAGAAACTGAAAGCTTCACCTGAACTCAGCCTCACAAACTAAAATGTTCTAGGGTTGTTTTTTCACAGACACTCGAAGATGCATTGCCATAAAATATACAGCTCCCAGGTTAAGAGTAAGAATCCCAAATAATTTTGAGCTCGTCTGACAACAAACCCTGCTGTTGTAACCGCTAAACATACTTAATAATGCCACAAACACTGCAGATCAATAACGTTATGCTTTTTATACCTACCAAGCCTTTCCCACTGATAAATGAGTGCAATTTTTTTTTAATCATTAAAGAGGATTTTCAGGGTTACTGTTTTCACACCAGGTCTTCATCAACACCCGAGTATCACATCTTTCTTTCCACATTGTAGATCACAAACACTAAATTCCTAATTAAATGTATTCCAAGTTCAGCACGCCTTCAACTATCTCACAGCTTCACACCTCTGATGCAGTTTGCATAAGGACCTGGTTGTCTGAGATCTTGAAGCCCAAAGGATGCTTTGCCTTTTGGTCAATGGCTTGAATCTGCTGGAAGCTGTGGGTACACTCACAAACTCCCAAGGTTTCATCCCCTGTGCTGGGGGAAGACGTATCACGCAGTACCACACGTTGGACATACAGGAGAACCGCTTCGATTCAGAGCAGTGTAACAAGTGCTTTTCTGTTTAATGCCTTGCTGTAGGAAAACAGCGTAACACTGATCATTTTAGTGGCAATTACAGTAACTAGATTATCAATAAACAATGAATGAAGCATTTCTCAGTTCTGCTAGTGTTTTCCTACGTGGACAATTCTATTCTTTATTAGATACTGTTTGGTTTGGGTTTGTGTTTTGCTTGCAGTTTTGGGGTGGTAATATTTTTTTGTTTAGTTTGTTTTTTTACCCCCCAAAAAAAGTTGCCGTGCAATGATTTGACATTGGCTCCCTATTGTTTTTTTTTAAGGACACTCCTTCCGCCAGTATACTGCCAGTATTTTAAGGCAGAAAATTTGATCCGAGAGTAAATAAAAACCAAAACCCATGCAACTACAGCAACACTTTGTTGCTTTTGCCTGACATTTACAAACTGGCCAACATCATTGGGCTGCTCAGTTCCACCTGTGAAGAGTAACTGTCAGTGCTCTGATTACAGAGCACACAAATGCCATTCAATGATCCCATTTTACTTCAAAAACAGAAAATCACAGAATGCTTGGAGTTGGAAAGGACCTTAAAGATCATGGAGTTCCACTCCCCCCTGCCCTGGGCAGGGACACCTCCCACCAGACCAGGTTGCTCCAAGCCCCATCCAGCCTGGCCTTGAACCCCTCCAGGGATGGGGCAGCCACAGCTTCTCTGGGCAACCTGCTCCAGGGTCTCCCCACCCTCACAGCAAAGAATTTCTTCCTAATGTCTCAATCTCCCCTCTTTCAATTTAAAGCCATAACCAATCTTTCCAAAGATCCTGCTATTGTTTATCGCATACATATGTAATGCCTGTACATATATATGTATATATTATGTATGTGAAGAAGTTCTTAGAAGTCCTGGTTCTCTTCCCAACGGAACCGTTGGATTGCTGCCATCTACTTCAACAGGGACAAACACATACTCAATTCTCCGCACACACACACAAAAATAAATCACTGAGATCTATTAATGGGCCCTGATCTTCTTGGCGCTGAAACCGATAAAAAAGTAATGCAATAGGAAACCCTAAATGTAGCTTAGTTGTTTCAAAAAAGCCAAGTTAACCTAAACAATTTCTTAATCTTAAAATTAATCTAAAAAGAGCTATTAATAACTCCAGAGAGGTTAAAAAATTTACAAATATAAAGCAATAAAATGCAGAATATAACATTTTTGATCACAATCTTGCATTATGTGGTCATTATAAGTTATTTTTATGTGCCATTCTAAATGGAAATTAATATTGTGTGTTTGGCACATATGTATTTGAAAAGAGCATCTTCGCATTATACTTTTAAGAAAATGCTAATTCCTGTGTCCATATTTATGGCTTTTTCATCCTAGAAGCTACATATATTTACACTTTGTATATATGAAGGCAAAGAGCCACTAGGGTCTCTTGCAGTCAGCTTGCATATTCCAGTACAGCTGGGAGAGCATAACAGCATTCAAAACACCCCTCCCCTCTCCATGGGGCCTCTTTTAATGAAAAAGAGCCTTTTCTTTGTAGGAGAGGACATTTGCCACCAGGTGGTTCGAATAGGTGAGCTGACACCTTGGAAGCTCAGTTTTGCCAGGCGTTGCTGGCCAAATCACCTAAGCCAGTTTCATAGCCAGTTTAACCGATTTTCAAAAGAGACAGCAGGGCAGATGGGTGTATTTTGACTTTTAAGCATTCCTGTGAAAACGTGCAAAGTAACCTACCCTATCCCCACAGAGCCTCTACCAAATTCTTTCTTGCTTTGCTCTCTTGCTTTTCTAGGGTTATGAAACCTAAACTTTCATAAAACCCCACTTTCCTCAACAATACTTACCAAATTTAAATGATATTTACACCTAGGACACTTTCCATAGTTTTTAAATGTCTGATTATTAAGTAAAAGAATAAATGGAAGGAACAGGATAAAATTAATCTACTGTGACCATCTACCTGCCTCCATCATCCACAGCTGTCCATTCACGTGTTAAGCAAATAATCCAGCTCTGCAAACTTGAACAATTTAATCCTTAATATCTCCTGTTTTTTAACCTGGTGGCACTTCCAATCCATTTCACTGCCCTTAAACACACGAGTAGGATGTATCAAGGAGCATAAAAAGAACACAGAGCTCCTGCAGGTCCTAGTTTTGCCTGGGAAACTCAACACTGGTGCAAATTTAAAGGGTCTTCTAGGAGCAAAAGATGCTTTTCCATTGCTCTCTTGCTACCCACTGGCACAATGCATGCCCTCCATCCTCCCACCCGAGGATCTCAAGATGATTTACAGAAGATCTTCATTACAGAGAATCATAAGAATCGCCTGGGTTGGAATGGACTTTTGAGATCATCTACTCCAACCAGCAACTTAACTCTGATAAAACCCATCACTAAGCCATGTCACTAAGCACTATGTCAACCTGCTTTTTGAATACCCCCAGAGATGGTGCCTCAACCCCTTCCCTGGGCAGCCCATTCCAAGCCTTAATAACCCTGTCAGTGTCAAAACTGTTCCTGATAACCAATCTGAACCTCCCCTGGTGCAACTTGAGGCCATTTCCTCTTGTCCCATCACCTGTGAGTTGGGAGAAGAGACCCATCCCCACCTCTCTACACCCTCCTTTCAGGGAGTTGGAGAGAGCAATAAGGTCTCCCCCCTCAGCCTCCTTCTCCAGGCTGAACACCCCCAGCCTCTCCTCATGAGGCTTACTCTCCAGACCCCTCACAGGCTTCATTGCCCTTCTCTGGACCCACTCCAGCACCTCTGAAGGAAGACAGGAAAGTGAAGCCCTGTAAACCAGGAGTGGAGCAGAGCTCATTTCTGCTGCTACCAGTCCCTATCCTTATTCCATTTCTTTTTCTTCTATAGCCAGAGCTAGCACTGCTGTTTCCTCCAGAATATTCCCTTTCCAAGCACTTATTAATGTGACATTTAAAACAACTCTTAAAAATCCGAGTAGATGGTTGTCAGTCCTTAACCTACTGAGATTTTCCTCTAGCACATTTATTTCTAGTTTAGGTGGTTACAGCAGTTGCTCCCTCCTGAAGATTTGCACTGTTCTGGTGAGGTGACCCCAGCCAGGAGCCAAGCACCCACGCAGCTGCTTGCTTACCCCCCTCTACCACAGGATGGGGAGAAAACAGACGGAATGAGAGAAGACTTCTGGATCAGTGTAAAGACAGTTTGATAGGGGAAGCGTAAGGTGCATCTGAAAGCAAAAGAAAATAAGGACTTTTTTCCACTACTTCCCATTGGCAGGCAGATGTCCAGCCAATTCCAGGGCAGCAGGACCTCAGGTACATGTAACAGCTCCATGGTTAACAAACATCATTAACCACAAACATCCCCATTTCTTTCTTCTTTCTCCTAGCTTTTAATGCTGAACATTATATCACACAGTACAGAATATTCCTTTGGTCAGTTGGGGTCAGCTGTCCCAGCTGCATCCTGCCAACTTCTTGCCCACCTCTAGCATAGACACCGTGCAAGAACCACTCCACAATAGCCAAAACACCGGTGTGTTGTCAGCACAATTTTAGTCACAAATCCAAAACACAGCACTATACAGGCTGCAATGAAGCAAGTTACCTCCAGCCAGCCAGCCCCAGGACAATGATTCAGGTCTGCAGTTTAGGAAATTGAGCGGAGCACCCATGTCCATGTCATTCCTGGTTCACAGGCCTGACGGTGCCAGCTTGTGTGCCTCCTCTGGAGCCAAACACGGGCTCCCTTCTATCTCCTGGCTTCGATCTAACACACTAGCCTGTGAAGTGATGAACACAAATCTTGGCATAAGGAAAGCATGAGCAAAGAGACTTAGACAAATACCAAATAAGTAAAACTGGCTACATTTGGGGTGAGTAAAAGCAGTCATTTAAGTCATTCCTTTTTTTGCTTGCTTGCATTTTAGACCAAATTATTATTCATAGATTTAAACCAGCTTTCTTATTTACTCTTACCCACACTTAATTCGTTAATTTATTTCTTGGGTTATTTAAATATTTCTCAGCACATCTGAATGCTTAATGACACCCTTTGATCTCTGTGTTTCCACACAGGCTTGAGAGTCCTCAGAATTCATGTGGGCATGAAAATGCTCTCTCTGGCCATAAAATCAAGTCAGTGGGCAATTACTTCAACATGACACCTTATATAAGCTTACCATCATGCCTTCACTTTCAACATTGTAAGTCAATGAAATTATATTGTAGCCATTGACAACACATACAATTTTGCCTGTTTGATACCCCATTACTGCAATAGCAACCACAATGGTTTTGGAAAAAGCTCTTTTTCCATCAGAATGTGCTACCCTTTTTTGTTCTCGCAAACAATGCCACTTAAGTGACTATCACCAAGTTTTTGCTTGTTTCCAACAGAACATAAAGCAATAGACCTACATGTTTATGTATAGAATTATTAGTAAAAGATGACCAACAGCTCCTACACAGAATTAAATCAGTCACACAAAGGACTGATTCACCTGTGCAGTCAAAATAGCAAAAGCATGAAGTATTCTTAGACTAGATACTTAGCTAGGACACGGCTCAGTTGGGTAGCACCAGCGTATGCACGCAGATCTTCCCCATAAAGTATGCAAAACTCTAGCAGAAAAGAGCAATTGTAGCCTCTACAGAAGTAATATTATTTGTACAGTTCTACCAGCAGTTCCCAAACTTTACTCTTCTGCTCAATCTCTCAGCCTCAAATTCGAACACACACAACCAGATTTCTGTTGGGCTCAAAACTACCTCTTCATGTGGTAAGCCTAGAAACTCACCAGCTTCTGAAGAACTCACACGTTTCACCAGAACTCTGAGGGGAATACATTTCAAGGAAAAGAGGAAAAGGCAAAAAGAGTAATGCAAGTTTTAGAGGACTAAGGGGATTAAGCACAGAATACCACTCCCCTCATATTCTAAGGCCAATTGTTATATGGAATAGAAGTTAACAAAATAAGGAGAAATCTAACTCCACAATGATTGCTTTCTAGTTTTCTAGGATCATATATTAAATGAAAGGAACCATTGAATTCTGTCCCATGTATCAGTTAAAAACAAGCTATGGAGAGGCTATGCTATAACCCAATTAGATTAATCAGCAACTCGCCAGGGACCAGGGTGCATTAACATGAATTGCATGCTTAAGTACCAATTCCCTGGACTTTATCACATCAAAGTCTGCCTTATCCAGTAGTTTAAAGACTTTATGATCTTAGAAGGCTCACATACACAATTGTTCACATGGAGAACTGTTCCCAGACCGATTCCAGCACAGTGACTGAGAATAAGTAGGAGAAGGAAAAGAGGGACAGATGATCTAACAGTACAACTGATCCTATGGGGACCTGGGATCGTTTTCTGAAAAGGACTTCTAGCTTCCAGACTTCCATTATTTTTTTTTAATTGTGTTTTTACAGACATCAGGAAAGAAGAATAAGTGAATGAACGTGCACTACTGATGAGAAATCGTTCAATGAAAATTCTTTAATTTCTCCCTCTCCTTCACAACTAACACAGGTAAGGTAATGCTTTCAAAAGTACCTAGACACACATGACATCAAAGGGATTTGGAAGACCACAAACAAACTTCTTGCATGACACCAAAAAGTGACAACAGGAATGAACCCGTTTTTTAGGGGTCTCGTCATGATACATCCCTGTGCAGCCACGCTATCTATAGGACTTTTCTCCTGGATGACCTAGTGCCTATACACAGCTTTGAGGGCAAAAAGATGAACACCACACTGAAAAGCAGCAGCAGAAGCCCAACCAGATATGTTAAATTTATTGTGACAAAGGAACTGAACTGTTGTGCTGAAAGCAAAGCCATGTTTATGCTATGGTGTGGTTATGGCTTTAAGATATGATAGTCATTTATCTCTATCTGAAGAGTATAAACTGGTCCTTCAAGCATGTAACCCTGCACTAAGTATACATACTGGAATCAATGGGACCACTTATATGATCAGATTTCATGAGGCTGGAGCACAGGAGATGAGGACAAATTGCTCCAAGATAACCACAGAGATAAGCAGGAGAAAAAGGATGAAAATTACATCAAAATGCATATAATGGGAATGATGGGGGGGGAGGTGGGGGAGGGGAGCCCAACCCAAATAAAAAAACCCAACAATCAGAAAAAAGCCCCCAACAAGCAAGTGCTTGGACTACAAACTTGACCTGAAAAGACAAGTAGAAAAAACTCTTCAGTTTCAGATATTTGAAGTTCTACAGGACAGCGAAATGCATACTACAGGAACGCACAACCATTCTGTTATGGTCTCCTCTAAGCTAAGTCACCAAAGGTCTTTCACCTCAAATTTGCTGCAAGTCAAAGAAATACTTTTGGCACCATTGTACAGTGAAAAAAATTAAAATGCTGCAGTGACAACACAAGTTAGAATGAGAGAACATATGCTTTTGTGTTTATTTTCTCTCCAAAAGTCTTTGGGATTCACCATCTAAATGCTGTCCCTACAGACTCAGCCTCGGATCTCGCTGTCAAAGTGGGTGCCCTCCTGCCTCATATACCATATTAATATCATTAATAAGTTATAACCTTGGTAACACCCATTCTAATCCTATTGCCTTCACTAGGCTTCTGCGAGTGTAATTTAGCACTTCATTTAAGGCAATGAGATTGCAAAGGCAGCCTGGAAAGTGGAGCAGAGTTTATAACATTGCTGATGACAACGCACAGCAGAGGCCCTTTTAGTCTCCCAGCTGGTGTCACAACAGTAGTGAAAATCTGACTTTGCTTAGCATGCTTGCTCCCCATACATGTTTACACTGCTATGATACTTTCAACAAAGAATTGTCATCTGCTTAAACATGTAAAAAACAATCTCATTTTCACTATGTGCATGACAATTGCCTAATTTCACAGCACAGTCCTATGCTTAGCTCCCTGTACTGCTTCAAATCCCATTGCTTTAGCTGGCAACATTTATTTGTGAGAGAGAAAAAAGAGATACATCTGAAAACCAAAGAGGACAAACTTGCACTAAACTTGGGGAAAAATTGTCAGACAATTCCTGTTTGCAACTCACAGGGGCAGAGGGAAAAAGTACACGCTCTGAAAATTTTTCACTTATGGCTAATGTGCTTCCAGCTTCCTTGTAACTCAAAAAGAAAAAAAAGTGCTTATTACCAGCCCTGAATACCTTTGTACTACGTGAAAACATTTTAAATGTTAGAGCTGAAGTCTACTGAAATAATTAAGCTGTGAGCAAATCCAAGTATGGCCAGTCTGTTTCAGAGAAGTTCCTACTTCTCAACAACTTTTGGAAAACCTTCAGATCAGGTACTGTAATAACACCCAATTAAGACAACAACAACAAAACCAGCCCCTCAAAATGCTGAACAGCTGTAACTGATGACTCTGAAAGAAGAGACAGAACATTGAAAACAACGCAGCTGAAAAGGAAGCTTTGTGTAGGTCTTCACCTGTACATGGATACTCCACCCTTAAGGCTTCACTTCCCATGTTGAATTTTGAAAGCTCGAGGTAAGGACTATCAGTACCAGGGGTGTGAGTGAAGTCTAGAGAAATTTACCCAACACCTAATTCCTACAAGAAAGCTGGAGGAGCTCTGGCCAGTTCACGGTAACCATACTGCCATTCAGAAGTAGGCTGCAGCTCAAGAGCAAGCAATTGGCATGGAGCAGAAGACCTCCATATGACAGATTCTAGTTTTCATTGAGCCTGACAACTGATGGGGCAGTTTTGTTCTGCAAGGGCAGGTTTGTCTACTATTCAGCCATTGCCAAGCATGGATCTGTTGATAGCCTTCAAGTGGGTTTTTCCAGATTAGCTTGTCAGAGGAGGGGATTAACTCTGTACCAACAGTCTCATTTTTCAGGACAGCTAAATACATGCACACAGTTTTTTTTTAAACCACCAATACTTTGCCCCCACAAAAAAGAAAAAAAGAAAAAAAGAAAAAATCACCAATCAACAGCATAGGAATAAAGAAGTTCAGAGGGCAGCTTTTATAAAAAATATTCAGGACAGCCTGAGATTCATTTTTGGACCTCAAGAGATATGGAGGTCCCACTGAGGCTAACCAAGAGAAGTGGTTGATGGAGAACTCCCTAGTTCTTCTCCAAGGAAGCAGTACTGGCATCGACACGTTTCCCTTCCAGGCTCCCGTTGTGAACACTTCAGTTCACGAAGAGAAGGTGAAAGGTGGGGGACAGACTCCCTTTCTTTTTCCTTCATTCAAGAAGCAGAAGGAACTCCAAGATTAAATGTGAGAGAACATTTGGAGCACAGGAAGAGGTAGGAATAAGGCAGGATAAAGAAAGCCAGCTGTTTATCAGTTGGTGACTGTGATCCAAAACCTGACCTGTAAAATACATTCTAATACATTCTATGGTTGCACCTAGCACCAGTAAGGGGTGGCCAAGTAGCTTATTAATCTAAATGTATACAAGCTCATTCTTACCTCTTGACCTGCACTGAGAATAAACTGTATTGCAATAAACATTTAGTGTTGAAATATGCACTAAGGGATCTTGCGGCATAATATTAAAGATCAAAAAATGCAAAGTTATTTGTATTTTCCTAGCTTCTTAATATGGAATTTTTCATGCTTGGAATTCTTAAAGCCGAAATATTGATTGTAGGTTTCATTTACAAGGTAAAAGGGGAAGACGATTTCTCGGACAAAACAAACAGCACAAGTCATAAGACATTCCCACTCCATGCGTTGAATTAAGTTGTAATCATCTTATTCTGCAGAACGGAGGCAAGGTATCTATATCCCTACCAATAGTTCATAGGCTCTTAGCATAAGAGGTGTATCAAATTGTTCAGACAGATACAGCAAAGGGCACCGAAATAATTACTTGGAATTCAAACACTATTATACACAATATACAATTACACCCTTTCCTCAGAAAGGGATCTTTTGTCTCCACACTATCCACAGCCAACGCCACTGAAGACTCTGGAGAGATGGAGAAAGAACTCACTCTGGATGAGGACAATCAATCAAAATCTTCTCTGGAACTAGAACTGCTGTTATAACAGATCAATAAAAGCTACCTGTTGATCTACAACAGTAGAATCATGAAGGCATCTACTAAAAATGATACATAAATAGGTATTAACTACAGTATACGTGTGTATGTGTTTAAATATTTATTTTAAATAAACTAGAGATGTGGTTTTATTAATGCATCCACATACCAAGCTGACATCATCCAAGACCCTCTTACTGCTCTATCAGCCTGAAATTCTGCAAGAGGAAGAAACGCAGAAGTCAAATATTAATAGAAAGTGGGATTTTCCTTACAATAGCCTCAATAAATATGTCGGCTGGGGGAAAAAAATGGGTCAAAAATAGAAAGCTTATATCTCCAATATCAAAGAAAAGAATGTTTGTGTCAAATGTATTGGAGAAATTGCCATGAATGGTTCATCTGTGTAGAAATATGGTCCTGTAATGCTGCTAAGACCTAGGACGGTAGGCTGAGTAACAGCTGGTTGCAGAAGTTAAAACCTCCATGGGAAGTTTAATTTACATGCCTGTTTCCCCAGTATTTTAAAATGGGTAGGAGAGGGAAGCATAAAACATTGCTTTTCAGAATGATTCGTTAATTAGTATAAAATTACAGTATCTTAAGTGTTACTAGTGTGAAGTCCTTATAAATGCCATTTTACATTTTCCCAGTGTGCAAAGTTTTTCATTTGAACTCATCCGCTTCCTCAGTTTGGGATCATTTTTATGTCTTTTTCCCGTGGCCCATACACTCCCACTGTTGTATACACAGTTCCTCTTCCAGCCTTTCCTAAAGCACTTGGGAAGATAAAATGCAGTGAAATATATAGTGCTTTTAAACCAGAGAATCAGAAAAAC